>JAOTQP010000001.1:96512535-96525735 GCA_026413545.1 Cichladusa arquata
AGGGATAGGGATAGGGATAGGGATAGGGATAGGGATAGGGATAGGGATAGGGATAGGGATAGGGATAGGGATAGGGGAATGGATCAGGAAGAAGGAATGGATTGGACAAGAAATCAGGAACAGCAAAAACCAAACTTCCTCTAAGCAGAAAGAAATTATCTGTGTTTTAAATTCTGGGTATCTGACTTCATATTCTGGAGCCTGATTTCCTGAAATGCTGATTATTCCAGCTGCAACTGAGCTCAATAGGACCTGAGCTCTGCTTTAAACAGATAAAGCTAAGCACACTGTAAAAATCTGGCCATAGGTGCCTCAGACTGAAAAAAGATAATTTTGTCTGTGAATCTGTAAAATAGGGCTAATAATATCTCTCATCCCCACAAGGGTCTTGTATAAATAAATGCATTCATTGCAAAGTGCTCAGATACCACATGAGGGATGAGCTCAATAGAAAAGCTCAGGAGGTAACTGAAAATTCTGTCTTTAGAGAAGGGTTTCAATAGGGTGCAGCAAATAAGGCTTGAGTCCTCTCATCTGTGTAACATGGAGTAAACAAGAGACTGAATAACTGCTGATTAAGTGAGCAGCATCCATCCTGCATGATGAATGAGGTATGGTCCTTTGGAAAAAATCTATATGCAACTGTGTCATTAAAAACCATGCCATGATACATAGACTCAGTGGAGTGGACATTTATCTCCTGATAATCATTGTAATTCTGACACTTCCTGATTTTTTTGTGAAGCGACTCTGCAATCTTCAAACTGTTCTTTTAACAGAATTTCTGCACACACTTGTATTTATGTTTATTTAAAACATTTTGGTTTAACACAGCTTCAAACTGGTCTATTTTTGGCATAGATACTTGTTCCAATAATTTTGATAAATCAAGGAATACTGTCACAGTTTACATTTTCTATTTGTTGCACTAGTTCCTCCTAGTGTACATTAATCCTTCTAGCCTATCAGTGACTGAAAATTAGTTTCTTCTGGGGTTTAGTAGTTTCCGTATTTAATTCATTGCATCAATAATTGCATTACAAATGTATGTGTTAAGTGTGTATCTGGCATAAAACAGGCAATCCTATTACTTAGGGAAGCTGTATTCTTGTCTGCATACACGGAAAAATCCTGGATGATGTGTTTGTCATAAACACTTGTAATGAAGAAGGAAAATTGGGTTGTGGGTTGCTAGAAGCAGTTTAAATAAATTGCTTTATTGCTATAGAAAATTTCAAAAATAAGATGCTTTCTAAAGCAAGGTGCAGTACTGATCTCAGAAAGTAATTTTGCTTCCTTTAAGCCAAAATAATTTTTTTTTTTTTTTTTACTTCCATTCCAGTTTGGTCAGGCAGCTTCATTCAAAATGTGCCCTGCTACAGAAATAGAGTAATTTTGGGGTTGCTTGCAGCCTGGCTAGGCTTAATAGTAGCTTTTGTTTGAAATGGCACTGTACTATCCTTGTACAACTTTCTGTTAAAAGACAACCTGCTGCAAGGGATTTGCAAAGTTCTTGGGGCAGCTGCTCTAAGCACTTTAGCCAGTGTGTAGCAAGACTTTTTACCTATTCCTATTCATAGCTGCCAAAATTAAGTGGTCTTGGTTCTGTCTGCCACTTGGGAACAAGGCAAACTCACTGCCAAACCACCAGGAGAGCACACTGCTGCACCTGAGAGCTCCATCAGGCTCCACCAAAACCCTTCCAGAAAGAGCTCAAAAACCAACCCCTAGTGTCTGCTGCTGCTGCTGCTGCTGCTGGTAATTATCACATCGTTAAAGCAAACGGGTTTCCACAAGCAAAAACAAAAATGTGTTTACACGAAGGTAAAATGTCTGAAGACACAAATAAGTGTCATCTACAAGAAGGGCTTTAAAGTTCATACCCGGTCAAGTCAAGCACGAAGAGCAGATGGTATGTCAGCACCAGAAACAGCAGCAATATTTTGGGATTAACCTGGTTTTTCTGTAGCCAACAAAGTGCAGGGATTATCAGCTTTCAAGATTTTGTTTTTCTTCCTGTAGTTTAGTGTCACAAAATTTCACAGCAGCTGCCTAAGGCAGACAATGCTGCTATTCCTCCTTTGGATTTTATACTGGAATGTTATTGGAAAATTCAAGAAAGAGCTGAAGATGGCTGTCACCCTAACAATGGTTTAACCTTTCCACCATCCTTGTCATCAGACCAAGAACTTGTGCAGGCACATGGGGGAAAGAAATATTACATTGATGGGGGAACAAGAATATTAATATTTTGCTGTCCTGTAACTTTTGTTCCTTGGGAGGTTTTAAGGATCTTGCCACACATTTACTGTCAGATTGAAGTCCCACTGATGAAGTGATCTCTGCTCTCTCATTGTCCACTCTGTCACCTCCTGAAAGCTGCTGTCCCTGTAGCTGAGGTGAGGGTGGCTTTTGAGCCACCTCTTGACCATCACATTGTGCAGGGCTGTATGTTGCCATGAATCAAAACAGATTAAAATCTCCTTTAATAAGCCTGGCAGTTAACTGCATGGATTTAGGAGATGCCCCACAGTCCATGTTGCAGGGGCAGATGTTTCCCAGAAAAGGGCCAGGCAGAAGCTAGAGAGGGAAACTGCCTGCCACAGTTCAATCTGCTTCTGAATGTACATCAAAGTCTTCAGTGGAATATGATGGAAACATAAAAAAAAGATGAGGAACCTACACAGAATAATAAGATTCATGTGATAACTCAAGACTAATATAACCTAACCTACAAGATCCCATCCCTCCCAAGAATTATGTCACTTTTCCCAGTGATACAAATCACATAAGAAATCATTGCTTTTGTGAACAAGGAAATGTCATTTAAATCTAAGTGTTTAGCCTGTTCAGAGGAGCTTCCTAGGGACTGGTAGAAATTAAAACGAGGATAAAAGCATTGAAGGATTTTGATTCATTAAAACTACAATTGATACTGAATAGTATAAATATTCATTTCCAATTTTAAAAAATAGAAATTTAAACAACAAACAAGACAACTCCAGATAACATCTTTACTCAGTCCCTTGTCTTTAGTCTGGATAAAGGTACAGAAAAGGAGGAGAAATGTTTAAACTGATAGGAGACAATTATAGCAGTCAAGCTTTTTCACACCCACCTTTCATTCCCTTCCTGAAGTGTATTTGCCACCCAGACAATAGCAGGCAAGATATGCCATCCATTGTTTCAGTGATGATAAAGGTGGGTGGAATAGGGGCTGCTCGAATGATCCCATGACAGAAGAAAATTCCCTATCACTTCAGTGTGCTGGAAACCTTATGTCTGATGACCTGTCTTGTGCCATCCCTTCCTGCAGCCTCTCCCAGATGGGGGGAAGTGGGCTCCCACTAGGGCAGCACTGCAGTTTGGACAGAGAACAAGGCTCTCTAGGGCTTATGGATATGTTTCTCAGCCAAATCCCCTCCTAACTGCTCTCCTCCATGCTGTTTTGAAGCTTTCATCATGAGACCATTCTCTCCCAAACATAATCCAGAGATATGAAAATACCTTAAACTCTGCAGTCCTTTGCATGGTCCAGGATCCCCTGGGCTTAGCTGAACAAAAGGGATGAGAATCTCCCAAGTGGAGCTTACAATGCTCTCCAAACCCCACACAGGTTTTGCAGTAATTTTTAATCATCACTGTCACACCAATGCAATGTCTGAGCCCTGACAGCCCTTTAGCCACATCCCACTGCCTGGGCTGCAGCAAAAGGCACCTGTTTGCACTGCAGGGACAGCTGTGGAGGTCTGGGCAACACCAGACAGCCACATCCTCTGCTGCTGGGGCACCCAACCATTGGGGAAGCTGTGTGCTGACCAGGCTGCACTATTGCTGAGAGCAGCCCACCTACCAGGAGCAGTTCTGCATGGCTTAGCAGAGGTTATTGAGATATTTGCCATGGGAAACCTCTTGGCATTGTAAGGAAAGGCAGCAAAAGTCTGTAGAATAATGAATAGATGGTTTCAGCTTTGTTTTCTCATGCTGTATATTCTCCTGTTTTAAGAATTACAGTCAGTGGAAAGTAATTGGTGACTACTAGATAGAGGTTTTTTAGAAATGCATATAGCTTAGAAAAGCCTAAGTACTCCAGTTGACATCTTACTCTAAAAACCTGCACCCTTTCTCCCCTGGCACTGTAGAGGATTCGGACAAGCAATCCTCTTATCAGATACATTAATTCTAAAATAAGGAACACATATAACTCTAGAATTTAATAGGGTTGTTGGAATGGAAAATGGCAGCTCTAGAAAATCCATATCTTTGTTGTTGCCAGTCTGTAATACAAAACTGCATCTGGAACCCCCGTTTTTGTGGCAATGCCTAAAAGGAAGTTTTATTTCTGCAATGAGAGACAAAGCCATGTAGTTTGCAAGCTGCTTCATATTTCGCATTCCCTGTGCAGAGGTTGATTTTAGAAGGCACTTCACCTATACCAAATGCTGCCACAGAGCAAGAGCATAATGGAAATTTTACGTTCTCTGTCCCTTGCAGGACCTTTCTGGCTTCTCAGCACACAGTTCAGTAAGCAAAGATACAAACTAATAACAAAAGAGAAAATGCTTTTATTTATTTTTCCCTGATCTCAAAGGTGTCAGTGACACTCAGAACATACTTCCCAAATGAATAATTTCAGTCTTTATGGCTCATTCAATTTCAGTTTGCACACTGCATTTTATCCAGCTCGGGCTCTGTCAGAATAATGCAAAAGATAGCCATTCAAGATACTGGGTTTCTATTCTCCCTATATGTAACATTGGCCAGAATTCAAGCCCAGAGACATAACAGAGGCTTTTGTGCAGATATTTTTGGCTGATATTAGGAACTGCTACAATAAAGAGGGATGGAAGCCATCTGCAGAAAACACACACACACAGACAAAAGCAGTTTTGACTGGTCAAGGAATCCAGGATCAATGCTTTGCTACAGCTCTGGATATTATCAGAGCTATGCAGGAGCCAGAATTTCTGTCTCACAGACAGTCCAGGATTTTGACTCTTTCCATATTAGATCAGAACAGAATGTTTATTTTCAGAATCTTCCCTGCAAATGTTTTTAATTAAAATGTTACTTTCTATTTTGACATTTGTCAGTTATAATTTTTCATTTAAAAGGAAAATTTGCAGTGAAAACCACTTCAAAATGGAGCCAAGGGGTTCCAGTCTGATCAGCCTGCCATTTCAAAACATTAGAGAAATGATGCCTTACAGAAAATGAGAAGGTGGCTTCATTACTTTCCATTTTGTTCAAAGTGAAATATCATTATAATCAATATTTCCTGCAAAATGTCCCAGATATAACAAGCTGATACCATCAAACATAAAGCTGCTTCCACCAAATGTTTTTGACCATATTTGCTAAGAACTACTTATCCACACAGGAGGAATTCAGATACCTGATATCCTTTCTGTGCAATTGTTCTTGCTTCTGCCTCCCTCAACCTCATTTCTTATTAAAGCCTCAGGAGGAAGCAAACTAGAAAAGCTGTAGGGGAGGGGAAGAAGACCTAGCAGGAGAAGCAACAGCTGACACAAGAGAAAGAAATGCCTCGTTAGGGACACTACTAAAGGTAGCAAGCTGTCCCTTGCATATTCCTCACTCCTAATGAGCTGGGATGGCAAGTGCTGTCTTGGAGGCATGAGCTGAGCTGAGCTGAGCTGAGCTGAGCTGAGCTGGAAAACATGAGCTGAGCCAAACTAAGCTGGGCTGAGTTTGTCATCTCCTTCATACAGGCTATGTTCAAGGGCTCTGGAGCCAGTCTGGCTGGGCCCTGAACTTGGTTCCAATGAAATATTTAGTAGGGGAGCCAAGAGGATCATCTCTGCACCAGGCACAGACTCTGGCATTTTGCTCATCCCTGTGCTCTGCCAGAGGTGGAAGCAGAGGCTCTGTGCTGATAACACATCCTGCAGGGAGTGTCCAGCCAGGCTCCCTGAGACGTGGCAGAGAGCTCTTCCCTGGAAAGAGGCATCAGCAAAGCTTTGAGCTCAACAAAAGCTGTCTCAGCTGCCCCACAGTAATTCTGTGTGGGATCAGTCCTCTGCCCAGCATCACCAGCAGCAATGCTGAAAGGGTCAGATGTTGAGAAAATGCTGCTTAAAATTGAAATGCAGGCTCAAATCTTCACAAGAAGCATGGGAAAAATAGGATCTATGAAATGCCCTACAAAAAAGACAACATGCTGAAGTGGTCCAGTTGCATATTTAGAACTGGAAAACCAAAATATGGAAAAAATCCAAAACATTCATTTCAGAAACAATTATTTGCAGAATTATTTATGTCCTAGTGAAGCAAAATACTTGTTCCACACTTCATGAGGATTTATGCCTTCTGCCACTTTGTCACCTGGACAAAATGCCTCTTTCTTGCCTCAGTCTGCACCCCCAGCCAGGTTGCCCTGAGGGGCTGGAGAGCTCAAGGGGCTACAGGACAAAGTCCAGCACTTCCTTCTTTGCCCATGGTGCAAGCTCTGCCTGCCTCTGTGTCCAGTCATGTACATCTGGACGGAGGCTTAAGTCACAGCTGGATAGCAGTGGGTTTGTAGCTGCTTCCAGGCTCCTTTCCCCTTTCCCCTCCCCTCTCTTCACACTGCATGAGGACCCCATAGTGTGGTTCCTCTATGCAGTGACATTTTTCCATCAGCTGCAGTGAGGTGGTGCCAGCTCAGTGATGCCTTTTGTTGCAGCAGTGCTTGTCTACAGCAGCGTGGCAGCGACAATTGGATTCAGACCCTTACTGTGTAATTGCTGTTTGTGTTTTGCAACTCTATGAGCTGGTGCTGCTCTGTAGTGAACTTTGAGAAATTCAGGGCAGACTTACAGTTTTTTTCAGCTGAGGTTCCCACAGCCAGGATTCCACGTTTGGCATTGCAGTGCACAAAGGCAGTCTGACCTTAACTCTCAATTTGTGCCATGAGTGTGTCAGCCTTTCTAAGCAGGGTCTCTCTGGTGTTTATTCAGAGCCTGCTTAGTGCTTCTTGGTAGGACAAGAAGAGTGAGGTGTCAGCAAAATGGAGAATCCAGTGCAATATTGTCTTTGGCTTTCTTTTCTTTCAAATGAAATTCTTCTGCTTCCTTTTAAAACAAAACAAGACTGTTTCCTCCCTGTCTTCATTTGTTTTGCAACATTTCAGCTTAGACTGGGACTTGTATAGTATATTATTAAAATAATTTATTAATAGGACTTAATTATGGAAGCACAGATATATTAGGGAATAAGATCACTACAATTAAGAATAAGAGGAGCCTACACAAGAAAATGAAACCTTACATTGTTTAAACAGTTTTAATAACAACTAGTGAATTTCCACTCATTAAAATTAAGTAATCTGCATCAGAGAGATGGTCAAAGAAAATATATTCAGAGATAAACTGAAGAATAAAACAGGGCAATGAATGGAGAATGAGGCCACACTTCTTTCCAAATATGCAAATAGATAAACATTGGAACAATGGATTTTCTTTTCTGTTCTGTTCACAAAGGTGCAGTTTCCTTATCTGAGATCATTGTGAGGCTAGTAAGAACACAAGACTTAATTCAAAATCAGAGAAGACAAAGAGTTTGGCCAGGCTGGCTTTGTTGTAGTAGAACCCTTTGTACACATACACATACACACAATATATGTGTGTGTGCACACGTAAAACCAGCTACACTTATTTTTCACTCTAAAGGCTGTTCCCTTTATACAGAAATATAATTACACAGTTAGAAGAGTGGAAAGTGGAAAACAGTAATTTCTCTCCTTTAGCTTAATGGGATTTATTATGTGTGTCTATATATGTATAAGGATGTTGTCTGTGTGACATGCAGAATTACTTCTAGAGACCTACTTCAGTCTTCAAGTAGCTTTCATGTGTCATCTTACCTGTGGTGATGATAAGCAAGTCCATATTTCTTTGTAAATCTAACAGTACTTACTGCTGTCAGTAATTAAAGCCTAGACAGAGAGAGCATCCATCTCCTGCAGGACTGAACACTTATTTTCCCCCTCTAATATATTTGCCTCTCTCACCAGTCCCACACAGAACAAGCCTACAAGAAGAAAAAGAAATTTTCCCCTTCCAAACATGCCAACCACCTACTGTGGTTTGGCAAGGAGGCCTGAAACCATGTTGTTGTGGGAGATCTTTGACAGAAGATTGTATTCCCAGGCTTTTCTTTTGGCTGGCAATGCTTCAAAACCTGAACCATGAGCTGGCTGGTTGGAGCTTTCGCTTTCCTTCCCGTCTACTCTCCACTCCATGATCCTCCTGTTCAGAATAGAAAACTCCTTGCAAGCTGTATCCAAGTTCACTGCAGTCCTGGGTCTCCTTCCTCTTGGTTTGGAGGGCATGGTTTGGATATTGAACCTGTATGGAAGAAAACTCCCTCAACATCACATAAGAAATTTGCTGGTGGTGGCAGAAGGTTTTACAGCCGAGGTATTTCCATGATCTTGGGTGACCCTGCCAAGGGAGCAGAACCTTCTGCCCCAAGTAAAGAGCATGGAATTGCAAGAGCATGCATGCTCAGCACTTCTCACTACTGAAGTCTAAGATGACTTGTTTTTGTCAAAAACTGCCCAGGCAGAAGCAGGTCTGCTCTGCATGACATGCACTTCAGGACAGCACTATTCACTGCCACTGAGCATGGGGGGAAAAGAGCACTGGGAATGGCCTGGCACTTCACAAACCTTACCTTCTATTCATGGCTGCTTACAGCTTCTCCTCCACTTGTAATTATTTGCAGGACCCAAGCGGTGAAGACAAGGTGACATGAGATTTGCTATGAGCTGGACAAAATTTCCAGGACCCATTTAGTGCTACCACATCTCCACTCTATTTACTCCAGTGCCAGCTACACCAAAGTCTGTGCAAGTGCACCTGCCCATTCTGGAGTCATTCCTTAAGTTACAACATACAGAATTCGAAGAATTATGATCCAAATTTTCCCATTTGGTTTAATGAGATGGGATAAATGGTGCCTTCATTATACCCCTTCCATGCAAACTTTATAAATTTTTCGTAGTGCATACCAAATTCATTCAGAGCCTGAAAAACCATAACAAACAACTGCACAGCAAACTTGTGGTGTCCTTTAAATTCCATGCTGCTGTCCAGACACTAAAGGCAGGATTATTATCCACCCTTCTGCCTCCCTCATTACACTAGCTTTCCTAACAAGAGCAGGGAATCAAAGGAAGCTACAATACAAAACAGCATGTCAAGCCTTTCAAAACAGAAAAAAAATAAGTTATCAGGGCTTTCAGATTTTCATTATATTTTACCACCATTAACTAAGCCTCTTTCTGAGACAGATGTATTTTATCATCCAATTTCTTTAATGAAGAGTTCAAATTCACAGATTGTGCTAGTGTCGGGGAGTGGAATGGGAACTTATGACTCCGTGTCTGTTTGACAAAAGCTAATTCATAGAAGTCATCTGTGTGGAAAAATAACTGCAATGGTACTCATAAAACACATTGTCCATGAAGAAACTGATGGCAAATGTAGCCTGAATAAGTTTTCACCACTGCTGTTTCCTTAGAAAGATACGTCATTCCTTGAGAGGTACACGTGGTAAGTGATGCTGAGAGTTGCATTGCAAATGCACAGTGACTGGATACCAACAGTTCTACCAAAATACATTCCCCAGATAAAAGAGAAGTTGTCATCCAGAAACACACAGTCAGTATAGATTAAAAAAAAAAAAAAAAAGGTTTAATGAGGAAATCAGTCTCAGTAGAAAACAGTGATAAAAAAATGAGCAAAAACATAAATACAAATGTGGAAAATGTGTATTACATCATTCTGTGTTACTGAAGTAATGATATAGTGACAAGGAGAATAAAACGGTCAGAACAACCAAGGGGGGAGAATTGTGTTCAACTTTAAAATGTCAGTAGTGAAAAAGAGGCATAAAAATCTGAGCCTGAAGGGACCTACATAAATGAGTGCCTGATAATTCATCCATATGCTTTTTTCTGTAGATATCTTTATCCTTTGTGCTAATTAAAATCTTCGTTTACATGTACTTTGTCTCCCTCTTTCTCTTTGCTACTTCATTCTGTTCTGTTCTTTCTCTTCTCATCATCCTTTATCTTTGCAGATACCTTCTAATTAATTTTTTCCTTAAGGTAATTTTTTTTCTACCAATACAGATTTAATTGCCATTTGTTCTTTTTTTTCTTTTCCTATCTTACCTTTTTTCTTTCTCTTTTTTTTCCCAATGCCCTTCAACATTTCTCTTTCCTTTTAGAAAGCATTTTTTCTGTTCTCATGTTCCCATTTTGTCACTCCCTGTGCTTGCCCCCTCCCTACTGCATTTCACTCTCTTTCTTAACCTATCTCCTTTATTACCAAAATTCTCACATAATCCCTTTCTGTAGCCTCAGAAATGCTGATCTCTGCCTCCTCTCAGCCACACTCTCCTTTCTTGGCAGCCTTTTCTTCTCTAAACCTGTAAAACTCTCTCCAAGTCTTATTGCTTTGTCCCAGAACCTACTCACAATTGCAAACTCCCTTTCCACCAAATTTACTCATGCTCAGACTCATGTACTTTTTCCTACTGTCTAGAGATAGAAAAGGATATTAAACGCCCTATCTTCTACTATTTTAATTCCAGAATTCCAGAACCAGTTTAGGTCCTCAGAAGTGAAGATTTCCATTCTGATCATCTTAGCATCTGTTGCCTGGGCTACAAGCTCCAGATCTGTTAGCCAGGACATGAGGGTCATGGGCCTTTTTCCCCTGCTCAGAGACAGGTACTGACCCAATGCCACAGGAGCCGTGGATAGACAGGTCATACCTGAGTTACTCTGCTTGTGAGTCTTGCCATCCAAGCCCTTTGAAGGCCTCATAATCTTTGATGAATACTTCTTGTCCCAACAACTCCACAAAATAGGGACATCAGAAGTGGGAAAGTAATGAGAAGACTAAACAATGTTTCTTGAGCCATGCCAAGAGGCCATAAGAGAGCCAGGAACTGAGTTTACCTCTGCTGCTTTGCCTGACTGTCTTTTCTCAGCCTCCCATCAATTCAAACCTTCCCAAGCTCTCACCATGCACTCATGGTGAACCTTTGAACACATATAATGTTTCCTGTTTTTCTCTGAAAGACAGGCAGCTCTACACTCCTCAAACACACTGACTTCTCTGCTTGTTCCTACACACCTCTCTCTTACAACTACTCTTCCCTACATCTCATCCTTTTCTGTATTCATATTCCTCCACATTTTTGAGTTCCACCCCAAAATCAGTCACCATTTCTGGATTCCTTTCCTCACCTCCAGGTTTCTTGCAGTCACTCTAGCATCTAGAAAGAGCTCTTCCAAAAAGAAAAGCATAACTTGTCCTAATCCAGTGAGCATTGTGACCTCAGTAAAATTGGGCAGCTTGCTGTCAATTACCACAAACAACTAGAGGTGACTAGACTGATTTCAAAGGAAAGCTCATGAAGGTAGAGGAGATTTGATTTTGAGGTTTTTTCTATGATTTGGGTAGGGTTGAAACCAGCAATATCACCAAGTTCAGGAAAAATAGAAGGAAGATAGGGGCATACTGTGTCAGTGTCAGTAAATGCTACATGTGCAGGCACTATGTGCTGAGGTCAGGTCAGCACTCCCTGGCACCAGCATGCTCTCAGAGGGACCTGTTCCTTTCAGCATGGCTTTCTGCACCATTTAAATACCTAGCACAGCACCACCAAAACGAGTCTGTTTTCAACCAGCTGTTTTGTAATCTAGAAGTAGCTGTTGAATAGTCAGTGTGCAATATTTTTGTTTTTTTTCTTGACCCACCTCCACTCACTTATTTTATGCAGATATTATGAAGTGCTCAGCTGCTGAAAACGTGTCTGAATACCAAAGACCCAGAAATCCAAGGGAGTGATTAAAAAAATCCGTGACAGTTTCTAACACACCTTTATTACCTTGGTAATGAATTTTGATTGATTTGATGCAAGCAGGTCATTATGAGTGTTTTTAAATCAATTTGCAGCTCAGAAGTTGGCAGGATGACAGAGCATCGTGGAGCCACATGAGGCAGCTGAGCCTGGATGCACCACACGGTCATGCTGACGTCTCACACTGCATTTTTGGGTGGTGGCTGCTCCCTGCCAGCTGGCTGCAGGACCAGTCACATGCAATCAGAAGGACCTATGTCTATTTTAAATGTGAAAATAATCCTATTCCCAGTTTTGTAATGCTGCTAGTTTCAAGCTTTTGGGTAGATGTTCTGATTAGGCAGGCATTTTAACTGGCTACAAAATACCAACATTTGCTTTCTTTGCTGCTTTTCTCTCCTTGGTGCTTTGATCTGTAGAGGACTAGTTTGTTTCATTTTAAATACCAACAGCTAAATGATCACCATGGTTTCTGACTAATAAAAATCTGAGTTAACCAACTGACCTAGTGTGTTGTTGTCCTTTTTGCATTCCATCTCTCGCTTTTATCTTTTTTCCTTTTTATTTTTTTCTTAATTCATGGGCACAAGGTTACTCCAGCTCTTCACTTCCTCTATAGAAATCTTCATCTACAGCAATAGATCTGGAAAGATGAGGGGAAACAAAAAGAGAGTCCTGATGCAGTACATAAATCAGCACATTGGTAAACCAGGCAGGATTTGTTTGTTCTTTCTCGTTAGCATTCTTTCCCCACTAGTTCAATAGGGAATTTTAGCTGACTCTTCCTTTTGAGAGGAGGCTCTCAAAACCTTCTCTGCTGCCCAGTGTCACATTACTGTTCCAGCTTTTTCACCCCTACTTATCTAAGCTGCTTTTTAAACTGTTCGAAGGGCTCAGCAACCCTCAAAGTCACAGCTTTCACCATGCTATCTTCGTGTCCATTTACATGTAAAAGTCACCTTTAAGGAGAGGAGGAAATATTTGTTAGCTCAGGAAAAACATATATATGTATGAAAGCAGTCTAAGTGCTAAATGGAACCTGGCCACAGGGGAATTGAAAGTGTGGAGGCATGCTGCTGCCTACACTAAAGCAAATTCATACTTCTCTTGTTTCTTTCCTACTTTTTCTGCTTATGGTTATTCCTTGTCACTAATCCTTACACTCTGGCAGCATCTAAAATCCAGAGCAGGATAGAGGCAACTTCTGTGCAAGACTTTTGCAGTCAAAATACTAGACCTACTAGAAAATAACCTGAGGGAGCACATGATGGTCCCTTAAACTTCCTCTGAAGAAGAGCTTTGAGTTTGGAAAAAATAATC
>JAOTQP010000001.1:96525835-96592205 GCA_026413545.1 Cichladusa arquata
TTTGGAAAAAATAATCTTTTTTTTTTTTTTTTTTTTTTTTTTTTAAATATTAGAGGGTTTAATTTTTTTCCCGGCTTTGAGGCTGGGTTTCAAAATAAGTTCATATTTCAAAATATATTACATAACACCATATGCTATAAAAGTGTAAAATGATAAAAGAGATAAAAGGGCCCAAATTCCTGCATAGTGCTCCAGTTTAAGAAAAAGAATAGTGTCATGCCTAATTTAACAATAAACTTTGTGTAAGTGTCCGTTTTCTCTGGGGATTTTGCATTTTCAGCTCTTTAGTGTAGCTTGTAATGGAATTATAAAAATTAAAGCTTTCAGATATAGGGATGTAAAGTTTCTAAGTTTAAGGAAGTGGAAAAGACTTTGTGCTCTTGAGTGACATTTATGGGTCAGAAAAAGACTATTGCAGAGTTATAAAGAAGCCAGTTACAAACAGACTGATGTGCAATCTCGTTTCTTGTTTGTGGGATGAATATTTTTCTCTGATGTATGTATTTGATTGGGAGAGTTCTCTGCTCTGGAGATTTCATAATTACTCAGATACAAAGATTCAGCTAGGAAAAAAAAAAAGACATTTCTAATGTTCTAATGTTCACATCCATCCTCATTAGCCAAAGGGAACACAGTCTCAAGAAATATTTCACTATTCAGTAGATAAGAGCAGAAACTCACAGTTACTGTATTTTCTTTTTGATATTTCAATTTTCATGCTGTATGTCAGTGACTTTGAGAGAAACAGTCAGGACAAAACAAACATAATCCAAAGCTCCTTGCCACTGCTCCCTAATAAAAGGAAATGCATCACTTGCTATTGCCTGGACCTCTTGCAATGAGATGTAATGAAGTGACATGAAGAGAAGGGGACATGCAGCTACTGAATTTACACCTGAAAGACTTTATCGAAATGCTCAGTTGACATCTCTAACTTCTTTCTAAACAACATGTTTGCTGAGGTCAATGTAGGTTGTTCTCTTGACTTCAATAGGTTTTGGTGAGGCTCTTCAAATTTATTGTACTGACTACCTGAGTACCCCCTGTATCTAATGCTGAATAAATACAGAAAATGGATTATTGCAGTGGCTATGTGAAAATAAAGAGTGTGGCACTTGCAAAGATACGAAATTTAAAAGACAGAAGCCAAAAAGCAAAAGCTAGATCTTTGATGTATATTTCTCTTAATAAAAAAAAAAAAAAAAATCCTGTTTGAGTCTACAAAATGTTATTGTATTTTAGCTGAATTTAACAAGCAATGCAAAAAAATACACGTTAATCTGTATTGTTCATTTTGTTTACTGTTAACAGCACCCTGAGTCTAGATCTATTTAACAGCAGACAGAATTATTGATTGGTTTTGTTTTGCATTTAACACTAATAAATAGAAAAAACAGCTTTTAGAGTTCTTTAGCAAAATATGCAACTATTAATGACTGCATAAAAGGTAAGAAAAAGGAAAGTGAAAACCTAGTCTAGACACTTTAGAAATAAACACACTAAACATCTTTTGGCAGATAACTCTTCTGCTGCTTCTCCTTGTCTTTGATGTTCTTGCTGCTGCTGCTCTTGACAGCTTGATGACAATTTGTAGTGAATCAAATAGTTCAAAAATAAAGAAAATCACTTCATGTAATATTTCATTTTACCCAAACCAGGGGTTTTAAATTCCAATTCAAGAACTTTATAAAATACTGTTGTTCCTTCTACATAAATTATAAAAATATTTTCAAATTAATATTTAATGAAAATTAACATTTTAAAAGATTTTTTAAAGGGAAAGGTTTATCAAAAATGTCAGAAGTAAATGCCTAGTTTTCCAGTATGCTTGGTTTTTTGTTATTGAAATAAATAAAAAATATCACATATTTTTGATGTCATAAAATGAGTCTCCCTTGTTACAAACGAAAAAAAAAAAGGAAAATGTTACATACCTTAGCAAAGTAGTTGAGTCACCTATCAACCAAGAAAAGTCATGGAACTGATGGGTGTTTTCATATTCTCACATGTAGCATGGATGTAGAGGTCATCCTTAATTATCTTCATAGTCATGGCCCTGTAATCTGCAAGTTTCCTGAAGAAATTTTCAGCTGCCATTTGTAGGGATTACTGCTTCTCTTCTGTATTTACAGCTGAGGTGCCTGTAGTGGCCAGATAACGGGGGGTGTGTTGGGCAAGGAGGTGGAAATATGGTCAAGTATGAAAGTGTATCACCATTACTAAATCCTTACAGAAAAATCTTTAAAATTATACAGAAATCCTACAGAATCAGAGGAGATCTACACATTAAATGAGGATTTATACAGAGAAACCAAAGCCTTTTTTTTAAAGCTCTGTGACCTTCAGGTTCTAAATGAGACTCCAAGACTTTTAGTTTCTTCATGTTCCAAATGACCTGAGGTAACTGGGATGACTCTGGAGGTCAAGGTCATTATTGCCATGCACTGGTGCAAATAAACCAAGGTCATTGTTGAATTTAAGACAAGGCAGAAAAACAGAACAATGGTACAAAGGTACTCACTTCTATAAGCTTCCCTATTTCCTTCCTTTGGGGTGGATGTGCAGTGAAAACCTGTACTGGTGTCTCTACTGTGCACTGAATATTCAAATATGAGATTACCTAGAGCGGCAAAAATGGCTGTGAGAAACACACAACTTGGTACCGTATAAAAGCAGTTTTCCCTTGGGTTGTTTCTCAGCAATAGCAAATAGGTTCCAAAAATAATTTTAAATTATCTCCAAATTGTATATGTAATGTTTTAATAAGTTTTCAAACAATTTGGATAGACAGTAAGTTAAGAATAGTTCCTCTATTCTGCTGTGGTTTGGCAAGACTGGAGGAGAGAACTGTCTGCTAAAAGATGGACTTCCACTCTGGAAGAATTTGAAATAAAACACCAGGAAGCAATATGTATACAAACAGCAGAGCATTAGCCAGAATTTTGTCGTTCTTTCCCTACAGAGCTTGCATTTTTAGAAAGAAAGGAGATTATTTTCCCAGCTTATGCTTGGAGTGGATTTCTCATTGAAGTCACACTCCAGGGTCTACAACCACAGAGATCAATTACACATGATGGACGCCATAAGCCAAATCTCTCCTCCTGCAGGAAAAAACCTTGGGAGATAGAGAAGGTGAAAAATAATACATGGAAAGTGAGAAAAATAAATGGTCAAGGAATAATTTCTTTTAACAATGTAGAAGCTGACTTCTCAATTCCACATAAAGGCAAACAAGGTTTCTAGGAGGGAAAAAAAGCCTGTTTTCTTCTGAAATCTTCAGTGGAAGGCAGTGTGTATTTGTTTACACTAGAGGATGTGCCATAGGCTCTTACCAGCAACACTAGAACAAGATTGAGAATTTCTCTTTGAGGAAAAGATTAATCAAAAGCGTTCTATGATTATCTGATAAAAAACTTCTATTGTGGATTGTTTCATGTGCACCATGCATAAAATAATAATTCCCCTTCTTCTATTGTGTCCTTGGAAAAAGCAGCCAAAGATGTCAGATCAAAACTTCAGAAAATTCAGATCTCCAGTGTCCACTTTTACCAATCCTCTCTAGCCAGAGCTGAACTGAGGCTTTCTGGTGGCTATGGCACACACTTCAAATCAGTGGAGGGTGCTTAGGAAAGGAATATATTTTAGCCTGGGAAAAGAAGATGTGTCAAAGGCTGAGGTGCCTGGCCTGGCCCAGAATTATGCAGAAGCCTGGGATCAAACCAGCCATGTGATGGTAGGGAAGTTATTTAGAAAAACACAAAATGGCTCCTTAGTGGAAAAAACAGCATGTTAAGATTGGATGATTAGATGAAGATCACTTTCTCTTTCCCATATTTTTTTTTTTTTTTTTTTTTTTTCTTTTCATTTCCCACATGCTGCTGGCAGCTGAACTCCCCTAAGCCTTTTGGAGATGGATAGCTTCTCACCTCAACCACTCACTGCTTCAGGGAATTTGCTCAGGGAAGTATCTGAGCTCACCTCAGTGTAAATTGAATCAACAACAGATAAATAAGTTTCTCTGCATCTTTCTTAGGGTTTGCCTTTGGAGACTGGTATATTGGGAGGAATAAATTAAAATTGAACATTTAATATTCTCTAAAAAGTCACTAGATCACTGTTTCCACCTTAGTGCCTTATTAAAGGAAGGTTGCTTCTGTTCATCAGCATCAAGAAGCAGTGCACACTTAGTAAAGCTCAGAAATCTCAGGGAAGTGGATAAATTTATGGGGAGAAAATGCCAAGGGAAAGCGGTCATTTCATAGCACTGGCATTTAATGTTAGTTGGTTTAATTAACTGAATGTTCAATTACCAAAACACTTTGCCTTCTATGCTAATGCTGTTTCAAATAATAGGTAAAAAACAACAACAAAAAAAATCTGAGGCTAGGAAGCAAACAGAGAATAAAAAATTAGGATAGAAGATAGGAAAAAAACAGATTTTTTTAAGGAAATACTTCACCAAATAACATTCAATTTCTCATAAGATTATTCACAGAAGGCATAGGGTGGCAGTTCAAGTGTACACATTGTTTTTCATCACTGGTTTAGATAAACATTGTGCTGTCATTAAACCATAATGGGGTTTATCTTAGGGCTGTCTCTACATTAAAGTCTAGCAAATCTCTGTATTTGTCTGCCCAGTGTTAAAAGGAGATTCCTGACTTTCAAGTTCAACATGAGGCATTCCTTCTTAGCATTTTAAAATAATACACAATTTTATTTTTCTTCATAATATTTAAGCAAGTTGAATAATTTAACATAGAGCATAATCCTCTAAATTCACTGTAAGGTGGGTTTTGCAAAGACAAACCCTGCAGAGGTTTCAAAACTGTGTCACAAACCACATGGACATGAAAACCAGAGTATGGGAATTAAGTTCAGCAATGATGTTGCTGCCAAGCTCAGCTCTGGTTAACTGGATCACAGAGAAGCTGCAGCAGAGCTCCAGTGAAATCCCTTCCCAGCCTCCGAGGGACCTGTGTAAGATTAGCCTGAGGAATGGAACTCCAGAGACCCCAAAGCACTGCTGGCAGACCCCAGAGATCAGCACTCCCTCCATGGCAGCTCCTGGGGCAGTTCACTGAGTTCCACAGCTGTGCTGAGGCTGTGGGTGCAGGTACAAGCCTTGTTTATCCGCAGACATCACCGTGACCACCTGAATTGGGGTCGGGAACACCAACATTAAACACACACCAAAATGCTGTACTGAATGAGCACCTCCAGCTAATAAAATAACTAAATGTACTGCCTGGATGTATATAACTTTCCTAAGCATGACCCAAGCCAAAAAAAAAAAAGTCCCCAAAGCCAGCCCACCTCCCCAAGCCTACTTACCCAGCCAGTATAATGACATGCATTCCAGCATAGTTCTGCAAATCTGTTACGCAAGAACCATGTTCCCAAAAACAGCCTCTGGCTATAGCGGTGCTGAAAATATGTTGTTGTCTTTTTTAAAAAAAAAACCCATAACACCAATAAAAAACTTTATTTTTTTAAAAAGAAATGTCCAGGTTTTCATTTATACAGGAATGACTTTGTTGTGTGGTATGCCCTTCAATAAAATTATAGCTTAGGTCCACAAGTGTGTGCATGTTTTGAGGTCTTATATTGAATCTTATCCTTTCTTCATTTTAAAGGTATTCAATATTGTTAACAACCAGGAATGTAAATTACAGACATACACACTCATGTACATTGCCTACCTAATTTTACAACTCCTATTAAATGCTTTAATTACAAACAATGGGTTATAAATAATAAGACAGGAATGCATCTAAATATTTTTGCAGCAACACCAGAAGCTATAAAACTCCTTAGAATATGAAAGGTCCTTACTGAAAAATAGGTTTCAAAATTTACAAATGAAAAGTCTTTGAGAATTCAAACCCTTAGGTAACATTGAATTTTTTCCAACTTTTAATCCACTTTGCACCACATTAACAGAATTTTAAAAGGTCTATGGTTTAAAGTCCCTGCTGTTATGCTAGTATACTCATATATTAAAAAATACAGTAGAAAGCTATTTCTTTTACCTAATTATGAAGAGAATTAAATTATTGTACTTCCTTGTAATAACTCAGAACTTCCCCAAATGCACATATTTTCATTATTTGCTTGCACATTATTTCTTTCTATCCTTGTGACCTTATTTTTTTTTATAAACACATTCTAAACTTCTTCGAGAGTATGGAAAGAATATTTAATATAAAGCAAAGTAATTATACTCTGAAGGTTCTGAAATGTAACTGAAGTGTATCCCTGGGGCTATTTCCTGATAATTAGGTATGGCATAAATAATCATGATTAATTATGTTTCTGGATAGTCATCTGCCTCCAATGAAATATTGTTATCCCTGATAATGCTCGATATAAAAAAACCCCACAACTAAGTATGTTTAAACAGAATATTTTCCTAAAACTCATGTGCAACTCTGTCACACAAGCAATAAATGTCTTTGATGTTGCTCTGATACATTGGGCCACTGGAATACCAATTCTTCATTTCTGAGTGCATTAAATAATATAGTCTGGCAAAAAATCAAAATCCAGGAGACCACAATTACGCTGAATAATTTGATGAGTTTTTGTTAAATGGGTTTGGAACACGATCTTGATTCTTCTTTTATCCAATTTATTAAAGATGTGACAAATTGTTTACTCATTTGTTACATTCCTCTGATTACAGATGTATCAAGAAACAGTACAGGAATGTATACGGATCAGAGCTTGGGCAACTTTTTCCATGATGATTTTCTAAGTATCAACTGTGGGTTTGGATCAAAGCTGAATTTTTATTCCTTGAAAGAAAGCCAAGGCCTTTCCTGATTATGTCCAGCAACTTCATGTAATATTATTAATACCTTCTTGAGGCTCGTCTTACTGCAGAAGGCAGTGCCCTGCACAGAATTTGGAAGTAAAAATGAAAGCTGAAGAGCATAATTAGCATCACTTTGCAAATGAAAAGCCAAGGGGTGGGGGTGGCTCAGAGCTTGACCTTAAGGACCAGGTTTCCAGGTGAGCACTGGCCCTACCCAGTGCAGCCTGGTCAGACTCATCTCTGCCCAGCAGCACACCTGGGCTAAGCCCTGGCAGAGCACCAGCAAAGCCAGCCCTCAGACTCCACCAGGCACCCTTGTCTGTCCTTGGAAGGGCAGTGTGGGAATTAGAGTGACATGCTGCTTGGGGCATACCAGAGACCCCTCCTTTGCAGAAGAGAGGTCCCCACCAGAAAGATGAGTATCTTTGCTGGGAACAACTGAGCACTGCCTGAGCTGGGCTTCCTCTGGGTTATCCAGGAGGGATGTGCTCATAAAAACACAGAAGGACCCTCCACAAGCCCAGAAAGAGAAGCAAGGGTCAATTCCAGACATTGGTGGTCAGCCCTTCTTTCAGGTTCTTTCAGCTGTGACTGTTGCCACCCTTTTTGGCAGGGAGATCAGGGCAGAGCCACATTCTGGCTGAAACCATCAAGTTGCCATGAGCAAACATGAAGATGTCTGCTAATGCAGGGGGTGATCCCTGGAGATCCACAGCTTCAGCAGGCTGGCTGCTGGATAAACAGACTCCCAAAGCTAATGCACAGGAGGTGAGGGAGAGATGAGGAGTGCTCAAGTTTAAAGCAGCAATCTTAGCAAGCCACAAGGTGGAAGCAGAAAAGCCAGAGGGGATGGCATCTGTCATGATGAGAAACAAAATGAGTGAACAGAATGCTCTATTGCAAGAAAGCTGCAGGAAATAGGGGGGCATATTCTTTAAATACTTCCATCTAAGAGGGCCTAAAGAGGGGAGACAAGGACTAAAAGTAGGTAAAATAATAAAATGGTCATAAAAGCCCCACTTGCCAAGAGTGTCAATAAAATGATAGGAGCAAAGGCAAAGGACATTTTCTTGGCAACAAGAAGCACAGATGGTCAAATATAAAAACCATGATTCTATATGGGATTTTCATCTTTGTTACATTTTCCATGAATGAATGCACAGGAAAAATGTGTACCTGTATTATGCTAGGTGTGAGCAAACTATAGATTTGTATTCATGAATATTCTTGCCATAAAGCCATGCTAAAGTTCTTTTAAATCCTGTTCAGTTAGGTCTGAAAGAAGTATCATAGAGTAGCAATGTCTTTGGTGAGGTGTCTTCATGCAAGTGGAAATGGAAGCATAAAGAATTCTGAAGAGATTTATTTATTTTAAAAATATTTGCACTTGCCACATCTCCATGTCAGGAGTTGGGTAAGATAGTACCTAAGTTTGAAGCAAATCACAGAGTTAGAAGGCATTACCAGTCACTGTCATTTGCTACGAGGCATTCCTGTATTTAACTTACAAATTTGTGCCATTGTTACTGTGTAATCCCATCTTGTGCAAATATTCAGTGATTGTGGCACAAAGTGTCTGCCAGCATTTGGTTACCAAGCTTCAGCTGAACTGGCCACATTCTCAATGACTGAGACCATGCTGGTTTTAATCCTGCTTGAAAAATAATTTACGTGGCAGATGTAACCAAGACTTAGAACTGTGACCTGACCTGACTGCTTCTTTTTTAAGGAGCATCTTTCAAGGAGACAAGATTCCAAGGATAACGAAATATCAGCAGAATAAAGACTGGTGAAGGGACCACCTCTGCACCCTCTAAAAGTGAGGAGGAGCTGGGAAATCTCTGCTGTCTTTGGGAAGTGCATGAGGGAGTAAACCCCAACCCCTGGATCAGCTGGTGAGCCTAGAGTTGTATCCTTACCGACTTTTTAAAAGCATACTGCCAAAAGTCCATTAATATTGATACTGAATAAAACATTTGCTCAGTTTTCCTCAGATTCCTTCTCAGGAGGAGGAAGATATTTTGAGGCTGCAAAGGCAACCATGTAAAGCACAGTTCAGGACTGAGCATGGAGCGTATTAAAATGACACTATAAA
Source organism: Cichladusa arquata (assembly GCA_026413545.1). Taxonomy (NCBI): domain Eukaryota; kingdom Metazoa; phylum Chordata; class Aves; order Passeriformes; family Muscicapidae; genus Cichladusa; species Cichladusa arquata. The sequence goes on from JAOTQP010000001.1 coordinate 96,534,748, forward strand.
TACAGGAATAGGAACTCAAGCAAAGCAAAAATGGAAGCATGAAAATTTATCTCCATTCCATCTATATATATTGTTTCCACCATAGGCTGAATATGTTTAAGTATTGTACATTAATTAAAAATTATGCATCTGTGATCTGAAGCTGTCCCTTGAAGGCAACTTGAGCTTTTTTTTTTGCAGAAGTTTCCTAGATACATTTTCCTTTGTTGTAGCTGTACCCATTGGCTTGGTCAGCACATACTTCCTTCCTTCTTTGTCGTGCTGTTTCGTAACACTCTCCTATTTCAGCATGGGGCTGCTTCTCATTCTGCCTTAGAACACAGGCATGTGGTAATTGGCTCCAGGAAGAAGCCAAAACATATGTTTCCCCATGGCACTAATTAATTAGTCATATGCACACTCAATACTTAATTGCTATTGTACACTCTGGCCTGTTTGACTTCTGGGAAAAAGGTGACTTTGCACCTATCTTGATTGGAAACATGCAAAAGTGAAAAGTGGCCATTTTTTTTTTTACAAATGAAAGAAGCAACGTTTCACTGGTCAAGCTATTCACTCCCAGCACATCTCTTACTTTTTAAAAGTCCTCTGCACTGTGCTCAGTGCAGCTTCTAATGTAACCAAGCCTGGAAGCATAAAGCATCTGTTCTCTACTTAAAACTGCTGATATGACAAAGAAAAACCTCTTCCTCAGGACTACTACTCCTCTCCTGTAGCATAGCAAGTGCTAGTCAACCACAAGTGCTCCTAAGAATGGCTACTTTTAGTGCTTCTTACCAACAACAGGCAGAGGTTTTGCCCATTAGGGGTTTTATTTTCCATCTTACAACAGTGACAACCATTTGGAGCTTTGCCCACACTTCTCTGTGCTGATTTTTTAGGTATTTATAACATTTCTATTGTACTTACCACCATATTACCCAGGTCCCTCACACTCATTAATCTCCCATGTAAGTTGTTCCTTTGTTCATTTCTTAAATGACTTAGAACAAGACCACAGCCTCTTAAGCAGATCTAGCAGGAAAAAAAAGAAATTGAAAGTAAATTAAATATTCTTATTTTCTCATTACTTTTCCACTCTAAGTGTTCCTGAAATAGCCAGAATTATTAAAACAAATAAATAAACAAAAAAGCCACAGGGCTAAATTCTACCCTAAAAATGTATGTGTGACTGTGAGTTTGAAGCTACTGGAGACAGTCCAGCGAAGTGCCATAAAGAGGATTAAGGGACTGGAGCACCTCTGCTATGAGGAAAGGTTGAGAGAACTGGGACTGTCTAGCCCTGAAAAGAGAAGGTTCAGGGGAATCTCATCAATGTCTACAAATACCTGAAAGGAGGGTACAAAAAGGTCAGAGCCAGGATCTGCTTTGTGGTGCCCAGAGACAGGACAAGAGAAGATGGGCACAAAAGGAAACAGTTGAGGTTCTCTCTGAACATCAGGGAATACTTTTTTTTCCTGAGAGGGTGACTGAGCACTGGCACAGGTCACTCAGAGAGGTGGTGGAGTCTCCCTCCTTGGAAGGGAAACACAGTCCTGGGCAGCAGCCTCTGGATGGTTCTGGTTGAGCAGGGAGGTTGAAGCACAGGAGCTCCAGGGGCCCCTTCCAACAACAACCATTACATGAAGTCATGAACTCCATTGGATCCAGGTCTGAGTGTGTCTCCAAAGACAGAATGCAGGCAAACTTCAAACCAGGGCAAAACATTGTGTGTCACTCAGGTCACTGTGCAAGCTTAGTCTGAGAGCAAAGTTCTCAAGGTTTTTTATTCAGTGTAATAACTTTACTAATAAACCAGCATCAAACTAAGACTTCGAGATGCACTGGATTTGTGAACAGAAGCTTGGGTAAATGGACAGAATAACTAATGAATTCAAAATAACAAATTAGATCAAAATATACACATATACATATATTCACATAGGCTTTTTTCTGGGTCTTTAGGCTGAATTTTTCCTGGACTTTTCCTGATTATTTTCCCAGCAATTCTTGGAACTTTCACAGATTTTAGGTGTTTTAGTGCAGATTTTAGGAGTTTGTGGGCCATTTTTTGTGCGACTATTAAGAGATTTTTGCTTATCTTAGTGCGAATTTTAAGGGATTTTTATGGTTTTTCTTGCTATATTTTTCCTGGATTTTTCCTGATGCTTTTCCCAGCAATCCTTGGAATTTTCACAGATTTTAGGTGTTTTAGTGCAGATTTTAGGAGGTTTGGGACCATTTTTTGATGATTTTAGAAGTTTTTGGACCGTTTTAAGTCGCATTTCCTCCGGATATTTTGCCCGCTCATTTTCCCAGATTTTTTCTCAGAAATCCCTGGAATCTCACTGGGGTTTGGGGCCATTTTTGGCTTTTTAGTGCATATTTTGGGAGTTTTTCTGGCCATCTCTCGTGCACCTTCTGGGGGTTTTTTGCGTTTCTTCGTGTGGATTTTTAGAGATTTTTCTGTGTACTTGTACACGTATACATATAGGGATCTGATAGCACAGGTAAGATGTACTAAGCAAAGATTTGTGGTGATTCCTTCCTCAGCTGTCCATTTTCTTCTCCCTCAGGTTCCAATCCCCCATATCCTCACAAACCTCAAGTGCTCTCCAAGCAGCTCCTGGGTGACCCCAGTTTCTAAACCATCACAGTTTAGATGGCTCCCACTTTTCTATCAGGTTGTTGTTTGCACAGCTCAGAAATTGGTAGGGGAGCAAAAGAATGCCCTTGCAAGGAGGGAAGAATGGCCAGCTGAGGTGAAAACATTTTCATAGTAACATTTTCATACTAATCTATGCCTGGGAACCTACAGAAGGCTGAATTGTTTGCAAGCAAAAGAATGTATACAGAGTAGCATGGGTTGTTTGCAACAAAACTTGGTATCTCAAAGACTATATACTTCCCAATTCAGGGCTTACAAACTTGCAATTAATTTCACGTTTGCTCAGAGTTTGCTACAGCACAGAAATAAGTCGTGACTGTGGATCAAAGTAAGATGTTATGCTATTCCATACCATTGCACAACTGCATAACATGAAAATTGATGGTTTCTGTGTTTTTTAAACCTCAAATTGCAAGCATAACTCAATGCCCGAGTAGCTTGAGCCAGACCAAATTCCTGACAATCTCATATCTTGTCTTTTACACCTGTGCAATGAGATGAGCAAATAGGGCACTGAAGGATGCTATTTCTCTCTCACTCCTTACAGAGATGTAAATGAGTTCAACAAAGTGAAGGGCAGTGAAGACAGCAATGCCAAGTCAGGGAAAATACTGCAGGAATATAAACCCCTATGTTCATGCAGAAGGAAATGTATTGAAGAGAAGCAAATCAGTAGGAAAGTGTACAGAAATTGCATTGGGAAAAGAAGGAAAAGAAGAGGACTGCAATTTGAAAACAACCATATCAAAATCTCCTTATGAGTCAGGGGGCCAAATGAAGGCCAACCACGAGTGGAACAACCCAGTCTCTCCTTCACAACACATCACAGCTTTCGTTGCTGGACAAATACCTGAAATGAATGCAGCCCCTAGTATTTTTCCATAGAAAGTTGATTACAACATTTCTGAAGCTAAGGAAAAAGAAATTGGAAACATGTTTTGTGAAATATCATCAGGACTGTTAATATCTTAAGAAGTTGTATCACAGAGAAATATTTGTAGGAAACCTGAATGTCTAAAGTGATGGGAGAGAGTTATTAATAACCTTAAGTGATACTGACCTCGTATAAAAATCCATCATCATCACGTTGGCCTCTCTGCCCCCTCAGTGAGCCAAGTCATAAAATCAAAGTTAAATTTTAGAAAGTGATGTGTCCTAAGAAAGCAATCTAATGGGAATTGGAAAGGCTGTGGTTTCACTACACTGTAAAACTTCACTGTGGAATTTCATTTTATGTCCCTGGCACCAGTAGGCCAATGCATGAGATAATCAGGTTGGTGACTGATTAAAGTCTGGCAACATCAGTGCTGGCATGTCAGTTTACTGGTGTCAGTTTGCAGCATGAGTATTTGAATTGGCAGACTTTTTAAAAATTTTTGAAGTTAATTATACAACAAGTTTGAAGACCTCTCTGCGCATGGTTTGATTTTTCAGCAGATCTTGATGTCAATGGATTGACAGTGCCCAGGTAGCTGGACCTGGACTTCTGTGTACACTTTTCTTGTTCTTGTATTAAATGAGCTGTTATAAGGACACTGGAAGAGATCTGCTGTTACACAAAGAAGAAATTCAGTGGCTAGATTCAGCTGAAATAGGGGTAACTTTCTAAGTATTTTGGAAAATTGCCCTCCCAAAAAAACCCCAGACTAATCCCATATGACCACCAATTTCTGTGGAATAGTAATTTGACAGGTTTCTTTCTGATTCAACCACTTAGCTTATTGCAGATTCAGAGCTTAAGCACCTTTCACACTGCAAGATGACAGCAGGACACGTATTGGCTTCAAAGAGGCCAAAATTTCATGAATGAGAAATGCACTGATTAAAAGAACTTGTGTCACGCCAATGGATCTCTCAGCAGGGCTATGCCTGGGGTCTGACTGTCCTGTGGGCACAGCCTATGCAAACTGAGAAAGCCACCAAAGTGAAATGCCTTCTAGGAGACCACCACCACCCTCCCAAATTTCAGAGTGTTGCTAAAACAGAGTGTCCTCAAAGTGCTCATAGTGCAACACTTTGCAAGGGCCTAAGGATCTGCTCAGCTTGTGAATGTCTCCTTGAGATGCTCATTATCCCAATGCAATATAATAATGTTTTGAGGGCACTTCAGCAGTGACATGAACATTAAAAATATACTCACATTCACAAAGAAAAAGATTGTAGCTGCTTATGACAGTGATGATTCAGCGCAGAATGAAAAGAGCTAGTCACCTTCCTGAGTCCATTTGCCTTGGGAGTTAATTAAGAGTCCTCAGGAGAGTGAATACATAAGGAGAAACTGATACTGAGTTTAGGATTAGGAAGATATAAGTCTTTCTTACACCCTTGCTGCATTTCATTTTTCAGGTGTCCATATCAGCAGTTAAGTGCTTGGAGGCTGCAGGTGAGGGATGCTGAATGCAGGATTCCTTACTCTGCTGCAGGAGTGATCACAGAGGCCAGAAGTTTGCTGTCTTTTACACTTACACCACGCTTTACAGAAATACAGCTCCAAATACTACAAGGGTAATAAAGGGTTGGGCATTTTGCAGTGTTTATTGTTTTAGTCCTTCAAAATTTCAAGTTGCATTAAAATAACACTGTCTGATGTTCAGGCAGAACTCTGTCTGTCCTTATTGTTGCCCTGTTGAATCAGTCTCACAACAATTATGTGCAGAGATGCAAAGGGAAATTACTGTAGCAAAGGTGCAAATTCAACCCAGAATGAAAAGGGGCATCAATTTCCAAGTCTATAACTAACTATATTTCAATATCAAATGCTCAGCAGGAGGCCAAGAACTTCAATATTTTGAGCACATTATGTTTTCTCATTTTATAACTGCAGTCCCGTGGTACAACACAAAAATATTTTTTACAAAAGCCTTCAGATTATAGTATTTGAAAGGTTGCATTAACATTCAGTTAAGATTTAGTAGTCAGAACAAATGTATTAACTCATGAACCCTGAGGACACAAGTTCTCCTAGAAAACACTCATATAAACTACAACTCTTGTATATATATTTGTAACTAAAAGTAAAATAATTTAATGTTGATATTTCAAGAATGAATAAATTGGCAGAATAAACATTCCCAAATTATCTGCTAACCTCTGGTGATTGTGCCAATTCCTTTTGCAGAAGTAATTAAAATAATTTGCAGTGATGGAGAAAGAATATGAAATTAATTTGCATTGCATGGTCATTGAACAGTAGTAAAGGAGTTGCCCTAGAAAAGGATATTCTAAACATGCCAAAAATGAGAATTTTTATTGTATGGAGCAATTTAGCATCTCTGGTATGTTAAAATGATCAATTAATTTACATTTAGCATTTTTACACTTGCCTAGACTTGACAAGAAATTTATGGTAAACTGGCACATCATTTGCTTTTGGCAGATGTCAATTGCTCTCATCATTATTTCAAAACAGAAATTATAATTGAAAGGGGAAAAAAAGAAAAATTACATTATTTCTAGTCCAAATAAAAATGTATTCTTATTAACTTTATGACACTGTTGGCTGTTCTTATGTTCCTATGTTTATATTATTTAATCAGAAAGTTTGTGTTGCTGTTTTGGCAACTTCTGAAGGTAAAAAGCAGAAAAGATACAATATTTTCCTTTATGTTTCTGAATAAAGGATGAGCTGTTTTAATGCACATTTCCCTGACTTCCTAAACATCTGATGGAAAATAAGCAGTCACACTGATCCTAGTAAGCCAGGCCACTATAGTCACAGTGCCAAGTTGAACCAACTCAGTAAAGAATTCAGTAATAACTGTGGGGATTTGTCATATCACTATGGGCAGACAAATTTGACTCTTCCCATGAATGGGGACAGGAGCCAAGGTGTGAACCAGCTCTGAATTAGAAGCCATTTAATTAAAGTTAGCACAGTGCTGAACTCAAATTAGCAAGGTTTACTAAGAGGCAGCATATATTAACTTGAGCTCAGTGTGGTGATGGAGGGTTCTGCTTCCAGCCAAGTTTGCACAGGCAGTAATCTCCTAAAGCACAATGCCTTCCAGAGGAGCAAGCCAGCAAAAGGACAGGCAAGGCTGAAAGAGTTAAAATGAAGTTCCACTACCTCTTTTCTTATGTGTCACCCTTATGAAAAAAAAAGCAAAGCAAAGCAAAATTTAAAAAACCAAAAAAAAACCCACAGAAATACAGCCCAATGGTTACATACAGTATTTAGTATCCCATTATGGCTTTATGGCTCTAGGGACAGCTCTTCCAAGTTCATCCATTCAAAGCAGAGAAAAGAGAATAGGTTATGGAACTCTGAAGAAAACATCCTTTCTTTGCCCAGATGAAGCATGAAAAAATTGTGGTCTTACACTGCTTTGATATGCATGTCTGGGTATTGCCATTAAAATACCATGTATGGCTGAAATACTTAGCACATAGACAATTGTAATTATCTGTTAAGTGCTGTGTAAACATCAGAAACAGCCATGATATTCCCAATTTACAAAGCTGCAAATCAAAGCGACAATAGTTATTGCCATTCTGATACAACAGGGAGCTATTTAGATTTTCATTGCTCTTCTTGATCATTCTCTTGATTTTATTTCCTTTCATCTACTTTGCAACTTGGTTAGGGAACAACTGTATCTAGATGCCACCTCTAAGGTCCTTTACATTTCATTCAAATAAGCAACCCAAATTTCAAGCTTTATCCAAAATTTATAATTGGTATTTTTCTAAGGGTCCATACTATTTCTCAAATGTAGGTAGCTTCAAATATTGGGACTTCTCTAGCTGCATGCTCAGGTTTTGGCACACAAGATGTTCTCTCTAGGTAAAATGGAAAACAATACAAAAAGACACTTTGAGTAAGATTACATCTGTGAAGATAATCCCAGAAAAGACAATTGTGTATATAAAAGGGCTCAATTACAACTTCTACTAAGGACTAAGGTAAATCAACCTGATAAAAACATTTTTTATTTAGAATAACTTTGTAGTTGTACTTTTTTCAAAATTAAAATCAAAATTTTCTTTGGAAAATGTATATTAAAATAAAAAATCAAAAACCTTATCTTCCTCTATAAATTGGATAGTAATTTTTTTACTATGACTCCTTACTATGAGTAAAGATGTGTAGATATAGGAGTCTTTTGTATCATCAGAAAGGAACTGATCAGCAGTCCTACTAAATGTTTTTCATAAGTGATTTTTATTAAAAAAAAGAATAAATTATTATTTTAAAAAGGAATAAATGGTTCAAAATACAACTCAGGGAAATACTACTATACCTGTGAAATAAGGAAGGGAAAGTTTGATAATTCAGGATTTGAAGCATCACTTTAAAGTTTCCTTTGCACAGAAGATGGACTTGCTTAAGGAGTGCAGTTCTGCATGCTGCCAGGAAGAATGCTCTCACTGACCTCAAATCATGTAAGATAAACTCCTGGGGGAGAGTCTGCAGAATTTTCTAGGTTTTAAATACCGCTGCTCTCAAAATATAAAGCTGCACATGGATGTATTATTTGAGAAGTAATGCATGATCACCCTGTTAAAGACTGCCATAGGTGAAGGACCATAGCTATGATTACATGATGTATCTCAGCTTCTGAAATGTTTTACTTCTGAATGAAGTAAAAGTAAGTGCAGCCACATTATTCTAAACATACAGTTCTGTACTTAATGGGCATATAAATTGTATATATAGGGAGCATATATAAATGGGTACATTCCTATAATTATGGACACACACACATATAAAAGTTTACGTGTAACACAGTTTTGTATGGTAATAAAATGAATAGGTCAGGCTAGGGAAGTTCTTTTAAAGTATTCAGCAGGAATTAATATTTAATCTTCAAGTTTTCTTTAGTGTTTTGCCATTCAAATTTCTGGAGTGAAATGGAAAAATATGCCTCAAACTTGTATTTTTAAAATATACTTCCTCACAGAGAATTTCAGCTGTAGAATCAAATTTGTGCTGTTTGAACTTCCAAAGAAAAGAAAAGCAAGGATTTCACACATAAGTTGTTGCATCAAAGGAGAGTTAAATGTTTTCATTATAATGACACAAAGGATGCAATTTTCCTGTGTCAAAAACAACAGAAAGTTATTGAGATAGCAGGAAATTCAAAATTGCAGCTTCTTAGAAATGGAGAGTATAACTGGGTATCCAAGACATGGAAAATTCTAGTTGAGGAAGTTCAAGTTTTTGTGAGATGTGAATCCCTCTGAATTTCATCATTCAGTACTGCAAACATTGTATTTTCTGCAGGGCCACTGATGCACATAAAAAAAAAATGTTACTAATTATCAGCAGCAATAATTACACATTTAACAAGTTACTGCTATACTTCAAAAAGTGCACACTAATATGTGGACAATTATTGGCCTAATTAAGTATCCGATATCACATTTACAAACAAAAATGAAACATTAGTTAAGAGTGTGACAGTGATTTTTTGCATTAGATAAAATGAAGAGGTAATTTGGATAACTAATTCCAGGACTGAATTCAGAGCTCACAAAATAAAGGAAGTAATTTTTATCCTTCCAAACATTTAGAAGCATATCTTCCCCACACAACTCTCCCTTTCCTGTGCAGTATTCAACTGTATATCCTTTTTTCCCCCTCAAAGATGACATCAAGAAGAGACATCAGGAACTCCAGAAGCCCTGAGGACTTTCAGGGTAGGTGTCTTTTGGGAGATGGAAGGGGTCTTGTGCAATGCCCTACATGGAGAATACATCAGCTTCTGCTGGCAGAGTTCAGAGTGCCTTGTGGTGCTTCAGACTGCAGGAGTTGACAAAATCACACAGTAGACATGAATGCCTCTCAGTGATACACAAGTGATATACAACTGTGAGCACTTAGCAAAAATCAGCTTAGGATGCAGCACACCACAAAGAATGGCTGTTGTTACAGTGGCTTTCACCTGGTTGCTGTTTCTATATTAATTTTCCTCCTACCATTTCACAGGAAAAATAAAGCCAGGTGCTGTGATAATAGTGATTTATCCATGTAACTATGTATACATTTATGTCATTTGGGCCTCAGCAAAGACAGACAAGAAATTGTGGGAAGGAAGACTAAGCCTCCCTTCTCACCTGCAAATGCCTTGATTTCACAGTTTTCCGTTTTTATTAATATTTGAGTGAATTTCCTTGGTCAAGATTACTACATTTTATTAAGCACAGCACTAAGTCATCTTTGTTTGAACAGCCCCAAATTACTGGCCAGTGACAGAAAATTACACCATCCCAAAAGAAGGAATAGTTCTGTGAAATTTTCCCATTTTTCCTTTCCAATTCACAACAGAATTTCTTTCACACTAGACAGGCTGGTTCTCCCATAGAGACGTGGCGCCTATGGGAAATATACCATGGCTTTTGCTGTAGCTTTGCAGGAATGCCTAAAACTTCAGGAGAAGTTATTTGAACAGAAATGCAAAGTCATGTGTAAACACAGTCCTGAGACCATAGCTTACTTGCATGGCTTTGAATCAGACTGCATCTCATAACTTCTCTGTGTGCAAGACCTTGAGACAAACAACAGGATTTACAACATTCCAGCATGAAACTATTTCAAGTGTGCCACTGCTGTTTAACTCCTTGTACTCTGGTCCAAAAAACCGTTTATCTACACCATAGCCCTAAAACCCTGATTGTTTTGTTGCTTCTGTATGTGTGTGTTCAAAAGCCTGCTTTAAAGCCTCTTCAAAAAGCAGACTGGAAGCTTTATATTGTTTTCAATAAGAGTTTGCAGTACTGAGAACACATGCAGTCTTAGGTACATATATTGCACAAATCCCTGGATACACCCATCTCTCTTGAACCCTTGGACCAAAGTCCAGTGAGAATTCTTTCTCACCTGTTTCTCAAATGAAAGGGCACTGGTAATACTGAAAGCCATACCCTCCAGTGCACTCAGGACAACTCTGCTATGAGCTGGGTAAGTCAAATAAACATCATTAAGACTTGAAATTGAACCTTTCCATATTTGGTTCGATTTTCCATATTTGCAGATTCTATCCATTAAAAAAATAGAAATTTTAAACTAAATTGCTCTTCCTACACCCTCCTTCCATCTCCTGATTATTCAGTGCCCGTCATGGGCCCCAAAGATGGTCCTGAAATTTCTCCCTTAAACCCACACTTGGGGATGGTTGGAGGTAGCAGTTAGGGGTGCCTGGTGACAGTCTCCAGAAATGCAGAGAACCTGAAGAGAGACAAGACTGTCCACAATATAGGACCAAGAAACTGGGGAGAAATGACAGATACTTCTCCAGATAGAAGGCGCTTCAAAAACTTTTTTTCCAATCCCTGTGAGAAGTTGAAGGTCAGTTAGGGCATAGATTGCATCTCCTGTATTTTTTTTTTTCACCTGAATACTGCCCTGCCATTGTTTAGGAATACATTAGAGACCTGTGGAATGAAAAAATGAATGATCCCGTTTTGGCAAATGGTCTAAATTCATCCCAGTGGGCTTTGTATCAGCCCATATTTGCTTTCATTCTGATGGTTTCTATTGATAACAGTGCAACTTCACCTGAGCTTTCAAGAAAAGTATAAGCTTAAATGCTTTGCATAGGGACCAGCTTTATTAAAAATATAGTTTAAATGTGCATTTTTGAATGTTTTTCTCAATAGTAAAATAAGCAATGTTGGAGGCATGTTACCCAATCCACTATATTTTCTTGTCCTGCATTTTAATCATGTATTCCTCCACCTTTTGAACTCATGATGTCATGTCTCCATAGCTTTAAGCTGGGCTAGAGGTAATGATAGAAATGCATTAATTTCAGTTATAGAACTGCAATATATAAAAATATAACATCAGAATACATTTTTTTTTCAAATAGATATTTCAGATCTATATGCCTTAAAATATCCATCTGTAGCAGTGACTTTTGGTTAAGGAACATTTCACTTGTCTTTCAAAGTTAAATAGATTACTGGAAGAAACATCCTCTGAATTGCAGAATGAGTCAGGAATACCTTCAGTATTTTGGGGGCCTATTTTACAGAGGTTGCTTTTGCTTTAGCCATTAGCAACTATTAAATTTATTCCCTTCATTTTACATTGTATACAGCTGATGGGAAATGTGGGGAAAAGGCACTCTTCAAGGCATTAACCCCTTCACTCCACAGGATGTTTTTTCTGCTTGAAAGGAATTTGATGATTTCAGCTTTCTTCTTCTTAACTTTGCCTCCATTAGGATTGCCTTCATGAATAAGGGGTTACAGAAACTGGCCCTTATATTGTAATGTAATCACAGATTTATTCAGCTCTGCAATCAGCCACTCGTCTGTGATGATCATCTCAGGGTCCTGCCAAGAGTTTCTGGAAGGCTCTGTGCTAGCTCTCTACTGATCACATAAACCACCAAAAAATTTACCTATATATTACTTTCCACTAATTCAGATCTGTGTTCTGAGGGAAGAGAGAAAGAATCATAAGGAATCATAAAAAACACTGCTTCTGAACATTGATAAAATATCCATGCATACCATGCCCAACAAAAACAAACACACTGAAAAACTGCAGATACAAATAAAATCTTCCTGTTAAGGGAAAAAAAGCACAAGAAAAAACAAAAATGAGGGGGTGAAAAAGGCTGAAAAAGCAAGATTCAAAGAAGAGAAATTGTATGTGGTTTGAAATGTGCATTTGGAAAGAAAAAGGATATCCAAAGATCAGCATCTCTGAGAACAGCCCATTTACCAATGTCTAAATAGCTAATAACTGAATGTAAAAGTGTCTCCTCAATCTAATAAAAATGTACTATTGTATTATTGACTACAGTATAAACTTTAAAACATTAACATGGAGAAGATAAACAGAAAACCGAATGTTTACTATGTCAAACACTAACATTGCTTTCCCAAGTTTGAGTCAAATATTGCTACGAATAATACTGACAGGAATATTTCCCCTGGCATGAATGAAATTATTTTGAGTCAGAGTACACAGAAGAACCAAGTTCGGCCATTTGTCTCTTGCTTTGTGATATCCATTTCCACTGACTCCCTTGTGCTTTGGACACCTGGAAAGAGCCATGGACTCTGTCATTTGCTAATGGCCAGGACTCTCAGGTCTTTGTATGACATGCCACATTTTTTTTTTTTTTGTTTCTGATGTGTCTACCCCCCTGGAAGTGCCACTGCTATTTTCTTGTTCAATGGCTTGTACCTGGCACTTCCAACAAATATTGCCCTCGCTCTCTACACTTTAAAATGATAAATGCATCACCTGGAGGCTGTATCCACCAGTTTCTGTATAATACTTCTCTCTTAAAATGTGACATAGCATTTTAGAAGTGGAAAATTAACATCCCACAAGCAATTCTCAAGGGGGAAGGACATGTGCAAGTGCAACCATGCAGTGAACTAATTTTTAACCACAAAATGCCAATGTACTCTTGAAAATACAGATAAACGCTGCAATGAGGCACTAGTCAAGCAACTAAATATAAATCACACAGAACCACCAATGGCTGACACTCCTTGTATCTGATCAATTGTTAATAGTTTTCCTCCAAACTAGAGCAGTTTTCAATGGTGTTAATGAGAATCCAGCTGCTGTGTGGGGTCTCACCTCGTGGCAGGCCCCACGTTGGGCGCCAACTGCCGTGAGTGGCCCCCACTCTCCGACCTGTCTCAGCTAGCTCTGGGTCAGAGATGGAGGGAGATCAGCATGGACAAAGCAAAAGATCAAGGAGGCTCCTTTTCCCAGGATGATCCAAGCTTTATTCCTGAAGGGTTCCAGGGGAAAAAGAGGGAGAACAAAGGAGTGGCGGGGAATTTCAAACCCAGGGTGAGGAGAGGGGAAATCGAGCTGCAGCCAGTGGGGTTGCACTGGTGGGGAGGAGCTAAGGGAATGCTGAACCAACTTCACAGAGCTTCAGGGCAGTACAGAACAAACCATTTTTCTCAGTGCAATATGAAACAATAACAATACAGAGTCATAACAATGCAATACAACAGCACGCCTTCCATCCTCTTGAAATCTAGCATCAGGGGAAGTATCAAAAGCTGCACCCACCCAGGCAGCAGTGCATGGATCCCCAGCCATGCAGTGGCAAGCAGGGCAGACTGGCCCATGGCCCTCTGTAGGTGGCCTGGCTCTCCAGAGCAGGCTGTCTGTGCGTGTGCTTCAGAGCACTCAGCCTGCAACTCTCCAGAAAGACAATGCCTGCTACAGCAGTTTTCTCCAGGTCTCAAATGCAGGACAGGAGTACTCTGAGAGCACCTCACCCTCCCCAGGCTTGACTTTGACATGGGAGGATCCTTTGCAATGCTGCTTTTCCATCAGCTCTCGTACCCAGAAGAAATCTTTTACCGTGAGGGTGGTGGGGTACTGGCACAGGTTGCTCAGAGAAGCTGTGGCTGCGCCATCCCTGGAAGTGTTCAAGGCCAGGTTGTACAGGGTTTGGAGCAACCTGGGATAGTGGGAGGAGTCTCTGCCCCCGACAAGGGGATTGAAACTGGATGACCCTTTCCCCCAAACCATTCTATAACTGTAAGTTTTTACCCTGAAAGGTAGGATGCGGTTGAGGGGTGGTGCAGGACCAGACATTGTCCTGCAAACACTCCCTGGGTAACCAGGACACACACCCCCAGAACCCTCCTGGCTGCAGCACAGGTGATGAAGTGTGGCTGCAATGCTGGGAAGTGATGTTCCCACATCGTGTTCTCTGTGAGCTCTCTACCACACCTGAATATAATTTGGTTCTTTCCTAAGAAGAAAATTTGCTGCAGCTGAATACTGATTTGCTACTCAACCTGTGTTATTAACTTCACTAAAGAACAAATGTCTTGTTAGTGTGAACTAGAAACACGACAATATAATTTTCATAGATTAAATGATGATTTTTCTGTCTGTCTTAGAAGCAATTTTGGGACTAAAGAATCTAGACTGGCACTCATCCTGGAACTCAAAAATTCCCTGCATAACAGGTTGGGCCTTCCATGCCTAGAAAAGGCCTCAAAAATCCCTTAGAAGAATTTATAATTGCACTCACTTCTTACACAGCTAACTATGCCAGCTGGAAGCTGAATTTCACTCCAGTGGCCAGCATTCTACCTCCTGAAGTGAGAAGATCTGTTTTAGAGCCAGGGGCACAATATGACCTATCATTATTAAAGGCCAGAAGAGGATTCAGCTCCCTTTTGTGAGCAGTATCACTGGCTATTCTTGTGAATTACTGCTTCTTAGAAAGGGAGGTAGAATACTCACAATCTTTTTTAACATCCAAAGTAAATAGCAAGCTCTCATATCCAACAAAAGTTACAACAATATTTTCATTATGAATAATTCAACCTAGTTTTCCTCAAAATAGGGGATATTAATAATTCTTAAATTCTATAAAGTATTCCAAATTAACCCATTTTATTGCTATAAGTTCAGGCTTTGAAAATCTAAGTTGGATTTTATGGTACAAGTATGCCCTATGGGACTGCTCTTAGCATATATTATCATTTGATGTGAGTAAATCAATATCCAGCAGGCCATAATTTGTAGTAATAAATCAGATTTTACTGTGTAAGTTCAGAGGTGAATTGTATAGGGAAGTTCATGCAGATTTGAAAAGTGAAGAAAGATATAAAGGTATTAAAATGTAAGACTCCTTCTTATCACTATAAAAAAGGTCTGAAATTTGGAAAACTTGCAATAATTTCTCGACATTTCTGTAGATTGCTCATAATTGGATCCAAGAATAAAGAGGAAAAAAGTCAAGCCCGTACTTAACTTGAAGTATTAACTACACATTGTTCTCCTGTAAGCACTCAACAGATCTCTGCTTGTTAAAATTATGGCAAATTGGAACAGCAGTTCCCTTCTGAATCAACTTTCATTTCTCTGTCCTTCCCTGCTGAAGATTGTTACATTTTGAAGTCACAAATTATTATTTATTTATTCCCCTATAAAATGCATGCATGGTCCCAAAAGCCATAATATAACATCCTGCAGTACCCACAAATGCAATACTCATTATTACAAATTATTAGATCACTTAATCTTCTTTGCCAGTTCCTTCTTAAAAAAAAAAAAAAAAAAGCACAGTCCCTCTATACAAGCCTAAAATACAAGACAATAAAACTAATAGTAATAATAATGATATGTTTCCCTGGTCTTTTATGGCACAAGAGACAAATGCCTGTTGATTTGTGTTGCAGGGATATACACATTGCAAGTTGATACATGGCTGAGTCAGTCAGTTCCTTACCCTGAAGATGCTCAGCCTGGGTAGAAAATTCTCACTTGCTTGTTAGGATCTGGAAAGAGTTATAGGAATGAAAAGAGGGCACATTGCTCCTGTTTTGAATCCTTCCCTTTAAGATAAGAGAACCATCTCTCAGACCTTTGACTCAAAAGGCCTCTACCAGCAGCAGTAATTGGTGGGATTTCTTTCCTTTGCCCAAATAACAGTGCCTTGTCTGGAAATTGAAACAGGACAGCGTCAGCCTACAGGCTGAGGCCAGGTCCCACTCGGGATGCTCATCTTGTCCTGGCTTTGTAGCTTGCTTTATCCTGTTCCTCAAACCCAGCTTCTGCTCCAGAAATCTGTTCATTCACCTGACCTTTCCCCTTACTCCTTTCTGCATCAAGGACTGTTTTCCTTCCCTTAGAGTCAATGAGAGTAAGCAGCTGATTACAAAGGGAATTTCTGAGCAAGAAAAGGC
Source organism: Cichladusa arquata (assembly GCA_026413545.1). NCBI lineage: Eukaryota > Metazoa > Chordata > Aves > Passeriformes > Muscicapidae > Cichladusa > Cichladusa arquata. Next base: position 96,551,030 of record JAOTQP010000001.1, read on the forward strand.
AAAAGAAAAGGCATGCTCTGCATTCTGAATCATCCAAACCATGACATAAGTAACACAGTAAAATACTGGAAGACAATTATGATCAGAGGTGGTGTAAAAAGAATACGAGTTCTGCATGCCCTCAGAAATCCTTACATTGGTGATGAAATCAAATCTTCTAAGATCTTTTGAAGTGAAATTACTTTATTTACTTAGGCTACCAGTCAGCTGGAGCTGAGTCAGATGAGTTCTGAAGACTTAATTTTTCAGCTCTTAACACTGACTGGAAGTAACAAATTCCTGGTAGGTGTAGACAGTATACTCCAACCCTTTTTCTCAGTCTGGATGTCCGTGAATTCCTTGCATAAAAGGGAAGACTTTTCAAAATAAAGAGAAAGTACACATCTTCACATCTCAGAAAACTCTACTGCGACTTATGTGGTGACATTGGAACCTATTTCAGTTAAAACCCAATTGATTCTTGTGTTGGGTATCTTTAGGAAGGAAAAAGAGAGATGAAAATAGAAAACTCTGTCTTCCTTCACTTGCAAAAAGTCTGTGGGGTCCTGAGTTTTTCCCAGTGTTAAAACCAGGTATAACTAGATAAAGTTTGCTGTGATTTGTTTTGGTCATAGCAGTAAGAGTCCACACATGCACAGTACTCCTGGGCAACAGTAACCATGATTTCATTGTTTTATTGTTTCATGGTATTATTTATTACCACACCTGAGGGAGTCCAAGTGAAAACCAGTGTCTAATATGGCAACACAAACCTTCAGGTTCTTACAGTATGGGAAATGTGGGTGGTGTCTCCAAGTCTTTGGACTTAAATTCTGTGAGATGATCCTGTGCAATAGTGACATCCGTTGCATCTTCAATAAACATTATTAGAAAGTGACTCTATTTCGTCACATTCTCTTATCATTATTTTACTTTGAAATGGAGTAAATGTCAGGATTACAGCACAATCTATTTTCTGTCACCACTGTGCTGCAAAATCACTTGAAATAATAGGTAAAGCAATTTTGGAAGCCAGAAATGGAAATGTTGGATCAGACTAATCAAATCAGAACAAGGTAGGTGGCTTGACCTTCAGCAAAGAGTTGTGGTATAGGCTCTCCTTCTGCCTCCTTTGTCAGGCCAAGGTAAAAACAGCTCATTAAATAAGCTGAAATTCCTAACCTGTTCTTTCACTCCCACACTTCCAATATCTGCATCAAACAATTATGCAGAGACTCTAACATGGGCTGTGTAACATATTCTGGGAACATACAGTAAAAGAACCTTATTAGCTGTCTCCATTAGCTGAAATGAGCAGGAGCAAAATAGTTAGTAAGCTGAATTTTAGGTGTAGGGCATTACACATCCCACAGAGATAACAGAGAAAATTCACGCCTCCTTTAAAAGCTGTCAGAGTGTAGGCTGGGAAAGATAATACAGCACTGGGTTACATTAGGATCAGGTACTGTGCAAACAGAAAAGGTGGAAACTTAAGCAAAACTACAAAAGCTCAATTTCTGAAGCTAAGTTTTGCCACAGGGTCAGAATCCCACGTCGGTGGGTAGGTGAAGAATCCCAGAAGACAGACTGCCAGGCATAGAACAGTTCATTGCAGGTCTCTGCAAACTTCCCACAGAAATCTGCACTGAACAGGGAAACTTTGGCCCTTGCATGCCTCTTGATTTCTTGCACCTGTTCCTCATTTCTAGGAACAAGCAGTTACAGTCATGAAGGACCAACCACACAGATGCCATTCCTCCCTGTTCCATTTGCCATCTAAGAGTCACACTGAAATCCACAGGTGCCAGCAGCTTCTCTCTGGATTTAAATACAATGGAAATAAAGAATTAAAAGTGGAGACAGCAGAGCCAGGCTTTCCTGCAGTGAACATAACAGCTGAAAATGAAATCGTGAAAACTGCAAGATTTCAAGAACAGACAATTTGGTTTCTGTGTTCAACTGAGAAATAGAGACAAATCAGAAGGAAGGATGCACTGAGCTGATGGCCCTGGAGGCAAAGCTTGGCATGGGGAGAAGCTCTTTGCAGAGTGTGGTCTGTAACTATTGTTTATCTAGCCATTGATGGAAAAAAATCATAGAATGATTTGGGTTGAAAAGGACTTTAAAGATTACCTAGTTCTAATTCCCTTGCATGAGCAGGGACAGGTTTCACTAGAGCAGGCTGTTCATAATGCCAGCCAACCTGGCCTTGAGCATTCCCAGGGACAGGTCATCCAGGGATTCTCTGGACAACCTGTGCCAGTCCCTCACCCCTCTCACAGTAAAGAATTTCTTCTGAATATCTAATCTACACATACCTTTTAGTTTAAATCAAGTGCTACACTTCACACATGGGCATCACTTTCCCCATGAGTAAGCAAAAGGGATTTGGCAACCTGGACAGGAGTGCCACCCCTGCCAAGCCTACTGAACCACAAAACCACTTCCCCCAGGGATTCTCAGGTATTTTAAAATTGTCTAAACTGAATTGACAACACCAGCTGCACCATTCAAAACTGCAAAAAGCCTTACAGTGTCCAGCCTCCTACCAGCATCCCAGACATGGCTTTTTCAGAAATGAATTTGAGAGGGAATTTGAAAACAGATTTTTCCTGCATGGGAAATCTAAAATATAATTAGTTAATAAGATGCCAGTGCTTTATTGCTAAAGGAAAACAAGAAGGGAAGGGGTGGTATCCCTATTCTTTTTGCACAGGAGGAGCTCATAGCCTGCAGACACGAGACAAGCATGGGTACTTTTCATTTTTTGTTACGGCAGCAAGTCCCTGCATACTCCTTAATGAAATAGCTTGGCTAAAATTCTACTTGACGAATGTATTCTCGAAAGTGGTCTCAGAGATTTGTTTCATCTTCATTAGCAGTTCAACTGTTTTTAATAACAAATTTTGAGGGCAGGTGAAAAGGGAGGGATTCTCTTGCTGACAACTACTGCTGAATTTTAATTTGTGTGTGTGTGTGTGTGTGAAACCAACTTAACATGAACCAAACAGCATCTGACACCGTTAGGAAGAAATTAAATTTCTCCATGAAGACACCTGAACTTGTGATTTAGAAAAATACCCATTTTGGCTGCCTAGTATATAAAGACAGGTACAACATGGCAGCTACTAGTGTCACATTCTTGATTTAATAACTCAGGTGGAGAAAAAACCAGGACATTTTTGTTTTCCTAGAACACAAAAACAAATGAGCTCTGGTCTTACATAATTCTGGTTGTATAGAATAGAGATATTTTATTCTTATCCTATTTATGGGATCAAATCCTCATCCCTACCACACTTCTCACTTGACAGGAGATTTTTTGACTATATAAAGCCAGGGTTGATGACCTGAGACTGTGTGCCCCTGAATTCTCTTTCCCAAGACACAGAGAGAACTCTGACAATCTGGTACAGTAAGGGATGCATCTGGGATCCAGCTATCCCTGGCCTAAATAAAGCAGCCCACAGATTAGACAAATTTGTTCCAGAAGTCAAAAGAAAGAAGGAATAGAAAAGTTACAGAAATTTACTCTTTTCTACCTAACCAAAAGAGTAAGAACACTCTCCACAAACACATGAAAAAATAAATGCATATGGTAAATATGCATTAGTTTTAGACTGCAAAGTCTACTGACACTTCTATCATGTCTATGGAAGACCTTGACATAGAGGGTGGCTACACAAACACATGAAGGGCAATTTTGTTCTAGAGTAGTTTTCGCACATCTTGGACGAGCACCATGCAAAGGATGCAGAGCCAGGGTTGACCTAACTGACTCCAGAACCAAGTTGCAGCTAATTCAGTCTTTTGGGTGGTTAGGCTTATTTTCTCATGCATGGCACAAGATCTCACTTTTGAAAGGAAGGTCCTGTACCTTCAGCTGACTCTTTGCCAACCTTTACCAGAAGGACCATTTTTACTGATAACAATTCCTAAAGGCATGGTACTGATCTTTTACTTCTTTAAATTGAAGGCATTGCTTGAAGAAATTGAGCTTAATTGATTCCTGGAAAGGCTGACCTGTAACAGAGACTAGACAAAGCAAAAGGAATAAAATAGATATTTATTGAAAGGATATACCTTGGGCAGTGCAAGAGCCTGGATCCAAGATGGATCCCACTAGTTTTTACACTTTTATAAGTTTTGGTTCATCTACATATTAGGGTCAACTGTCCAACTACAGCTCCAGGTTATGAAGTCTCAGCCCCCTTGGCTTGCCCCTTTCCCTTTGCTGTTGTTTGTGCTTTTTGGGTAATGGGTGTCCTTGATTTTCTAGCTGGGAAGGGATTGTTTTATCTAGCTACCGTGTGAAGAGAACTTACCTAAAATGAAGTTTCAGAGTTACACTCTAAGCAGCAGAGAATCTGAAAAAATATAAAAGCTAAAACCCAAGGTATCAAATTAACTTGTGAAAAAACACTACTAAATCAGAATCTGGTATCTATTCTTTGGAAATAACCAGAATTTCTCCTTGTTTTCAGGGTGAGGAAACTACTTTATTTTCCTTAGCTGATAATTCCAATTAAAAAGTCTACAAATCACATCAGATTAATTAAGTTTTATGTGAAAGTATGAGTGTATATATTTTACTTATTAATGTATTTCATTTGCACAACTCCGGTTATAAATATTGATCTGTTTGGACCATTAACTGAAGTGCAGCTTTAAAAATAGAATTATTAAATTCAATAAAACCTAAATTTAAGAGTAGCAATTTTTGTCTTTTAAGACAGCAACCATCAGCTTGGCAGAAGCCAGCTGGATTGAAGAAGAAACAGCTATGAGGCTGTCTCCCATAGTAGCTTCTGAAATAGAGACTACAAGTGTATTCTTCAGCTGTTAAGAAGAATCGTGGTTTCTTCTGCTAGTTTAGTAGTGGCAAATTGGCTCAAAAGACTCACCATAAACAGATAACATAGGGTAGCCAGTGCCAAATATGTTTATTAGGTTAAATGAGCATATTAACCTTAAATGCAATGGGATTTCCCGTCCACATCCAAAGTCACTGGTGTGAAGGGTACTTGCTGTTACAACTCTGCATTGTGTGTCATCTGAGGCTTGCAGGCACTGCACTCAAGCCATGGTAAATCAAACCCTTAAAGATCACAAGGACACCAAAAGGTTGATGTTTATCTCTCTGTTATTTTTTTTCAAGGAAGGTAGGAATCTCAGGGGTAAAAGAAACATGCACAATGAAAAGTGAAAGGAATAAATAAATTACAGTTTTCTAGCAAAAGTTAAATCCATCTGTGCATGCTGGATTTCTCATGATCAGAGAGCCGTGCCTACATGATCTAGAATGCACAGAATGCAGAGTGATAGCAGAGCTAAAGGTGAAACTAAGAAAGAAATATGAGTTTTTCCAAGCCCTGTCTGCAGAAGAAGTGCTATTGATGCTTATGATTGCTAAAGAAGACTCAAGAGCTTTGTTTATGATTTGTAGGGTGGATGGCTCTCAGAGAGCACTTTCCTGCTCACATGTGACTGGGTGAAGAAATAAGGTAGGACTGAAAACAACCCACACTGGCCCTACTACATCTGGTACAAAAGGGGTGCTGGGGAGCACCCTCCAGATTACAACTCACATGTGACTGGCTCCAAATCTGCTTCTGAAATAGCTGAACATTCAGTTTTACTCAGGCTGATATGAGACAACCAGATCAGTTTCAGTTTCAACCAGATCAGTTTGACCTAGAATTCAGCAGATACCAAGCAGAGCCAAGTCGAGGCTCACAAAGTTTCCTACTTGCTGAGCTACTGTCCCATTAAAACAATCCAATGCAAGTAAATGCTATTTAAATCGATTGTGTGCATTCACAGACAAAATTGGTTTAAAATTTATTATGTGTTGTGGCTCGCCATGTCGAGAGAGAACAGAAAATACATTTTAAAAAACAAGCAGGTTTTCTTAAAATAATCAAACATTCAATAAAAGAGGTTTATTGCTGCCATCTTTATTTGTTAGGATGGGGAATGGACTATTTTACTCTTCTTCTTGCAAGCTAAGCAGTGTTGAATAACCATGAGAAGGATACAGGAATTTGCTTTATTAAGTTTAGAAATAATTTCAATTGTCTTTGAATTTATTTTAATCTTGATTTAAATGTATAATGCAGTGTATTCATCTCTGCAGTTCTTGAATTGCCCACTTGCATAAGAAAATACACTTCAGAATATGCTTATTAAAGAACATAATGGCTTTGAGGGATTTTTAAAAGCAAAGAGACATTATAATCTTCTTTCGCTCTAGAAGTTGCGTATTTCAAATGTAGACAACGTTTGCTTTACAATTATTAATTATTATGGCTGCCAGATGCAATTAAAGAACAGCTTGTGCTCTTCCTATGGCTCCCTTCAAGCATTCCCCATGTAAGTCATTACTGAAATAGCTAGATTAGAAATACTAATGGCTAGCACATGTATGATCTTTACTCTTCAAACCCCTAAAATAACTTGCAAAAGAGGGGCATTATTGACCTGTTGTTCTGAGGAGAAGTGAAGGGTGGAGATATTCAGGCAAAAGCATTTGCCTATTTGAGGTAACTCCACTTGTAGGAATTGTGCATGGAGAGTACAAAGCCTTTTCAAAGGCATTTCACCACATAGTGAAAGGACTTTCAAAAAGCTTTCAACAAGCTTCCTCTTAAAGGGCTTTTAATAAATATTTTCAAAAATGCTCAACAAAGAAAAGGAGGGAAGAGTAAGAGGATAAATTTGTTAATGCTCAATTATTTAGAAGAGTGGAAGGGAAAGGATGCTGTAAAAGCACACAGAAATACAGCACCATAGTGGAGAATAACATGAAAGCCAAAATGCAGTGTCAGTAAATATGCAGTGATGCACCAGGAGACACAATTTAACTTTATATGTGCAAGGACAGGCTCTGAACTATCTGCCCTGCATCCAGAATGAGAACTCTCAGTCACAGCAGCTGATTCTATAAAAACATCAGTTGGCCCAAGAAAAACACTGGGGATGCTTGGAAATACCAGGAAACAAATAGAGAATCAGGCTGCAAATATAATTATTTCTTTTCATAAACCCATGGTGTGCCCATAGCTCAACACTGCCTGTAGTTCTGGCTTTCTGGTCAGAAAAGCTGTACAAGGGTGAGAAAACATTCAGATAAGGTATCACATATACAAGAATAATGTCCAAAGTAGAAATAACTAGATTAAGACTCTTTTACAGAGAAAATAGAAAAGCAAGGGTAGATGTGACACAAATTAATAGAAATGTCAATAACATTGAGAAGATCATTAGGAAATTATTTGATTTTTTCACAGCTCAAGAAATAGGGGCAAAAAATTACATTATCAGGTGACAGGCTAAAAACAAACAAACTAAAGAAGGCATTTTTATAAGCAACACAATTTCCTGCCCAAGATTATTCTATATAATGTTTATTCTTACCAGTTCAAAAGGCAACAGGGCCAATTCATGAAAATTATTCCATCAAGGATGGTAAGTCCAAAAATAATGTTTCTAACCAAGGAATTTGTTAAACTATGGATGCTGGAAGAATATGCCAGGGAGGCATCACTGTGCACTTACCCTGTTATTGTGACTTTCTCAATCATTCAGTACTCGACTACTGTTGAAAACCAGCTACAGGCTGGATGAATTCTACCACCCCTGAAAAATGGCTCAGTGGTCTGAAGAGGGCATCCACAAACATAACTATTTTTGCTGATGTAGGTACTCCTGTTGTTTGTTGTGATTAGTGGGCTTGCCCAAGGAAGCCCAATGGATCCCAAACAGAATTTGATGCCACAGATGATACCAGCATTTATGAGTGATTTTCTCTTGGGTGGAAGAATGAAATATTGACTATGTTGAAGTCAGCAGAAATTTTGGCACCCCCTGCAGAGGAAGCAGGATCTCACCTCATTCTACCTGACTCCCAAGACATAACCAGGTTTTCTCCTGGTGACTGCCAGAATAGTGAACATGAAAGGACAAGATTTCCAAAGCACAGAACTTTGCAACATGCTGTGCAGGTTTTGGCTGGGGCAGGGTTAATTTTCTCCACTCCAAAGAGTGATTGTGTGGTATCAGTTGCTGGCTGGGCTTAAACCACAACACATCTCTTCAACACAACATGAGAGGAAGTGTTTAAGGACTGCAGAACTTTATACTAAAGCAGCATACAAAAATGTATGAGCACAGTGACTCTGGAATTGGTCTGCTACAGTCAGTCTTATCAACACATCAGCTCTGTTTTAACATTCAGATGGCTGAGTTTGAAAGCAAACCTCATTTTGCATCTTAAAGAGAGGCATGTAAAATGTTTTATAGGCTTTCACACTTTATTTGAAGATTATCATAAAGTGAGATTTTTTTCATACCACAAAGAGTGTAAACCATAATCCTTTTAAGACGACTGACAGTTACTACAGATTTTTTCAGAGGATGATCTAGTCTGCATTTTCATCAGAATTGAAAGCATCAGAACTTAAGTTCAAAGTCCACAAGTTTAAATGAATTGTCCCTAATTGAACAAAGCCTCCCTGAAAAAGAAATTGTAGTTTTATGGATTCTGCCAGCACATTTTCTCTAGCCTTTAAAAAAACAACATTTTAATCAAAAGATTATTTGATTTTTAAAAATGAACATGTTAGTGGATTTCAAAAAACACTTGATATAGTATTACTCAGGGGATGAAACATAGTGTTATGAGCTACAGAATGAGTAAACAGCCATACGTAGCAATATACATTAACCACATTAACATTTTCTTGATCCATACAAAAACAATAAAGGAATGAAAACAGAATCACTGCTTGTTAGGAAAACCTCTCTGTAAGGCAGAATTTTCTGCACCTGCCTGACATGGCCCCATTTATTAGTGAGAGTAATTCCAATATTTAGTTAGGAACAGCAATTTGCTTAATTGTGGCTAAGCAAGATGGCTGAAACTGCTGAGATACAGAGAGATTTTCAGCCATGACAATTCATGAGGTAAACTAATCTTGCCTTGACAAATTAATCAAATTTTTGGAATTTAAGTCTAAATCCAACAGATGAAGCTAGTCCACTGAGGGTCTTAATAATATGAAAGGGGAAATGAGATGAACTGTATAGCTAAATTATAACTATATAGCTAAATTATTGTAACTCGACAGTTGGAAAAGCAGAGAGAGTTTGCACTCGTAACAAGTTAGATCTCATGAAACCATGTAATGGAATAAAAACCTTAACAAAGAATTAAAACAAAGATGGAGGACTTTAATTGAAAACTTGATCAATTAGCACAGAGGCCATAAGAAGGAGGCAACAGAGCATGAAATTTGATTAAACTGAACCATACGTCCTGCTTCATTTTCAGCGATGTCGCAAAACTGATGACCTTGAAAAGAGAAGGCATTAGAAGAGTGTAAAATAGCAGTTATCTCAATGCTGGCTAAAATAGAGAACTGATAATAAATATTGTACAGCAAGGAAGCCTTAAATTAAAATCACATACATATTCAGAATGGAGAGATGGGCAGTCATAAATTGCAGTAATTGACACGCAATCCAAATTTATTACAGTGGGTCTATGCATAGGGAAAGTGAGAAAGTGCCCTAACTCCACAAATTTGACAAAGGGAGCAGATCATACTCCAGCTCTCTGAGTGCTCACATTATTGTTTGATAGTTGGCATGGTTCTATTGCATTAGGTGATCTTTTTGTAGTCAGTAAAGGAGATTAAATTCTAAAGATGCACTGAGCATCTACAGTAACACAGCACTGGAGTCACAGTGGGATTCTTCTGTTTTGAACCAAAATAAAACCAGAAAAAAAGTCACTCCACCCACATCTCACTACCATAAAGCTACCAAGAGCTCATTTTTCTCAATAGGTGAAATAATAGATGAACCTGATACACTGCTTTGGATACCAGATGTCTTTGTTCTTGCTGTAGATGGGTAAAGCTCCCCATTGCTCTTACAGACCCCTACAAAACTTCCCCACCCAGCTACAAGCCCATATTCTCGTAGGAATAAATTCAAGGATTCTGACATGTTTCTTTTGCCATACAGAACCACCAACACCAGCCCCAACAACACGGGGCTTACATCTTGAGCTGCATTTCGGCTTTATCCCTGCTATAAACAAACAAATGATGTCTTTCTGACTTAAATCCTGCTGAAACTAAGGTTCTCCTTTAGTATTTTTTAACAACTTGGACTGACAGGGAGACATTGTACAGCTTCAGGGCTTTATGTCATGAGGCTGTGGTGTTTTGTTTCTCTACAGTGCTCCTTAAAATTAGATTTACTGTCATGTGGAAATACAGCTTAAGTGATTCTGAGGTGGATTTTTTCCAAAGTGTCATGTCCTTGCAGACATGCAATGCCAGTAAGATTTGAATGAAATCATCCCAGATTGCTTTTGAGAGTCCCATTTATTGCAAATTACAATACAAAACAATATCAAACATATATGTATCATGTGATAGTTTTGCTAACAGTGTTCTGATAAAAATATGTTATGAGTAGAAATTCCTTATAAGAAATTTGAAAAATACCTTTGTAGGTTGAAGAGGATTTACAGCTTGCTCTACCTCTTCATGCATATTCAATGTAGAATAAATGCTTGCAGGAGAATAATACTAGTATCACATCATTTTCTGTTATGATGTTGAAAAAAAAAAGTATATTTAATTTTATGATGGCTGAAAGTGAAAGGAATTTCTACATGTCATGTATCAGTAAGTACTGCACTGTACTGTCTTGGAAATACCTAAATCAGTTTAGCACAATGAAATAGGTTGTCCACACGTGTGCTTCTTGCTTTACTGGTCTACCTCCTTCTGCAAAAAACAAGAAAGGGAGAAGCACTGGTGTAAGACTGATTTGCAGTGGTCAGGGCTCTGGTACAATCTGTCCTGGGGGACCAGTGCAAAGCACAGAGAACACTCACAACTGTGAGGAATATTTCATTTTTTCTCAAACCATTCATGAGTAGTTTTGTTTTTAAGCTATTCACTAATTTTTAGTTCCCTTTTGAATGGTCCACCAAATGGTTTTGCCTGCAAATTTCACAGTCCAACCTTCTTAGATCTTTCCTAACCGTCTCTTCTCTAACTGTGGGAAATGAAGAAAAAGGTCTACAAACACTGGGCATTTTTCTCACACTTTTGCTTACATTTTTGCTTGCATTTTCCTAGTGCTGAGAGAGTACTAGCAGAGGCCCTCATATTCCTATAAGGCTGCTGTATTTTTTTATCTTCTCCTTCATTGTGTATACAAACTTCCTTTTCTAAAGCAATGAAAGACACCAATATCCAGTCAAATACTCATATAAACACTCATCTAAACAATATCAACACGCAAGGAGAAGAAGTATTAATTATGAAAACTGATTTTTTTTTTCCAATGAAGCTTACAACAATTTGCATCAATATGGCTTCTGGGTGTCCATGACTTTTCTTTCTTCTCTTTTTTTTTTTTTCCTTCCTTTCTTTAATTTCTTTCTAGTGTCTGATTCCTTTCTAAATTTTATATCATGCATGAGAGGCATAATGTATTTAGTACTAGTTTCATACATTGCACTAAATGAAGTGTACTGCTAAATACCACTTTTTTTGACAGTCAAGTAAGATATGAGAATAAACATGAAAATATCAATATTAATGGACTGCTAAGGAGGAGGTGCAATCTGTTAATGCAACCATCTTACAAAAGAAAAGAGAAAAAAAGGAAACCAAGATTTAATGTTTTAAAAGAAACAAAATAACCAAAACAGATCAGTAATTCACATTCTTTAGAATTCAGAGGCACCAGGAAGAGAAGACCACCATTTAAATATGCTGCTGTATGGGCTGTAAGAACACAAATAGTCCAACAGTCAATTTTTAAAAGGCACTTTTCTCATCAAGCCCACAGAACTTCTGCATTGGTCAGCAATGGCTCGTAGATGCAGTAGATCCTAGAAAGATGAAGGAACAGCATATAAGAAAAACCTGTAGATAAATCTCTTTGCTAGTAGGAATCACAAAATGAATAGGGCTGTTCAGCACATGCACTGAGTGATGCAACAATGGCCACAATCATCATCTCCACTGGCCAGGTACCTGTAGAAGCTTTGCACAGTCCTGGCACCAGAGTGTGGAGTGTGAAGCTCCTTCTTACTTGTGTCAGGCACAAGAATTACCTTCCCCTGCCTACAGACAGAACCCAAAGAGGAGGAATCACCAGTATTTCCCTCCATAGGACCATACAGCCAATTATACTATTTGTATATTGTTTATTTATGGAGAACTTGATGCATTTTTAAGCCACTGGATGGATGTTTTCTGTGGATTACACATGCTGATTCTGATATAGGAATACCATATGGATTTTTTAAAAATACCATATGGATATTTATTAGCACTAGTGAGCTTTGACAAATACATTAAAATTTTTATTAAAAGCAAATAGAGTGCTCTAGCCTTTTTTGGGACAACAAAACTTCATGAGTCAATGGAAAACTCTTTTCCTGAGAAGTCAGAAAAGGAAGAAGATGAGAGAATGATTCTGGGAAGGCCCATTTTAACCCAAATGATTCATTCTAAAATTCCTTCCCCCCACAAAGTCCATACTGTTGTGCATCCTGTGCAAAACCACATCATATTATGATGAACACCATATTATGTTTTTTACATCTTTTGGTATATGCACCAGCCAACCAGTGGTCACTATTACTCTCACTATTGGTCCAGCTGCAGTGGACGTGGGTCCTAAAAACTCAGTGCAGGACCATGTGGAGCCAGATCAAAGATTCTCAGTCTTAAATCTACCCCCTTTTTGGACCCCAGCTTGCCTTGCTCAGGTGAAGGGTGTCGTGAACTCATTTTATCCTCTGCCAAACCCAGAGAAGCAAACAAGTTTTAGAAGGGTTTTGGTGCTGCAGCCAGAGCACAGGAATTGCAGACAGCCTGGCCCACAGCAGTGTCCAGGCAGCAATGCAGATGGACAGACCAGCTATGTCTGCTTTACCAAGCCGAGCAGGCCAGCAGGAGAAGACTTTAAGGCATGAACAGCTGGTGCTTAGGAACTGGTATCTGCACGAGCTGCACTTTGGAGAGCTTCAAATTACTTCTGTTGTGGCCCCATGCACTGAGCCCATTGCATCTGAAGCATGACTGGAGCATGTGTCCTGGCTTAGTTTCATCCAAAAGAAATGCACTTTGAATACTCTCAGACTTTTTCATGATGTGAAAGTTTGCTAGGTGTAGAGAATGGGAAGATTGACCCCAAAACCAAAGTAAACCACAAATGTGGCTCCATCCATGGGGCAGATGAGCCAGAAATCCTTCAGACATGAACTGATTTGGGTATTATCTCACTGACCCCAGCATCTTAAGGACTACCTGTTTATTAAAGGAAAGAGGGCTTCCTAGACCTAGAGATGTTGTTTTACAAATTGCATGGCATCATTTGTGACATGTAAAATGAAACTAGCAATACTATTTGTGATATCTGACATCAAATTAATTAAGAACCAATATAAATTTTGAAATGAGGCTATGTTTCACTCTTTGTTTAAACTGGGTAGAATCACAGATCTTCACTCTAAAATGTGGTAAGCATGTAGGATCTCAAGTAAGAAACTGTAAAATGAAATATGGTAAATGAGGCATTTCAACTCTTAGTTTTCTGCATTTTTTTCTTCAGGTCTTTCCATCCCAATTTAACTTCTACTGATGTTCAGCTTTTCCTGCCAAGTCCCCAGAAGGTTTATCAATCAACTGTTCATTGTTTTAACCAACAAATTTGTTCATTTTGCTGTTTAGTGTGGTACCATGCTGTTAACCTTGCCATATGGCTTCACTTTAACAGATAATTTACTAATCTTTTTTATTATTTCAAAATTATCAACATTGCTTTTAAGATGTTACTTGAAACAATTAAAGTGAGTATCATTCATGTAGATTCTCCTCTTCAAGTGGGTACAGCAAGTCTTTTGATTTTTCTCACTTATTTTTATCCTCAGTAAGGCTTTAATTCTAGCAATTCTTATGAAAAATTCAAGAACTACAGTTATGTTTGCAACAGCAGCTTTTAATTTATGATTCACCACTTTTGGAATACCAGACTTAAGATACCCTGCAGCTAATTTTCAGAGGTTCTGAATGTCCACAGCTGCTGGTGGCAGCTGCTTGATGCTAGTCTGCCTTGAGATGGGCAGAGGGATGCCATGTTCAACCACAAGATGATATTGCCAGTGGCCCTGTGTCAACCCTGAGGTGAGGGAATTAGGCCTAAAGAGAGGGCTGCACAAGTTAGGAAGTTTTTATTGGTTTGTACACATGCCCTTCCACGATCACTCACTGTGAGAAGTTTATTAATGCCACAAATATGAATGCAGCACTTCAACCCGTCTTCAAAGACATTAAGCTTTCAAAATAGCTTTGAGAGCCAAACAGCTTAGAAAGCACATTTCTAAGTAAGCTACCTCTCTCATTGCTCATAAAAATGTCTACACAAGGAGGTGCTTTGGAGTACCCAGCTTAAGGCTGGATTTACTGACAAGAAAATGTTTTTGTGCTCTTAGTCATTATTCCATACTCTTATTCTACTAATAGCACTCTGTGTGGTACTTGTGTTTTCAAAACAGAACCAGACAAGGCCACAGAAACATTTCCTTCTCCTTCCCTAGTGCAGAGTTGTGTACAACACCACACCAACTGTGATTTCATACTCTAGCTTTGCATAGCAGTAACTCTGTATAAGTGAAGACCTAAGGATAAGCAAACAGCTTAGCTGCTACAGCCCTTTAGGCCTGCATCTAAGCCAAGCAGAGTTTCTGATCATGGCACATAGCCTGCAGGAATTTGATGGAGACATGTCTCCTCTACTGCAATTAAGACCCGCCAACAGAAATGTTTTGCAGGCAGTCATCCACTGTTTCTTAGAGTCAAGGAACAAAGGAAAGACTTATTCTGATGAACCTGTTGTCTTAAGAATTCATACATGGTCAAAAGCTGTCTCACTTTCAGAAATGTTGAATTAAAATAAGATGGTGCCAGTCTTCACACTCACCTTGAGAGAAAAGTACAAAATTGAATCATGTTTCACCTTCTGCTTTGGTTCTGTCATATTAAAACCTTATGTTTTGAGAAGTTGGAAGCATTTAGTATCATTTTTTAAATTTATAAATTTTGTTATTACCTTTAATTTATAAGGTTTCATATTATTTACATGATATTCTTCAGATATTTGATTCAATATAGTACTCTGCTTCAGCATTATTAAAATAAAATTGTTCAGCATTCCAAAATAAAATAGATTAGCATTTCTAGCCTAATTGAGATTTTCATTGTAATTTAAGCACTCTTTGAAATTGAAGCACAGCACTCTTTGAAACTCCAGAGTATCTTATGGGATGCTACTTTCTCACTTGCTGTGCTTCTGGGTCCTTATTAATGATAAATTGTAAATAAGAAATACAAGCCAGTACCTCTAGAGGATGAAAATGAAATCTCCTGAATCTCGAGTCAGATATTATTTCTGTACCTTCACACTTGAAAAAGAAACTGTGCTAGTTAGCAAAGGTCAACACATCACATATTCATGTCAGTAGTCATTATATAGCTTTTCTTTCTTCTTCATTCTGTTCCAATAATACCTAAGTGCTGGATGACAATCATAACTGCAGTTTACAATTGCTTTTCATCCCAAAAGGTCCTAAAGTGCTTTAAAAGCCTTTATAGAAATGTGGTTTGCAGAGATTATTTACCACTACTGTTCAGACACCTCTGCTATGAAATTTGGCAAGAGTTCAATACCCTTATCACACAGAAAACTAGAAGTGAATAGGTGAATCACAGGTCAAAACATAATCATCTACCAGAAATGAGACCAGAGTTTCAAGATTAATAATAACAATAACATAACCAGAATACAGCAAGTTAACATATATGTCTGAGGGAATGGTCTCTATGGAGAATGATGTGGAGCTTACCACGCTCTGGAAAGTTCATTACTTTCTTGGAAATGAGTCTTTCTCTTCCTCCATACCCTGCCAGTGCTTCTGGAGAAAGTGGAAAAGGGGCCAGGCTCTGGGATGCCTGTTCTCTGTCCTACAAGAAGAAGGACTTGTAAGGACCTGTCTCACTTCACTCATTTGAGTCAGTGCAATATGATCCATAAATTAGAGGCTTCCCCTGACAGTCTGACCTTTACTGAACAACAGTTATCAAGACAGTGTCTTTTTAATATCATTCCCTTTCATTAATGCTTCTTGCTCCACCCATCATCTAACACCTGCAGTTTGTTAGACACTGTCCTTTCAAAGGAATCCTAAAATCCCCTGAAACTAATCCCTAAAATTTCCAAGCTGTGATCCCTGGCAGTGGTCTTACATGTCTAGAAATGGGAGTTGGTCATTCCATGACTTCAGAACACGTATCCAGAGGCAGGACATTGGGATGTGAGGCCTCGCTGGGTTCTTTCACCTCCCATCCCTTTGCATTCTGCCTTTGCTGGAACAGAGTCAAAGGTGTTCAGAACAAAGGCAAATGGCATCAGCCTGGGCATTGCACCTTCCCCTGCAGCACAGCATGAGCATTTACAAAGATCTTGGTGGTGCTACCCTGATAGTGCTACTCTTGCTACCATGAGTCAAGAGACAGAGCCACACAAAATGCAGGTGGGACCTTCCCTCTCCTCCTGCCAACATCAGGCTCTGGCAATTTGCATACATGGGGCCAAATCATTATCAGATACTCCAGTCACACCTGCATTGCTCAGGATCTTGGCTCCAGGCCACAGCTCCTGAAAAGATTCAGAGCTCAGTGCTGTTCTCATTGCATGCATGAACTGAGTCTGTACTGAGAGCAGGCTGAGCTGGGCTCAGCTCATTTCTCATGCAATATAAAAGAAATAATTTTTTTTTAAATATTGGTAAAAAATCACACCCACCTCAGTTCCTTCATTTGGTGATTTAATTATTTAAAGTGCCAAGGCTTAAATGAACTACTGAAAAATGAGTTAATTCTAGCTAGAACACCATTACTACACTGAAACTTAATGGCCCACATGCACTCCTATTCTGACACCTTGTTTTCACACAAATTTCCAAAGAAATGTGTTTTGAACTGGGTTTTTTTTTTTTTTTTTCATATTTGGGGGCCTTTCACATGTTAATTTTCATTTTGTATCTCATTTTTGAAAACACTAACAGGAATATTTCAGCATTGCTTTACTACAGGATGAGTGGGCACAAAGAGAAAATGAACTCCTGGCTTATTAAAAAAAAAAAAAAAAAAATGTACTGTTTTATGAGTTCTGGCACCAGGAATACATAAAGGTAGAAAAATTACAAGTGTCTTCATTGTGTGTTTTTGTGAATCAGGGTCATGATGTATGTAGGACCTGGCTGTAAACATTCATAAAATAAATAATGTTTTACATAGGAATAAATTCCTCAACACATTTGGTTCAAAATCCTGCCTAATCAGTAGCAGTCTTCAGTCATGATAAAGGCTTTAGGTCGAACAGAAATATATATTAAACAATAAGGATATCTGAGTTTTGCAGAAGAAAAATGTGTTCATTCTGCAGGGAGTCCAGGCTGCATACTTAGTCCCTCGTGTTGTTTTAGAAAATCCTTTTTGTCTACCTTTCATTAATTTTTCAACAATAGGGTCCCCACACACATATTAGAAATTCACAATTAAAACTTTCAATTTAGATTCTATGAACCTTGATAATTGCTGGATGTCTTTTCCATTATTAGACTTTAAAGTTTGATTTTTTTTGCTTTTTACATACTTTTTCTCAAAAGTGTTCTGGTAATATGTTGTACATTCAAAAATATTATTTATTGAAGTTAACAGTGCATTTGACTATGTCACATCTATTATTGCAGTGGACTATGCAGATTAGCACTATTCTTACTCTGCCACTTGATAAGGCATCTAATTTAACACGTTAACACTCTTGTGTTTGCATGCAACCAACTGGGCTACATATATCTTTCCCTGAAGTGATTGATTTTCTGTTGGTGAAAGTTTATTGTAAATCCTGAGACTCCAGAGGCTGTTCAGCTGATGTCTCTGAGTCCTGAATATGAATTTAAAAATATATTATTTCTTTCTTTCCATTTGCAAAACAGGCACAGAGAATCAGATCTCCTTTTAAAATGACACAGTAAAAATGAGATACTAACTTAAGAGTGGTTGATTACGAGAAATAATTCCATTTGAGACTTTGCATATGATTGACATACTCTATGCTTTGAGAAGATTTTAGAAATTTCAAAAGATAATCTCTCATAATGAATCATTTATTATGTATAACTCTTAATTCTAGAGGAGTTAAGGATGAGTGAGCAGGAAATCCAGGGACAGAGCTTTATGCATCCCATAAACACTCCTTGCAGATATTTATATGTGTCCTCAAGCACCTCTGCATGAAATGCAGGAACAAGGACAATTCCTACATTTCCTGAAAAACTTCTGCTGCATAGGAAGTGTTGGCTCTCTTGGACCTGAGTCCTGCCATGACCCCAGAATCCAGGTGGGCAAGAACAGCAGCACACTTGCAGAGAGCAAAGGTAAAGCAAACCTTTCTTTGTGCCAGAGAGTAACAGGCAAGGGGAGGGAGTACAGAGCAGCCAGGCTGTGGCCCATGCACTAATTTCCCTCAGAGCCAAAAAACAGGAATGTTGTGCAGGGGGCTGGGAACCACCACCATTGTGATATGCCAGGGAATACATATCTTTGGCTTTCTGCATTGCCTGTTCTCACTAGATGCACACTTGGAGGAGTATTCCTGTCCAGCAGGGTTTTTTGGAGTCAAAGCACCAAAAGGAGCTTTGCATATAAATACAGAATGACCTTTTCAAGAATATTTGCCTAAAAATTTTTGTTCTTGGACCAATTATGAATTGAGCAAAGGTTTTCTTTTTCTTCCATACATCATTTAAAGAATTCTTCAACTATTCTTTCCAGGGTCACAGACCAAAGTTCAAATCTGTTTCATTAAACATAAAAGGGAGATTTTGTAGCCAAGTTGTCTGCATACCTCTATTTACAAGCTGGCATATGAAAAGTCAGCAGGTGCCTCCCAGAGAGACAGGCATGATATACAGCTCTTAGAGCCATCTAATACTGTCATAAACACCATGTTTTACAAGCTGCCAGATGATTTAGACAAAGAACCATCATAATGACTTCCCTGGCTCTGTAATAGCTCCATTTACAATTAGTGTTAGGAGGTAGCACAGCTCAGTTTTGTGTTTGGAGCAGACACAGTTTAGATAGGACACTGGTGTACAAAACGTGCCTGAGCCACTTGTCTGCAGAAATTCATGCTCTCATTTTACAGTGGTGGCTTTGGGGATTGTTGATAAAGACCTGCTTGAGTAGTTTTCAACCCATGCACTTCGTTTGCAAAACACAGCTTAAAATTCCAGACTGTGGTTGTCAATTTGAATGTTCACCTTTTGCTATCTAAGCTGTATTGATGAGATTTAAAAGTGGATTGTTTCACCTTTATGAGTGGTAAAAGTGCCAGAGCTTAGTGAAGAAATTAGGTACACTTAGAGAGAACTTGCAGGGAACTTGGCAGGTTGGGATGCAGGAACTTGGCAGGCTTGGATACAGGGAGATGACACGTTCACAGCCCACTCCTGGGGTTTTATTATTTCAGGTGGCAAAAGTATCCTGGATGATGGCAGGAACTTCCATTAAAAACGTGTGAAAATAAAGATCATAATCAATAGCAATTTTCTGCTAATAGCACCACTTTGCTTGGGTTTGGTCACAGGTAGGGGATCAGTGAGGACTCACCACAGCAGGGTTTCCCTGATGGTGTGGGACACATTATCCAGCAGTACTTCCTAGTTCAGACCTGGATGTGCCACAAACATCCAAACGTAAAAAAACTTTCAACAGCAGCAGTGCTCCAAACACATCTGATACAAGCAATGCTCAAGACAAGTAAATGTTTTAATTTCCCCAATCTTCCAAATATATAATTTTAAGAACTGCATTTTTTTTTCTGCTTTCTAGCATTGAAAAGCTTGTTTACTACTTTTGTTCTTTCATTTAAGGAAGATCAGATCCCTCTCTTATCTTATCCAGGAAGAGAGGACACCTACCTGCTAAAGAAACACTTTTGAATTTCTTTTTTTCTCAATTGAAGAATGGAAAGCATTACGCAGAATGGGAGCAACCTGTGCCAAATTAACATTAAAATATGGCAATTGGTTATTTCATGGCTCCAGAAAGCCACAGTCTGGTACTCTCTGTGACCTTGGGTTAGATTTTTTTATGCAAGCTGCTTTAGTGACTTCAAGGGGTCTTTAAGCAGAGCTCAGGAAAGAGATGAGCTTCCTTTTCCCTGATCTTCCCCACCTGGAAGATCCTCTCCTGTGACCTGAGGCACACTGACTGATGATCTGCTGATGTGCATGAGGCTACAAAGTGTTTGGGACTCCAGAACTGAGAGCACCAGTGTAAGAGGGAAAATACAGCCACTCACAAACAAGCACTGCCATTGAAGATTTGCATAAAATTATTCAGGTGCAGAAACCCTAGATCCTTTCCCTAAAATAGCTCTCAGCATACTTATCTTTAGGGACTTTTCACCTTGTGGATGTAATTCCTTAATTAATTACTTCGTCTTCTGTCTACAATCCTCCAAACCTCTTTACAGATCTGTTATAATACAGTTACATATTCATGTGAGCCAAGCTTTGTCTCAGTCAAACATAGTTTTTATTCATAATATGGATTATAATCACAGTTCTTTTGAAGTATGAGCTCATCGACACACCTAGCCAACAAATGTAGCTGCTTAATTAAAAAAGATAAGTAGCAATGAGCATGAAGTTTCAACTAAAGACACATGTAAGTGTATATCCCTTTAAAAGTAACTCTGCCTAGTTGTGCAGATGCTGCACTTCATTCATAATTAAGCTAAGCTTTTACCTCCTTAATGGAGTTTACAGAAGACAAGTATTTATGCTTTTCTGCACTCACTAAGATAGAGGCAGTCCCTACATCAATGGTGATGGCTACATCTCAAAATTTGGGTGTGCCATCCAGGGCACAGGGGAAGTATACTCAGTGCCTGTTTAGGAAAGATTTGATGTCCAAATTTATGGCAATTAAGAGGCTGATCTCCCAGGTCTTCTGGAAGCACAGTTGCCAAACAAGTTTGTTTATGTCCCATTTAACTGGGAGCCTTTGTGCAAAAGGAGGCCTCTGAGAAGCCATCTGCCTACATGGGCATGCAAGTGAGACATGGAGGCACCCAGTAGGTACAAACACCAAGTAAAAAGCCAAGAGGTGCACAGCAATCTTTTCAGGTTGAAGTTCCAGTATGGAAAAGATGGAATGTGTAAGAGTTCCAAGATGACCAAATGAGACATCATAGGAGCAAGAACTAATATTTAAAATAATTAAAGAGTCCTTTCTATTTACCTAGTTGTGAATATTACCTTCAGCCCTGTGCTGTCCAGATGCTGGATGACTTTTAAGGAAATTATTATTTCCCCTACATCTTTCCTTCTTCTTTCTTCTGGTTCTTGGTTTTGAGGTTGGAAAGTTGTGATGTTGTTGGAAAGCTAAATCAAAGAACACACGAGTCCAACAGGTCTCCCTGGGCTGATATTCTAATTGCTTGCTAGAGTCAGTTTTGCAAGTGACATAAAAGAGTATCCCATTTCTCATCCTGAGATTAGAAACTTCACTATTGTGACAGAAATTCTTATAAAAGATGATGCTTGTAGAGAAAGATGTGCTTACTTGAGTAGCTTTGGCAGCCAGTGTGATTTGGCTGCTATGGAACTAGTGTGAAAGTCACAGATTTGGCTTCATTCCCAGCTCTTTTGTGAATTTGCCCAAAAATTATCACTCAATCTAGTCCTCTTGTTTTGTTTCCTCTGTGGTGCCAGGGTTCAGACTGTCCACACACAACTTTGTTAACTACCTTATATAGTGGGTCCCTATTACAGCTAAGGGGGGAAAAAAAGGCAAATCCTCAGGAGGCTTTTGAACATAAGGCAGAAATCTTTAAGTTCATTCTGTATTCAGTAGGGAACCAATGGAGAACAGAGCACTAGGGAAATGAGTTGCCTGTGCTTCTAAATAGACAAGTTACTGCACTCTATCATCTTGGGCTGTTTTCAGACTGGGTAGCTGTATTTCCAGATAATGAGGTGCAATTTCTCCAAAGCAGCTTTAAATCCTGCTGCATATGATGAAATGTTTCAATGCTTTTCATTTTCTTGTTTGTGTTCTGCAAAAAAACAGGAGAACAATAACAGGGAGTTGATTGGAAAGATACTGGGGACTATCAGTGGCTTCAGAAAAAAGTTACAAATCCTAAATATGCTAATATCTACAGTTTGCTAAAAGCAGCAATTTTGTGGCATTTACTTTAGTGCACCCTTTTCATTAAAGAAAACTTTATGGGAGTTAAACTTTAATGCATTTTTTGTCTATGTTGACAATTCAGATGGGTCTTGGGATTTGTTTGCTTGTTTATTTATTTCCTCTTAATTGGATTATAAATGGTCACAGAACCAATTCAGTCTCTAGAGCCTATAATTTAATGATGTTCTGAACCTCTTTCTGAAAGTTACCCACAGAGGAGCTGTGCTGAGAAAGATGCCACCTTCTCTTTTCGCAGTGTAATTAAACTTTACCTGGCTACCAATAAATTAATTTACAAGGTCTTCCTATAATTTAAATGAAATGTGAAAATTGTCTCTTCTTTGACTTATTTTCAGGAAGCTATATCAATATAATTTAGGAAATTAAATGTTACCCTGTTGCCTTCAGACAGCTGATCTCAAAACCAATCCCAACTCCTTGCTTTCTCTCCTTTTCCTACAAAATTCTTATACTTTGCATAACTGAGAAACCACCCATATTTTGCCAGTGTCTTGTAGCTATTATGCCATGACACAATACTGGGCATATACCCAAAATGCAACAAATGTAGAGCAACATCTCTTTATTGGTGTGTTCTTAGACATTATTCTTTCTTCTGTTTATTCAAATACAGCTTTTTGCAAAAATAAAGAATTAATCCATAATTAAGTGCAGATAAGGTATATGACGAAGCAGCACAGCTGCAGCCCTGTTAATGTTGCCTAATTTATCGAGTCAAGAGAGACAGAATTATTTAATGTGCTATGTCTTACGGACTGGGAGACAAAAAACACACCCTGGACCATTAGGAAGAATGAAGCCTTTGAGGCTTTCACTTCTGAAGAAAGGATAATATCCCTGGAGAATATCAGCATAGAAGGGATTTCTGGTACAGTAAGTCATAGCAGATGTGACAGCACCCAAAGAAAGTGCTTCCTCCCATGAAGCCCTGCTGACACAGCCATGTTTTGGACTGCTCTTGTAAGAAAATTTTCAGGGGTGGGTGAACTTTAAAAGCAAACTGTCAAAGCCACAAGGCTGTGCTACTGTAGCTCAGCTGAGCTTAAATATGAGAGAGGAGATTTCAAAAGACCAAAAGATTTGCAGTCTCATTACACTGAAAATAGCTGCAATTTTTATGTTCTTGAGTTTTGATGAGCTTTAAAAAGTTTTCTCCTATAACTTGGGGCTGCTGTGCAGTATAAGGAAAACCACATCAAAAGAATGAGTGTCTGGGTCAAGACAAAGGCATAATTCCCAAGCTGTTGGAAGGAAAAGAGATGAAGACAGAACCAGATCAGAGACCCAGAGTTACAGCTCTGCAGATTTGCTTCTGGTGCTCTTTTTGGTATCCAGGGGACAGGGAGAAGAAGCCTTGTGCTCACCTCCAGCAACAGGTGCTGCCCCAGCCTATCAACCACCAGTGCTCGGTTCATTTAAAGCTGCAGCTGGCCTGATTTTGCAGTGCTCTGGTACAGGCAAAGCTATTAGAAGGTCATCACCACGGGACTGCTCACAGCAATCTTCTATTTCTGGCAACTGTTTTTGCCTATACCCACAGCCACTCCAGCATTCATGTGTTAGCAAGAAATGGTTTCCAGATACAGAAGTGCCAAACTGGTGACCACTGAAACCACTGGAATGAACAATTCTGTTTGCTGTATGTGATAATGCACTGCCTTGCTGTTCTGAACTGGTCTTATTTTTTTAATTCAACTCTAGGCAGATTTGAAACAAAATAAAAAGACGGAAGACAGATGGAAGAAAATTATCAGCATAAAGTAAGTAAATAGTAAAATCAACTTGCAATCATAGAGTACGAAATAAGAGTTTTACATATGACCAAGAAAGAGGAGAATGAGGGAGTAAAGATTCTTATTGTATTGGTTATTAAACCATGACACAGGCAGAGGACAGAAAGACTAATCTACACCTCAGATAACTTAGATTTCAAACTGACCTGAAAACCCTGAAGAGGTTTTCAAAAAATGAGAAGCAAGTTCTTTATTTAAAAAATAATGCAGGTGACACTAAATACTTGTATGACTATAAAAGATCCAAAGCTGTTTGCAGAGTTCAAAACCTTGCCATATCTGTCAGCTGCATGTAACCACTCTTTAGGTGTTTTAAAATTAAGCAGATGGAAAACCCAATGGAATATTACAGATTATGTGGATTTAGTGTTTTGGAACTTCTAGATAAAACTATGACTTGTCTAGGAACTGCTCATATTTTTAATTACCTCTTTGGTCTCGTGGATGAGATCAAGCTTGGTAGGATTATGGAAGTACTTATAGAGGTGCAGTCACTGTGAACCAGACTTCGAGCTATTGGGAGAGTGACAGAAGTTAAGCCATAAACAGTCACTCCTTTATATTCAGAATATGTATTTAGTGAATTACCATCTATGCCTTATTCCTAAGCCACAAAACACAGCCACATGTTTTATGTTACTTTGCACAGCAAGCAGCATCATACTAAGCCCTGCTCAATTCCCCTGCATCCATCTCTCACTTGCAGTGATTCTTTGTCTGCTCTGTCAACCCCACATATTGCATCTGCCTGAGACTGAAGTTTCCCCAGCCCCTCAGGAACAGCAGATGTGTCTGCAGCGTTAATATGTCACACAGTACATCTAGATGTAAGTGAAATACCAGCCCATGTTCCTCCAGTCTCCAGATCTCCTTGGAAAAAGTTCTTATATGACCTTGTGAGGTCGTTTCAAAACACAGTCGAAAATCAAAGGATGCTGGCACCCAAGCTGAAAGTAAGCACCTTCAGAAATACACCCATTTTAGAAGAAAGCCCACTTAATCAGAACCAACCTGAGGACATTATGTTTAATCCAATTAGGGTATTTTTGCCAATTAACTTTTATAGGTGATTTGTCCTGTACCATTTAAGTTAGCAACAGTACCCACATGTAGAAACTAATCCAGAAACTAAAGAGGTGAAACTTATTCTGAACCAGTGGAAAGACTAAGCAGAATTTTGCAGAGGTTATCTGTTTACACAAGACAAACTAATGCAAGAGCTATACATGCTATAACAAAGACTCAGAAGGATAGATGGCTGAACTGAACAATGGCAATGGGAATATTTGTCTGCACTGAAATCTCCAGCAGACAAAAGCAATACTTGAGACAAATTTTTAAAATTAGGTGCCTGAAGTTAAGCACCCACATTCATATGTAGGCAGTGATGTGAGTGTTTTGAGCTATGAAGGATTCAGGCAATCACTGCTTACACTGGAATCACTCGTCAAAAATCAGGTCATACATTTCTCAGCCTACATATAGATTTAATGCCTAAATTAGGAAGGAAATTTTGGAGATCTCGAGTTCTGAATCTTAGAAACACTAGAGAACTTTAACATAAATCAAGTCCTCATATATGGTAAATCAGCCTATCTCTAGTGGCATAATTAAAAAGCATTGATTTTTTAATGAGCTGAAGATCTGGCTTTGCAGTCTGCTGTGGCATTTGTGTGTCCATGTATGGATATCTCTGTATTGGCAGGGAGAGCTGGAGAGAAACAAGGGAACAGTCCCAGAAAGCAGGAGTTACGGGTTCAAGCCAAGATCTGCATCCAATCTGCTCTGCTATCTTGCACACATCACTTGGCAATTCTGAGCATTTTCCCAAACCTTCACCTCTAGATACCTGTTTAGACTGTAAAGCTCCTCTTACTATGTAGTCACACAACACTGAGCAGAAACACATTCTTAGCTCAGTTTGTGCCCTCACCTGTTATTCCAAACACTAGCAATATTAAATATATCTGAATTTATAAAACCAGCTCACACTCTCTGACTTGGCTGTGTAAAATCTGCCCCTGACTCAGCAAAGAAAAAAATACACCTGACAAGCCTTGAATCTGCATCTGCCTAGGTTTGCACAGACTCCATGTAATGGATGTAACTGCACATGAAATGTTACAATGACAATAAATACACATAAATCTACTAAACTGATGAGCATTCAGTCAGACCTGATTAATGATGCCCTCGAAGCAGCACCAAGCTGCAATTTTCATCCTTAAAAGTGAAAAGCAACAGTTTTAAAGGACATGATGCAACACAGCGAGCCATTTCTCTTCTGAGCCCTTGAGAAATATTTCCAGGTTGATTCTGCCCATCAATACAAAAACACTGCATGGCAGCCAGAACTCCAGGAGGTACAAAGCCCCATCAGCTCTGCCACAGGAGGGACAGGAACAAAATCTCTGCACCATGGTACTAAAGGTGCTACCCAGTACCTGATAGAGACTTACAGAACCCCACACTCCCCACAGCTACCCTGGAGCTCCCCCACAATAAAGTGAGCAGCTCTGCCCTTCAGCCTCATACAGCCAGGCAGGAAATCCCAAAAGTTCCTAACCAGAGCTGGCTTTCACCCAGACAATGCAGGCATGGCTAAAGAAATCCACTGACCCACAGTCAGCTTGGGAATCAGCCTTAAGAACTAGTGTACCCCATCCTGCACCCAGAGCAGCAGCTCTCTCTGCTAATCACATGCAAGTTTGTGCTGCCAGTGTTATTTAAATGGGCTGAATCAGTTTTCAGAGCATTTAATAAATATTGCCTGCTGGCATCAAAGGGATAGAAGAGCTGGGGATCTGAAAGAGCCAAACATCCCTTTTGGCACCTTTGCTCTAATGATGCAACTGTGTCTGTCAGTCTCTGCCAGTCTCAGCAGACTGGCATTAGAGTGACACTTTGCACAGGAGAAAGGAAATAAACAGATTATGCTCCATCTGATGCATAAACAGAGGGATTTTATTAAAAGCCACCAAATGCAATTTCAAACAGCAATGCATTGTATTCTGTGATTCATTTGCAAACCGTTGGCCAAGCAATAAAATCTGTCGTTGTGAAGTATTTTAATTTTAAATAACATGTGGAAATAGATTTATAATTGTTTTCTTCTGGGAGGACAAAGGAGTTCTGATAATTAGGCTACCTAGTTAATTACTAATCCTCTTCAAATATGGCTAATAGTCTGGTTTGTCAACATAGCTTAATAGAGACGGAAATGAAATGTGTCTGATTTTCCTAGCCCCAGTATTTTCAGAAATGGCAGAGGTGTTTTTCCTCCCTTTTCCTACTGAGAAGCAGGTGCACCATAGGTCATGGCAAGATCCTGGGGACAAGTACAACTAAGTTTTGATATTGAGCCGTATTAGCCTTCCTGGCTTCTCCCTTCCTTGGTTTATGCCCATGTGAGGCAACTGTAATACTAATTTCAGCAATAAATGTTAAGTTCAGTTTTTTAATTCCTCATTGTTACACAATCTCATAATATAAAAACAAGCACAATTTTGGCAACTAGCTCTAAAAGGGACTTTATAACATGGCAGATTTTTAGCCTTTGCTCTAAAGAGAGCTTTGGAGATTTTCAGCATGAAAAATAACTCAATTTTTTCAGTGCACAGTGTTTTTGACAGGACACTGACCCTCAATCATGTCTCTTTTCTGGTCTAAAGGGCAGTGCAATGGGCTGGGACCCAGGTGACTTTTGCCCCATTATCCCCATTCCAATGACATCCTTGAGGTGAATTACTTTACTTCTGCATGCTGTGGCCACCAGCTGCAAAATTCAGGTAGAGCTAAAAAATTCCTTGGTGAAGGAATGAAATTACGACCTATATTGCCCGCTCCAAATTGCTACACAGAGGTTAGGCCCTATTACCCACATTGAAAAAAATGGAGTCAACATTTTTGTTAACTAACAATATCATGGAAAGACCAATTACTCTCCAACACACACATATGCATTCATTTGACAAAACAATTAAGTGTAATATGAAGACCACTTAGGTACCTTTAATGAATCAGAAGGAAGATAAAATTAAATACTGTCTAATGAATAGCCTTCTTTCATTGTTATTAGATTCTCAGAAATATTATCCTAAGTTTATTTTCTTTTTTATATTCTTCTAAGTCTGCACTTTTAATAGGCATTAAGGATGAAATTTCCCAGACCTAAATTGCAGTCTTCAATAGATGAAGCTGAGTACCTATATTACAGTTTAATAAATTGTTAATATTGAAGATAAATAATGAAATAACTACTGTCATGTAACCCTCTACTAACCATTACACAAATATGCTTTCTGACAAAATTTCAACTTATTACTAAAATATATAGCCCCTCTGCAGGCAAAGGTAATATTTCTGACATTACTATTTCTAATAATAGTTTTAAGATAAAACTATTTTTTTCTCTAAGAAATGTTAGCTTTCATTTTAATAAAACAGTCTGAAGCTGTATCCACTTGTTCTGCACTGCTTTACATTTGTTAATGAATATAGCAGAAAAGTATTACACACTTACTTTGAGGTGACTGAAGTCTTGGACACTGCTTTACGCACAGAAGCCAACAAGCAACCATGAGCATGGTTACAGCCATCCTGCACTGGCCTTCAGAATTCTTCACCAAATTTAGCACTTCCATTCCAAAGACTCATCTTGAAGCAGCTTCCTGGTGGCAGATGTGTAATTCCATGCTGAGTACAGTACAGTTTTCTTCAATATTACAAGATCATTTGAACCTGCACATCTAACTTCCCTCCAAATTAGCACTTGAAATGTCCATCAAAACATGTTACAAATCCATGAAATTCCAGTTTATTTCCATTAGTCACTGGCAGGTTTCATCTCACTCTCCATCTCCTATTTTTAATATTTCATTTAGGAAAACAAATGCAGAGATTTATACATTGTGCAGTCCCATGACTGCAGTATTGCTATCGATTTTTTATGCGACAAACCAAACACATACACTCAGCAGGATCTGGGCTGGTGTAATGATTTCTGAAAAAATCCACTTTTCACTTTATTAAGAATGTTTGGGGAAATAGCCTGGTAGTTTTACACAGGATACATTAAAACTGGAAAATAAGGCTCACTCAGCTACAGCTTTGTTTCTATTGTTACGCGGTCTTTTTTTCAGCCAGAAGCTGATTTGGAGCTCCTCTGGGGGGTGCTGCAAGATCCCAGCCAGAATCTGGGGAATCCTCACGATTCAAATTTATCATTTTCACTGGAGGTAAGCAGAAACTACTGAGGTGCCATATAAAAACCAACCAACCAACCAACCAACCAAATCAACTAATCAACAAATCAACCAACACATCACCGTCAACAACAAACCAACACAAAGCAAAAAAACCTCCAAGCCACCAAAACCTATGGATACCACCTGCTTTGTGTCCTCCTGTCTCTGTCCTGCCAATTGTTTTATTATACCAGGATGGTTCTTTCTTTTTTGTGGGAGCAGTTGTTTGGCTACAACCTTGCTGCTCTCTTAGCAACCTGATTAATGTAAGCACATTTTTACTTTAGGTTCTTTGTTCAAGATTAAGCAAGCTGTTACAGATGCTGTAAAATTGGTTAAATAAATAATTTTTACAATATTTTCATGATTTATCCTGAGGCATTCTAACATCTCAGACTGCCAAAACATGAGCCAGGTCTCAAAGTTCCATTCATATCAATGAGAAATAAAGTGGGATTTAACAAAGGCAAAAAGATGAGCTTGAAACCTTTCTAGTAGAACAATCATTTGGATGATAAAGAGATGTGAACTGGGAATTCCTACAAGAGATAATTGAAGAAAGAAATGCTTTATCAAAGGCAATTTTTCTCCTACCTCTTTATAAGAGGCTGGCAAAAACAAACTCAAATATTCTTTAAAGTGAACATCCTATGACCTGTGATGTGAGTTTTATTTTCTCATTCAATTGAAATGTCCTTCAGAATAGGCATGATCTGGATTTTTTTAAAATGTCAAACAAGCAAGAAAACAAACAAAACAATGAACCCAGAGTTCTTTATGCCAGGAGAAGAAGGTGATGTTCATTTTTAAGCGAAGAACAAAAGACAAAAGGATTGGAAGCAAATTTCTACCCACATGCCAATGAACATCGAACATCTGACAGATCAAAAGCCTGCAGATTTTTAAAGGAATTATAGAATTCATTGAGAGCTTTTAATTGGATATACTGAGAGCATCACGCATTTCTTGAGAACACTGTAACTGCATATGTAAATGTTCTGGAGTACATTGCCATGAGGGCATGTCCTCTGTATGTCCAGCCAGAAGGCAAGAAATAGTGGCCAGGGCACCCTTTAGGATAGTGGTTTGGAAACCACACAGTGCACCTGGTGATCAGTAATGCTCAGGGTCTGAATGGAAATACACTGCTCCACTTTTCAGAGCTTCCAATATCCTAGGACATAGCACAGTACACACTAAGGAAGAAGCAAACTGAGCTCTCATGCCTTTTTCATAACTTCCAGGTGGAAAAAGGCCAGAGCCTCTTTCCTAGGGCTTTTCTTGGAACAAACACAGATGTCTGGCACAAAATGTACACTTGTGTTTGTACTGGATGCCAAGCTGACGCTCAGCTTTTCTTGATTTCTCCTCAGCCATTCACCATACGGATGGTCAAGTAATTTCTGTCTCAAGAGCTCTGTTATCAGTTTAAGAACACCTGACCTCTGCTCAGCTCACAGATACAGGAGGGGAGGCAAAGTGCAGGCAGAGATGCCTGTGGTTTACAGTGGGCACAGTCACAGAGTCGTGTGCCAAATGCTTTTGTTGTCTGAACTGAAAACTGAGCAGGGAGAAGGAATATTTAGGGATGACAGCACTTGGAAAAAATAAGTGTGGAAGCAGCACTTAACACTGCATTTTGTTCTACTGCTTGCAGTCCTTTTGTTAAAAAAGACATAATATTAACTTCCGGCAAATAATGTGAATAGAACTAAGAATTACTGAAGCATTTCTAAATTCCCAAGTGAAAGCTGCTATATTTAATTTCTTAGAACAAAATATGCAAACAATTACAGTTACAAACAACTATCAGATCCTGAAGTCCTAGGCAAAATGCCTAAAAAAAAAAAATTGCATCTTCATTTTCAAAAGAATTCAAAGGCTACATATTGCATTTTAATATAGAAGACATCCCCAAAAATTTACTGTATGTCTGTATCAGGCTTAACTAGAAGTTATTTTTAAGCACTAAAGATTGAAATAAAAACCTACAAAGCATTTACCTGCAATAAAATGTAACTAATAAATATAATAATATTGCCTCTTACTTAGCTATATTATTCACAGAACAAGAGCTGTGTTAACAATGTCAAAGAAGTAATTTGAAGAAATCTTTAATTAAAAATTCCTAAGCATATAGAAAATAGTAAAATAACTTTCCTAACATTTTATTAAAAGCTCCAAGTGAATTGATAGATTGAAATCCAGTCATATATCTAAGCAGAGTGTAAAAGCCTCTGCACATTTTAATAAAGGTGTCGCCAAAATAGTGTAATACTCTGCAATATTTCAACATAATATCTTGATTGCAAAATGTCTGAGTTCTTCCCACAACTCTATGGAGAGTCAAAAACTCACACTTTCATCCCTTCCTTCCTATTAAAAATCCACCCAGATAATTTGATTTTGAATAAAATCCCAGAAATTCTTCTGAAAAGGATTGAATCATTATGTGGAATTGCAGACAAAATTGAAGATAATTGATTTTTATGCATGAAAATTTAAATTAAGGCAGTTCATGTTTAGAGTGACAGAATAGAAGTGTGCCTGTTGAGTTAACACATTGCAAAATTCAGCTCTGATTAAACTCATCCAGATTTATATAAGGGGCTAGCCTAAGACAGTCTTTTGGGGGATAAAGCAAAAAAAAAGTTTAAGTTTGTCACAATGTTTCACATCCTCTCACATACCAAAACCTGTGCTGGCAATTACAAAAGCAAGAATTTTGCTGGAAGATTGTTTCCTGCTTCCTATTATTCCGATTTTTGTGTGAGTTTTATTATTATATATACAAGAATTAAAAAAAAAATAAAAAACAAAAAAACAGGAAATATTTTCCCCAGAAAAGCTCAGACTCTGTTTCATTATTTCAAAGTCCATTTTCCAGCCTTTACTGGGTGAAAATAAAGAATTTCAGGCAAAATATAAAACTGTGGACTACAACATAGTGTGTCTGAGTCCCTAAAACACCTCTCTGTTTGGACTATGGAAAAAAAATCAGAGCTGAAACATCACAGATTATGGAAGAACTAGACTAGAGATGGCCAAGTTACATCTATCCCCAAGGCACTTTACTATTAGATAAAATATTGCCACGTTTTTATATTGCTGTACCTTTCTAGAGCATTGTGCTGGTTTGCAATTGTAAAGTCTTGGTTAGTGGAGAAAAGGGCAGGAATTTTATGGTGACTTGAATGGAATGAGGTAAATCTAAAATACTCTTCAAGAGCTGTGTGTCAGGATGTTCCAGTGCACTTCTAGTCCATGAGAAACAGCATCATGGTTCCTTTTCCTGTTGTACCTTCAGACTGAAGAATAACAATTTGGGGTTTTTTCCCCAAACAAAAAAAAAATGTAAAAGATAATAATACATTAATGGAACAGTAGCACAAGCTTACCAAAATATTTAATTTATTCAAGTCCTTATTATATACACACACGCACAATAATATAGAAGTGGGTATAAAACAATGCAGAATCAGAATGTTAACATTAAGAGAAAATACAGCAAAAATATTCCCAAAGAAAAACCACAAAATGTGATTTTTATTCAGAACATTGATTAGACTGCATTCTCCAACAAAATATTTTCATTCATTCCCATAAGTATTTGAAATAGTCCATCTATTTTAACTACTGCTAAAAGTAAATGTACATTTGAAAGCTAAAGCAACATGTTTGCTTGCTATACTTATTTTATATAAAAGAAAGCATCCTTGCCAGCAACGGATTTCTTACTCTTAACTCTTTCTGGAATGTGACTTGTCCAGCAAAGCATAACAGCAGAGCTTTGAAGCAGAAGGAAAGAGAGGAGCAAAAAACACTAAAATAGCTCGAAGGCACAGAAAATATGGTACAAAAGCCAATGGCACAATATCTGCACAATCCAGAGGATCAACAAGGCACAGAAATATTTTCTTGTGGTGCAGGGGTGAGCTGGAAGCAATTAGGGAAAAACAACCCCTCAGTACTACTTACAAGCATGAAGCAACAGTCAGGACTAAAGCACAGTGAATGGGTGCCTGCCACAGCCAGCTGCCATTTCCAAAGTGCTGCTCCAACAGTGGTTTGTGGAAGGAAGCCTAAGAGGGATAAATATCTGCAGGAACCCCAGGGACATGCAACTGCTCTACAGACATGAAAAACAGCAGAGAGAATTCCTGCTCTGACAACATGGCTAGAGAAAAGGTCCTTGGCCCCAAGTAGGTTACACGTGGGTACTAAAAACCTGGGAAGCACCTTAAAGTCTCACCCTGGGCCAGCCAGGCAGATCCCACAGGCTCCTTGGCTAGAAGCTGAATGCTGATGAGCAAAACCAAGACGAGAGATATAGTCTGGGGATAAAGCAGAAAATGGATTTGCTGAATAGAAAGCTGTGCCTGGCTTCCTTAATCCTTGCTGGTTGGGAGTAATTGCAGTGATTCCATAAAGCTCAATCACAGAGGGTACAGCGGTTAGATGGTCATGTCTTTGGCAGGCAGTGGTTCATATTAATAATGTTCCAGGCTTTCAAAAGCAGCCTGTGTGTCTAAATCAATTACTTCCTGCAGCCCTTGTGTGCGGTAAGCAAGCAAAGCTATCTCTGTTCTGAGATAAGGAAACCAGAAGGAACTGCAATCGCTACAACAGGAATGTGAAGCGGGCAGGACAAGGGCCCCATATTTCTTTTGTTTAGAGTTGTGCTTTGAAGAATTTCTCCAGCCTGTTTCTTTCTCTCTTTTTATGTTACTCATTGTTATCTCTTCAGATTTCAAAAAGTGAGTTAAGCACAAGAAAATGTGCAGAGCTGCTGAAACACCACCGAAAAGAGCTCTGGAAGCCTTAAGAGCCCTACAAGGGCTTCCCTGCAAAAGAAGTGTTTCATGCTTTGCCCTTGCCATTTAAAAAGGCCATCAGATGATATTTGCAAAGAAAAACATTAAAACCATGCAAAATGCAAACCTTTATTTAGAATGAAGGTTGATACTTGGACATGTACTCAAACTAGAGTTGCAATGTTGAATAAAACATTCATTGACAGTGATTTGATACTTAACATCATTTTATCCATGAAAAATAATAAACTTGTTCTATTAATCCTCAAAATTACTTCAAGGGAGGCACTTTAATAATGAGGATGATCTCTGTGGCTAGCCCAGAATAAGACTTCCCCAGTTTTTAGGATCTGTTTGTAACTTGGGACCGAAGATCTTTCCACTAGCCTCCTAGAATGAAGCAAGATGTGTGCTGTCTGAGGGGACTAAGAAGACTTATTCTTTTATTTCTGAGCTGCACGATTTGCTCAGCATTCCCACTGGACATGCCCATACTTGCTCTTGCAGTTTGTCCAAGGGTATCTTTACTAAAAAGTGCAGTGGATGGAATTCCAGCTCTACTGATGCTAATGGCAAAAAACTCACAAGTATTTTGATGAAACTTGTCTGGTATTAATTTCCTGAGACACACTACAATTTTGGTCATTTTTTGGGGGAAAAAATCAAAATCTGCACAATAATCTTTGTGTCCAGATGGGAAAACTATTACACTACAGGAAATACATCTGGTATGGGGTGTCAATGCATGCAGTCTATAACTCAGGGGCATTATAGAATAATCCTACATACTGTACAGATATGTGAATTAGTATAGAAGCAATCCAACTGTGGTAGTACAGGCATCTACCCAGTCAAGAGAGTTTAAAAGTAGCTCAGATTTCTCTGTGCTTTGTACAGTGTGCAGCGAAGCCATTCCTTCACTGACAAAAAATATTTACATTAAACCCTTTCTATGACATGTAAGCTTAATTATAATGTAAATATAATCTTATGTTACAACAAAGACTTCTTTCTGTTCTGTTCTGTGCTGGCAGTAGATAACCAGGTTTTTTTAAAAGCAATAGTATTTACCAAAAAGGTCTCTCAGCCCAGCATCATTTCTACTTTAAGTCAGAGACCTACAAAAAGAATTGAAAGATGAGGACCTATTCCATACTTTGACAAAAAGCCATGCTAAAAGTATTGATAAAACAATAAGAGAAAAATAAATCAAGAAATATCTCCAAAGTCTAGCATATAAGGGTGTTTCACTGTTCCAATACAATATAAAAGAGAGAGTTTGTACAGAGCCCAATTATTGCCTTGAGTGCAGTATCAGTATTGCTCATGTCTTCTAAGAAGTTTCTGAATTTTCCAGTAAGTTCATAAAGCTCTTGTAGGCTGCCTAAGAACTGATAAAGAACTTCACTTTCTGAGGCAAAAAGTCTGCATCAGAAACAGCTGTGTTAGGAGATTCTGACACATTCCTGTTGTCCCAAGGGTCGTTTCTTGGTGAGGTACATTTGTTCCTATCACTAAAATGCTGCAGGCAGAATCCTCAGCTGGCAACAGATGCTTTGTGCAGACTTGTCAGGGAGCAGCCTGGGCATCCTAACCAAAATTTATGTCCTAATTTCAGGGGAACGTTGCCATAAGCAGCCACTTCCCCACAGTGTGGCTCTGGAATCTCCTAGCCCAGAGGAGTGCTTGAGCTGCAGAAAGAGAAGGTAAATCCAAGCAACCAGCAAGAGTGTGTGTGTTATGTAGGAAAACTCCAGAGGAGTTAGTGTCAGAGGGATCTTTCCTTGGTGTCCTGATTTTGTACCTAATCTTCTAATCTTTGATGGCACTAGCTGCTGAAAACAGGGAGGACTGCTCCTTTGAGCAGCTACATCCTTTGCTGCTGACAAAGGATGAAATGTGGCTGTGGCACTGCACAGAAACACGGCCACCAGTGCTGACAGGAATTACAGACTGTAGACTCACTAGGCAGCATTTGAACCACAAATACAAACATTTAGCATTAAATGGAGGGGGTACAAAGGTGAGGAGTTCAGAGGAACTCCTGGAAGGTGCATAGGTTGAGACCCAAAGACTTCTGAATATCTCTCTATGAATTGACTTATATTAAACATCTGGAAGGGCTAAATAATCATTCAATGTCAATATTTCTGCAATTGTCCCCTGGAATGCCTGCATTCCCATTTTGGTTCTGACATTGATTCCCTTTGTGCCCTTGGCATGACAATTAGCAGCACCAAGTTAAACCACCTGGATTCATGCCACAGAGGTCCTTATACTGCAAACACAAAAGGGCTGTAACCTGCTTTAATATTTTCACTCATAAAGCAAGAGAATATAAGAATAATGTATATTCTTTCTGCTCCCAGTAGGGTCATGAGATTTAATGTTTTTCCAGCTCTTTGAAAGCATAAAGATTGACACTGAAATCAACTATTT
This sequence comes from Cichladusa arquata, assembly GCA_026413545.1. Taxonomy (NCBI): domain Eukaryota; kingdom Metazoa; phylum Chordata; class Aves; order Passeriformes; family Muscicapidae; genus Cichladusa; species Cichladusa arquata. The sequence continues at coordinate 96,587,686 of JAOTQP010000001.1, forward strand.
TTGATAAGTTGTTTATATGTCATAAAGGCAGCATGATTATCAGAGATGTTCTGTGAGATGATCTATTGCTTCCTCTGAATGTAGTTTTTCTTAACAAGGCGTAGCTTATCTTGTATAACTGAGTGTTGGAGAGCGGAACACAGTGGGAATATTTTGGGTACTTCTATACCCAGTAGATCATAAGCCAAGACAGATCTTCTAGATAGGCAGAGTCATCTTCCTCCTTGTACTGGTCCCACTTTGGTACCTCTCATTCAAAGAACGCTGCACTTGGACCCTCACCTCTATCTTTACCTCACTATTGTACCACTGTACCTTAAGCAATAAGAAGGAGATACAGATTTTAGGAGGTTTGAATAACATCACTTAAACTGAAATTATTCTCCTGAATACCTGAGGAAGTATTGCCTTTCTGGAGCAACATTCTCTGCTGGGGATGATGCCTACATGAAAGCAAAACAAGAGAAAATGTTTCTTCTTCCCTATAATGTGCATTTTGCCAGCCTGATTCCACCTAACTTGTGCGCTTCTGAAATATTATTTTCAGATATCTACACGTGGGGATAAGCCCCTGAAGTGTTAGATCAGATGGTCATGAACAAAAAACTCAAAGATGCAAGCAAAGATGCTCAGAGAGCACCTAAATCTCAGCTTTGTGAGGGAAAACAGGAATAATGGTTTCAACAACAGCTAGAGGAGTCATCCGCCAAATGCCCTTGCCGTTCTCAACCAATCCCATTGCCCAAGTCCCTCTGTCAGGGGCCTCCTCATCCCTCCTTAGTACACTCAGGGAACTTTCTGTGTGATTTTGTACAGATGTGCACTTTCATATATGTTTTAGCTTCTTTCAAAAATACTCAGAACTTCTTTCAAGGCATAGGTCTGTGCCAAATTCAGCATGTCTGAAGACCACAGACATAATGTAGGAGACTGGGTAAATTTCTATTAAAGGATTTCAGTATTTACTACTAACTGTGCAAGAAATGCATGTAGCCAAAATAAGACAGGGAACAGCACACAATGGTGAATGTATAAGAGCCTAAATTCTGGGCTGGAAAACCTGAATCTTAGCAGTTTCCCTCTGAAATGCTTACAATTTTGTGGTCTCTGTCCCCTACTCTCCATTTTACATCTTTGATTTTCTCTCGTCAATAATGAATTTATTAAATTTCTTGCCTACAGTCTGGAATAGACCAGACTGTACAACTTGCAAAACAAAAGGGTTTGTTTGCTTTTTCCATGTGCATGAAATGCTCCATACATCAAAATAGAGCTTGGAAGGGTTTCTGCCAATCTGACTTCAGCACTACTCAAACTGTCTTAATATAATGTTTTAGAACTTTTTATTATTTTTTCATAAAAAGAGCCTTGCTTCCCTTGTGCAATTACCATGAGAATCCATGAAAGGGTTGTTACTGCAACAGGTATCAGATTTAAAGAGCTGAACACAAATGTTATAAAGAAAAGCATTATCTCTATGCACAAATATGTGCACACGTAGGAATATGCATTGAGGTGTGAGTGTACATATATTTATCTGTATATATTCCTGGTTTTGTATATATGCCTCCCTCATCCTGCCATCACAATGGCAGAAGGCAATTTTGAGGCTTATTTCAAAGCAAAATAAATTGCCTCCTGGCAATTCCATTTTCAAAATGTTTCAGTAAATTGTTTTGTTAAGAGCAACATCATTTTCATCTCACCTAATCATTATTCGTCTAAACAGTGTTTTCCTTTTAAAAATACATTGCTTTATACTACTAAGTTTTGCTGATTTATAAACTTCACTGCCCCTAAACTAGCAATAATGCAGAATATGCTGATTATATGACTAGATTGGATGTGACTATGCCTGAACTTCTTTCTGAAAATGAGGTCTGAGCTACAAGGCTGTACTGTCCTTACCATGAGCAAAAACAAAGACACAAATAACACAGATATTACCTATTTATGTAAATTTTAAAAATCTTGCTTACTTAAAAATACATGTAAAATGAATGCATTGCTTAAAATTACCCCTCCAGTAAGGCTTCTAATTTAATTTTTAATTTTTTTCCCCTCCAAGATACCAGGAAAGCAAGACTTTCAGAAAGGGACCACTGCTCTTGTACACTTTCTGTGTGCATATATTAACTGACAGGCACTCAGTGTCTTCAATCCTACAAGGGCAAACACAGTTACCATCACTTCCCTAAGCCTGAGTCAAACATCCACAGAAGTGATCAGGACTCTACAGCCCCAATTCCACAGAGCAAGAACCAGGGCCAGATATTATGTGCATTGCATTAATTGTGCAGGATGGGGCACTACCCCTTATTCCAAGGGCCTTTCTTTCATACTGCAGCTACATCAAAAGTAGAATTGCAAGAGAGCACAGAAAAGCACAGTTCAGAAACACATGGACTCTCCTCTCAAATTCAAAGGCAGATGCAAATTACAAGCAGTGAAAAATAGGAAGTGCTGCATTCAGCTTTCTTCCCTGGAACACCATGTAGTAAACTTCCAACCACAGCAAGTGTGACACGTAGGACTGTGGTTTCATGAAAGGCTTGCTCCAGCCTTCTGCAATAGTTTGAACAGAGCTTTTAGTCAGATGTGATATCTGCAGACTCTGTAAATTCCATGGATGAGGTAATCTGGGTCAAATTATGAAGGAAAAAATCCATATTCATTTTTCTTTTCCTCAGATTTTATTTCATCTGCTTTACAAGATTTACTCCCCAAGTAAAATTGTACAGTATTTAAATTCCTAACAAACAGGATGTCTAGGTAAATATAGTAGAGCAATATACCTATTAGGAACCTTAAAGATTATTATAATTAATGTGCTAATAGTTACAAAAATAATATTAATAATGACAAAGCATATACATTTATTTAACCCAAACTGGTATCTCTGGAGTCAGTCAAGCACAGAGCAGAGTCTTCACCTTTTTTCCTACCTATATTTGAAAAGACCATTTCATTGTACTTCATCACGGAATTTTTGGAAGCACTCTTTTTTTCCTGCTCAGGTTAAAAAAAAAAAAAAGTTTTAGTAGAACATCTGAGGGATTCATTCAAATTCTAAAAAAAGACATTTCACCTAAGTCAAAGATTACATAATGCCTCAGTCCAATCACAGTCCCTGTCTATGCAGGAAGCAGCAATGGAATACAGCATTTTAAGTAAAGACCTTCCACATACTATTCCATTCTGCCACAATTATTCTGTGGTACATCTTTCAAGCGAACAGCAGGTATGAGGTGCCTTCCACATGAATTTACAGGCATACTCAGAATGCTGTAAGTGTTTCTGACATGGTGTGTATACATTTCCTTTTTTCTTTCCTTTTTTTTCATGGGGATAGCTGGAGCCCGTCGTTGTCATTCATAGCATCTAGCAGCTTCCAATCTGACATAAAATCATTCTTTGCCAATATGAAGTGTCTGCTGGTCATGATGCATGCTGTTTCTGATCTCTGAAGATGTGAACATGTGTTTCAGATACACACAGCTATACCCTGCTATCTCTTAAGGGTAAGTTTCTGAAAAGAGCAATGGATAACAAGTCAATGGAGAGCAAAATTATTTTTTCTCTCATAAGAAAAAAACCTGTTGTAGTAAAGAGAAGATGCATTCAGGCACTTAATACACACAGATAAGAACAGTACAATGCATTATGAGATCTTTCCCACTCATGTGCCATTAGCATTAACCAGAAACATAAGATATTAAAGGCTTATATGCAAAAGGAAGGTGTTGCTGCAAACCACACACTAGACACCCACACAGTTCTAGAAGCATCACTGTGATACACAAACAGAATTGAAACAGGAAAAAAATATTGTACTATAATCAGGAGTATCTATTTTTTCAGGATGTTACTCATGTAATTTTTTATGAAAACAAGAAATATTTATGTCAAAATATATGGAAAAAAACATAAACACATAGTTTACAGTATAATGTCATCCACATGTCAAGGTAGTTCTGGGATGCCTGCTGCTGCTTGTCAGACCTGCTTCAATATGACTAAGCACCTCAGGGAAGTCTTTGACATAAGATGGGTGGTAGAAGGGGGAAAGATGGAAAATCAGAGTGATAATGATGGCTAGCAAGGCAGAGGATGAAGCAGCTGACAATAGAAAACCAAGACAGTAGGCAGACCAGCACAGATGGCAACATCTTCCTCTGTGTGCATATATCTAATGTCCATGTGTGGTGCATGTTTATATCTACAGGTGAAAGGAATAATCTCAGATTTAAGGCATTATAAGCATAAATGATAAAATATATGTTCTTTACTATATCTATGTAGATAGATGATGATATAGATGATGAGATATAGATATAGATATAGATATAGATATAGATATAGATATAGATATAGATATATAGATATAGATGATATAGATGATATAGATGATATAGATGATATAGATAGATATAGATATAGATATAGATATAGATATAGATATAGATATAGATATAGATATAGATGAGAGATATAGATATAGATATATAGATATAGATGAT
>JAOTQP010000001.1:96592305-96631201 GCA_026413545.1 Cichladusa arquata
ATATAGATATAGATATAGATATAGATATAGATATAGATATAGATATAGATATAGATAGATATAGATATAGATAGATAGATAGATATAGATATATAAAGATATTCACATTTATAAGCCTTCTATGAACCTTCTAAAATGCATATAATTGTTTCTACCCTGGAATGCTTAAAAATAAATGAATGGCAATTGCACTTCGATAATGTATTCTACCAGAGAAATTAAAATTAAACTTGCCCATCAGGGGAAAAGGCATGTGCTACATTATTTGCATCATGCCTCAAGTGGAAATCACCTAAACAATTTCCAAAAGCCAGAAATTTTCTCAGTGATTTACACGCTAATTATATCTAAGTTAAAATCTGTTTTCTTGTGGGTAATCTGAAATTTTATTCTGCCTTCTTTGGAATACCGATACAGTAACAAAGACTTTGGAATAATAGAATGGGAATAATTGAACTTTGAGATTATAAGTGTTACGTGGAAGTCTTGAAAAAATTGTTAACTTCTCTCAACATAAAACACAGTGGTTTCTTCTTCCAGAGAATTCAGCTACAGATGCAGAAGTGATAGAGAGGTATCATAATTTCTGTCCTAAAATGTTTTTGCTGTCCTCCCTTAAAAGTCTATGTTGATTTAAAGTTCTTTTCCCTCACAAAATCTTTATGGTAGCTAGCTAGCAGAGCTTTCAGATTTTATCTTGCCATATGTTTCAAGTTGTGTGCTTTAGTCTGCATCTGCTGAGTATCTGCTACGGTAGGGCTACAACATCAACTCAAAACAATTGGGACTACAGTCTTTATAATAATTACTCTCTGCAGCTGTTGAAATCAGGATCTCTAAAAAAAGGAATTTAAAAACTGTAGCTTCTTTCCCTCTCTCTCTTTATTTTTATCTAAGGCAAAAAACAAGCACATCTTGATGGGACTTTCTGAATTAAAACATAGAAGCAGATTTTTTTCAAGGTATAATATAAAGACGTCCTGCTTTAGAGTATGGAATGAAGTTATATGTGTCTTTAACCATTATAGTTGATTTTGAGAAAATCTCATGTGAAAGAAAATGTTGTAGTACAATATATCCTAGGCATTAGAATTCTCATTTGAAAATGATATTGACTAAGTTCTGCTTTTCAAACAAAAATTGCTGGTTGTCATAAACTAAAGAATTTATTAACAGCTAAAACCCTAGCAATCCTAAGCTTGCTTCTCTTATGGTTTAAGAAGCCACTGCCAACCTTTTTATCTCAGCAGTTAGGCAGCAAAAACCAAAATCAACCTGTATTTTCAGTAAATATATTCAAGCACCTGCATGCTGTCAGATGTGGCGTCACTACAATGATTCAGAAGCTATAAAGAAACATATTTACAGTCTCAAGAAAGAGTTTGGTCCTGTAGTTAAGGCAGAACTGCTTGATTAGGCTAATTCATTCATAATCTGAGTGCTGTAGTCATTTTTATCTGCTCCAGTACTGTTATTTTAAAACTTCTGCAATTAAAACAGGATGCTCAGGCTCAGTTGCAAGTGACCTCAGGAAGTCAAACACAGGATCTCTGTTGAGGGCAGACCAGGCTGCTCACAACTTAGTCCAGCCAGGTCCTGAAATCCTTCAGAGACAGAACAGCCTTGTTTAGCAACCTGTTCCACTGCCTTACTGCTCTCTTGGGGAAAAAGCCTTTTTGTGCATCTAGTTTGAACCTCTCTTGTTTAGACTTCTGTCCACTGCCTCCTGCCCTCCCTCAGTGCTCCATCCCTAGGAACCTGGCTTCAACTTCTTGATCACCTTCTTGCTTCTCCGTGTAAAGCTGCTATCATGTCTTCCAAACTCTCTCTTCTCCAGACAGAATAAGTCCCCAAGTAATCATGGAAAAGCAGAAAGGTTTTATACACATATGAAAATAGCAGCAGTGAATGCATGAAGTGTTATTACTGCTGCTGAAACACAACCAAAAGTTGACATACTGTTCCTTTGTCAAATAGGGAAAAGAATGTTTCTGCCTCAAATGATTGAAAGTGCAGACTTTCAAAGGTATTTAAGGAAGCTGATTTCTATTAGATTTGAGGGAAGCAAATATCTAGATAGATATTTCTCCATAACACTGTAAAAAACACTTTATGGTCACCACAACTGGAGCCCTTAAAGGTTCAGCAAACACAGGAACTTACTGCAAGCATTTGAGCAGTCACATGTGGAATACTTTCAACCTACAATGAGCACATACATCAATATTTTCATACTATTAGCTAAAGAAAGATAGTGCAAGGGAAAAAAAAAAAGGAAAGCAACAAATACAGGGACAAAGGATGTATATGTGATGCTCAGGAGTACATTTTTATAATAAACCCAGCTATTTTCTTTTATAATGTGTTAACAAGTTGCCAAACAAATCTATCTCACTACTGTGGTGGTGAGAAACTTAATTTCAAAATTTCAACTAAATCAAGGAGCAATGTCAACACTTCTGTGGCTGCACTGTGCTAAAAAAAAAATATACAAGTTAAATTGCTCTTGAGGAGTCTTAATCCATCCAAGAGAACTGAATCTCAGTTCTTCTGTTTGTCTGGAGTTCAGGAGATGAATTCTGTCCTTTGGCAATACATTAGCCATGGCTCTAAGGTTCTCTTTTCAATGAGTTCCTCAATACTGCTGAAATCCACCCCTTTCCTTTGTGCATCACCAGGTTCAGATTATTAGAACAGTTGCTATAGCAGCATTGGAAATCTTTTTCAAATAAAAAATAAGCTTTTGGGTTTATTTTTTGATCTACCCAATGATTTCCTCTCATTTTACAAGGATGCTGCCTTTGGTGGGGATTTATTCCATCCTCAGATATGTGTCAGAAGAATCTAGAATGTTCAGACAGGTCTCTTCCTGTTACTTTTGTGCTATAAATTTAAGAATTAATAACTAGGAAATAAATGCAAATTATTTCCAGGTAATAAAATGTTATAACCTCATTTTATGAACATTAATGACAATTTTAAAAACGGTGAGGTTCAATCTGCCGAGGCAGACTCTAACGTAACAATTCTGTTACCTCATTACATCATGATTACCTACAAATTCAGCCACCCTACACATCTATATGTGGATGAAGTCACTCATTTTCTGCAGAACTTGCACCATGCATTACATGGGAAGGAGTTGACAAGCTAATTTGAAACACTGAAAAAAAAAGAAGATGCACAGGAACAATTTCCTTAAATTATTAACTACAACTTGCTTAAAATTTTGGGGAATGAAAGGCGTACTGAAGAGAAGTGGATGTGCTACTATTATAAGGGCTAAAAGGTAGACCATTAAACAATGTATTCTGATAATAAAGTTCACCTGAAATGAGTTTAAAAGAAATTACAGACATTTTCTTTCTCATCTTTTAAGAAGTGCTGTACAATTTTCTGTCTCTCTAAATACATACATCTGTATCAGTGTGAAAAACTTACTAGGATGTAACAAGAAAAGGTGTATCTATCAAACTAGTGGTTTTTCTTCTTAGCCAACTTCAGAAAAGCACATGGAAGTGCACTAGGTCTGACCTGTGCACTAAATCCAAGGAGCACTAGTTATGAAAGATGTAAAAAATACTTGCAAGAATAGAAGAAAATGATTCTACTATGCTGATAGTCTTTCCAGGGTTCACTGCTGCTTTTTCTAGTCTTCCAAATTTTCCACCTGTGCACTAAATCCGAGGAGCCCATGGTGAAGGCACAGAAGTTGTGCAAGTGGGCTGCTGCAGTTTTCCTGTTTTAATGAATGGGTCTCCAACTCTTAAAGCAATCAAGTATTTAAGTAACTACAAGATTCTGTATTTGTTTTCTCGGACAGGATGAAAATTGTGATTATACAAAGCAAGTCTTACCCTTTCAAGGTTACTCCTCCCTACTCTTGCCTAGGTTTTCTCTCTAACTGAATGCAGACTGGAAGCACATGGAGAATAATAAATTATGGATAACAACTTTAATTCAAAGACCTCATAACTGAGAACCCTCAGTAATCTGCACTTACTCTCCTGTGCACCAGCAAACAAGCTATAAATCTTCTGAATGTTGTTGCTAATATGCCTCTCTTTTCCAGCAATCACAAAAAAAAATAGTTGCCTTAGTCACTCCCACAGTATTATGGAACAGTTTGATAACCATGGATCAAGCATTAGTGAAGAGTTCAAAGTTTCAATCTCAATGAAAATAGGAGTTTTTAGCTGGTTTAGTTTGGTTACTAGGGCACAGACTCATTGAAATCCTTTGCTTTGTTTACACTCTATTTTTTTCCAAGTAGAAGTTAATAGCATAGGAAAATTGTGAGGAAAATGAAACTAAAAATGTTAACAAAATGAATACTGGATCAAATTCTTTGTATCTTAATTAATCCATAATCTTGTTTAACAGGAATTTTACTTGGTTAAAACCCAAGAAAATACAGCCATTATCTGGGGAGTATGGGAGGCACACTGAGCAACTGTGCAACAAAAAAATCCATAGAAAGTTGCCTGTGACCTGCTGGCAGCACTGCCTAAAGGACCTCTCTTGAAAATAAGAGAATTCCACTTGGACTGCTAGAAACAGCATTTTGCCACCAAGAGGAGCTAATTCTGGTATGCTGTGTGTGTCTGCAGCAGCAGTGGCTGGTACTAGCTGGGATACTGGGAGAAACATAACAACAGGAGCTCAGAGCAGGCTAACTCACACAGATTACAGGGTTTCATGAAGAATGTTTGCAGCCTGTGGTAGCTGCATCTAGGATAAGAGGCAATGAAGATATACTGCACATTCTTCAAAAAAGCTATTGCCCTGAATCAGCCAAGACTGTTCTTTCACTTTGGAGACAAATAGAATAGACTTAAGCAAGTGCATAAATGATTTCACAGGTCAGCAGTAATTCATGCAAAAATACTGGTGTCTCTTGACAACCCAGGAAAGTTTTAATATTAATAAAAATCTCAATTTCATATTAAGATATAAACTCCACAATAGCCTGTTTATTAAGACCAGCTTACACATGCTGCATAGGAGAGTTAAGACCCCTCAAACATGCCATTGGAGTAACTTGGAATAACAAAGAATGAATTAGCTCTGGACAGAAACGATGCAAAAGATTAGCTTAGTAAGCAAAGTATTCTGTTTAATGATTTTTTCCCCTCAAACCTACTATACCAAAATATAAAATAGTTGTAAAGTTAGGAATAAAAAGGACCAAAACCAAGAATGTGAGTTATCAGGCATACAATAAGTTTCTGCAACTCTTTCTCACTATTCTTCAGCCTCCTACCAGCTGTAACCAAACAATTTTTCTGACTTGTTAAAGAGTGTATTAGTTCTGAAGCTAATGTGCTATTGTTCAGAGGGCAAAAGTATTTCCAAACTTATTTCTAATCTACTATTTCCCTTATATACATATGCATACAATCACGTGTAGCCTCTGCTACTGTGCTTCTTGTGTTCAAACAGTAGGAGTCATCAGTAACAGCAGCTGCTCTGGATGGGGAACATGATATCCTTCTGAAAAAACAAGACTCAATTCCTACAGCCACAAACAGCCTCAATATTCTGAATCACATTGAGTCACATAATTCCATCCATCTTTTCCCAAGAATGTTCCATAATGACAATGGTGCTGCCCATCTCCTGATTAGAACTTAGGGCCTCATGATGAAAAGTTCATAAGAATAAGTAATTATAATGCCTATTACATTAACTGTAATAGTTACAGTCACAGGAGTACCTATACAAGAAAAGTACCTCTGCCCCCCATGGTTTCCACATAGCTCTGTCTATCTTCAGTTTATTTACAGATAAATAACATGTCCTATGTATGCATATTTAAGATCCCAAGGATGTGTTCATAAAAAAAAAAAAAAAAACCAAAAATAAAAAAAACAACCGAATAATAATTTATTTCATTGCACACAGATGCAAATCACATTTAACCAACATTATCTAAAACTTCATGTTTCATTAGGACTTAGCTTCAGTAATGTCTTTGAACAAATACCTTGAGAGGGCAATCTGCTGTCACAGGAGGATAATGCACCCATTGCAAAGCCCCTGTGCCAATATATTAGCTCTCCTTCTGTCATCTCTGGCTCTTCTCCCTGCTCTTCATTCTGGTCCTTGTGGCTGGCAGCTATTGAAATAACAAAGACCACAGCAAACGACTTGAATGCAAAGGAGATAAATCAGTATGCTGCCTGCCTCCTAATCATACCGTTTTCCAGATTATCCATGGCCTCCACAAAGGCTCCACGTATACTTTGGGAAGGACGTGAAGGATTCAATACCAAGAGGCATTGGATTAAAAAAATTCTCAAATTCAGACTTCTTAACATTTCCCAAAGAACTGAAGTGGCCCACTTGAAGAGTTTCTCCCAAGGACAGCTTATTCTCAAGAAACATTCAGAGGAAAAAAGATCTTATAGATTACAGGGCATTGTTAGCATTCATGGGACACTGTAGCTGTTTCTGAGTCTTTTACTTGTTGATTCAGGAGTTCAACGCTTCATCCCCTGCCTCAGTTTCCCAATCAAACACAATATAAATAATGATACTGACATTCTCTTTTAAAGTGCTGTTGGAACTGTGCATGACGAGCACTTCACAGAAGCTGCCTCTAAGTATTATTATTCTCTTCTTTTTTTTTTTTTTTTTAAATTCAAGAGCCACTTAGCTATAAGTGAGATAGATGCCATTTCTAAGAACCTCTTAAGACCACATAATTTGGTTCATACAATATAAGAATTATATGGTTATGCCATCCTCCATGTCATCAAGTAGCATTTGACAATGTAACATTAATTTAGTAGGAGCTCAATTATAGGCTCAAATCCTCCTGGTTGGCTTTTAGAGCATTCTGCTTTTCAAGGGGTGCATCTCTCTCAAAAGAGATATGATTTTCAAAAAAAAAGCTCACAATGCATGCAAAATTAGTTGCAGTGGTTCAAAAGAAAGTGGAAACCTGTCTGCCTAACAGCAGCGTTCACTTCAGTAATCTGCATTTATGCCTCTCTAAAACCTCACCTCTATTCTCAGAAAACTGAAAATTCATACACTACTGTGCTGCCTCATTGAAGCAAATTTTAATTTCCTTCCCCATCTCACCCACAAAAGGACTTATAAAATGTCTACACTCTCTTCCCATTTCCAACTTCTCTTTCTTTTGTTTCGACCTTTTATCTATGTAAGAAAGTCACAATGCTGAAAGATTTATACTTAAAGAGTGGGTGAGCGAATGTGAGCAAGGTGCAGAGAACTGTGATTAATGCATCCATTTTGTTTGTTTAAATAGATTTTACAACTGTCTTACAAAAGAACAGCAGGGGAAAAGTTTACTTTGAGGATCAAATGGTTTTTCAGCATATCTTTTACACTTAACAATCATCCTTATACAGATGCATCTTCTTATCTTGAACTACACATTGAATATACAATTTTATTGATGAACAAGCAACATGACTATTATTTTGTGTATGTCATTATCTATTAATAAAGTAATACAAAGCCTGTTCACTTGCAGTGACTGTGCAACATATTTAGCATAGGGTAAATTAAAAAAAGTACAAAATAGAAGAGAAATTCAAATGGGTCAGAAGCAATTCTGTAAGGAGCAAGACTGTTAACCCTGAAAGGCAGCTCAGAGCCACTTGCTCACACCCCACAATGGGATGGGCAAGAGAACCAGAAGGGTAAGAGTGAAAAAAACACTTGTAGGCTGAGAAAAAGGCAGTTTAACAGGAAAAGTAAAAGCCATGCATGTAAGCAAAGCAAAACAAGGAATTAATTTCACTACATCCCATGGACAGGCAGGTGTTCAGCCATCCCCAGGAAACCAGGGACTCATCATTCATAACAGTGATTTGGGAGTGCAAACACTGCTTTTCCAAACATCCCCCACTTCCTCCTTCTCCCCAGCTTTATGTACTGTGCATGATGCCATATGATGTGGAATATTCCTTCAGTCACTTGGGGTCTTTTGCTCCACCCATGTCTCCCCACACCCTCTTGTGGATCCCCAGCTCCCTCACTCATGAGGTGGTGTGAGAAACAGGAAAAGACTTGACACTGTGCAAGTACTGCTATCAGCACTTTTTTGGTCACAGATCCAAAACACAGCACCATAGGAACTATCAGGAAGAAAAATAACTCCATCCCAGCCAAAACCAGTACAAGGCTATAGGTGAATTTCCAGTGAACAGGAGAATCTCATGCTGCTGAGCTCAGCAAGCAGTGAGTTTAGGATTTTTGATGGAAATTAAAACCAGAGCTAAGGGGTCCTTGATCTTCCTCTTCTTCAGAGGAAGGTGCACACAAAAAAACGTGGAGAGAAGAACTGACTGGCAGGTTGGAAGCTGCTAGGCTGCAGACAGGCAGACCTGTGGGCTAAGATATCTTAGAATTAGGGTGGGAGGACAGACCAAGAAATAGGTACACATATGAACTGAGATTAACAGAGAACAGAAACAGAAATAATGAGATGAAGTAGCAACATCTTGTCTATGAGACATGGGAGACTTGACAATGTTTGACAATGAGAGAATAGGGTGAACAGCAAGTCTGCAAATAAATTAAAACCCTGTGCAGCAGAGTCTAGGGAATAAATTGCTCTCTGAAAAATGTCATAGAGTTAAAAAGTTAGATCAAATGTAAGCCAGAAAAGTAGAGAGGTCTTGATAAATCTGCCCTAGGCAAAACATTTAGACTCTCCTTCTTGTTACTAACTGCAAACTTTCACAACATTAATGCCAGGAAGGTTTGAACCCTTTTGACTGCCATTGCTAACAAAGAACACACATCCTGACAGAATGAGAATCTGACCCTGAAATCTACAATGTGCTTGTGAATCCATGTCTTGCAGAGTGTGATCCTGAGACAGCTCAATTGTCTGAGAAGACTCAATTGTCTTCCAGCCTTTGAGTTGAAGACTACTGCTAAATAGATTGCCAAAATACTAGTTATCCATCCTTATCAGAAATTCTCAGCACTCTATATGAAAAAAAAAGCCCTTGCAACACTGCTTCTATAATTGCACTGATTATTTTAGCCAGTGGAAGCACATGGGGCAGCTACTACAATGAGCCTCTCTCACAAGGATGCACCAGTAATTAATATTACCTTCTAAACTGTGACTCAGCACTGGTGTCTAATCCAACAACATGTGGTTATGTCTTCTGCCAACATAAAATGCCATAAATCTCCTTCCCCGAGACATCTCTACAGTTTCTTGAAGGTAATTACAAGCTCATTTTTATGAAAATACATCTCCTACTATAATTTCTGCAAATCAGAAGTTTTTTCAAGTTTGATTTGACTTTTTCTACATTTTTTTTGCTTTAACATGAAGAAAGAAATGCGTACAACAGTGTAATGTATTCAATTGAGCAGGATGATATACAAGAATAACAATTTTTCTTTTCCTTCAAAGCACACTTTGCTCATCCTATCTAGTTCACCTGTAAACTGCCTGTAGCAGGAGGTCTTTCTTGTTCCAGAACACCAAAGCTACTTAAAGACAATCCAAGCACTTCAGAGACTTTTGCTGTAATGCTACACACATTTATATCATAATCACAATTTGTACATGGCTAATTCTTGAAATACATGAGCTAAACCTCCACATCTTCAACTATGTTAGCTCGTTCCTTTGGCTGATTTAATTAAACTCTCTGTTTTCCAATCACTGCATCCTTTCCAAGGGCTAATACCACCTTCTGAGGAACCAGCATTACATACATACATTCCAGTACTATCCACCTAAGTCGTGTTGCAATCCCAACAGTCTGGTCTTGAAAACCTTTCAATGTTCAAGCATTTTAAAACATAATTTATAAATCTAGCCTTGACACAGGTATCCAGTAAAATGACAGATGATCAAATACATTTTTCCAGGGATCTGACAACACATGGCTCTGAGGAACACATGACCAACCAGTGGTCTTTTCATCCCTTGAGGCAGGCGTATTCCTGCCTTGGGTAACTGGCACACTGGGAAGAAGTAATCCCTTTCATTTACTTAGGAATTGCTCTTCCTAATCTACAAGTGCTGATGTAGCACAACTGGGGGCAGACACACTGCAATAAAGGTTGCAAGGAAGAAATTGCAATGCTGGAACATAGACAGTGGATTCATTTTAATGGTCCTGCATATGGCTACATTAAAAAAAAAAAAATCATAATTGATTTCCTGCTGACCCTCTCCTCTGAGTTAATGAATGAAAGCTGCATATGTTAAAAGTCATGCAGCATGAGAAAGTAAGACCATCAAGACTGTGAAGAAAAACTGATTAGTAGGGTCTGAGGCAATACTTGTCACACAAGGAAACTGCCCACCTTTGAGATGTTCAAAATCCAGTGTCCTAGCATTGAAAAACAGTGTGAACCTGGAACTTTCTATTTTAATCCTTCCTTTCCAATTTGCATTTTATTGGCATCTCTCATTTTCTCATTTCTCATTTATTATTTACAGCTCTCAAAGAAGCAGTACTTTGATGGAGCTGACCTCTGCAGTATGGTGCACCTGCTCCACTCAACACTAACTCATCATTCTTCAATGCTTGATCAAGGCTCTTGGGCTCACTCAAGAAAAAAATGGAAGAAAATTGCTTCTGCAAAAGAGGTAACAAATTTCCTTTGGTCCGAGTAAATTTTGAGCAGGCATGAAAGGCTCAGGTTTGCTTAATTTTCACTGATTTCTTCAGCCACAGGCAGACAAAAATCCAAGTGGCCTCCAGGTGGATAAAATGCAAACTCTGTTCCATATCTTGCATTCAAACTTTCCATAAAATATGCCTCGTTTCTTTCCATCCTTACTTTCACTGCTGTTTCCATAATGCAAAGGAGAAAATCCCCAACATGCTCTGAATGAGTTACCCCCACTTTTCTCCTCTTGGCTGAGTCTGAAAATTAAACATGAGCACACTAACTAGTACAGGCAGGAGCATTTCAGTGAATTGACTGCCAGCCATGCTTCTGATCTTTACATTTGTTTTTATTGTTTTTCTCTGACCAACAGAAATATAGACAGAGTTGTTTCAGTTTGGGAGATTGAGGATGAAATCCCAGGAACTCTGGATCCTTTCTTTTGATCACCAATGGTTTTTCAGATAGATTAGGAAATCTGTTCATATCTCCAGGGTTCGGTATCTTGTCCAATGTCACAGGCTGCCAGGCACTTTATGCTCTCACAGAATCCAAAATCCTCCAATGAAAGGCAGAACAAAGGTGAAAGCCATTTGAGTACCTACCTTATAAAATGCCATGATTTAATGTTGCAATAATGACTGGCAGCACACAGCAGGGATAAAAGGAGGCTGCTGGCCAGAGTGGGCCTCTATTCTCCTCTGTTGCTCTGCCAGGGTTCTGCCTGCACTTGCTTTGGCAACCTGAATAGAACTGGGTAACACAGGCCCAGATTTGGAAGCCAGGGCAGATTATGACAGAGCTGACCTTGCAAGAATCAAGCCAGTCCAATTCTCAGCCACAAGTGACATCAAAGGAACAGATGGGGATCTGCTTCCAGGTGAGGCTGGCGCCAGCACTTCACTGCACTGCTTTGTGAACAGCCCTGTGGAAAGGCTCCTCAGCCCAAGAAGAAGCTTCACAAGACAGGACTGGGCTGAGCCCTCCTGAGAACTGTGTTCTGCACCATTTGAGACTCAGCAAAGTCCATCCCACACATAGGGAGGCCAGCTGTGGGTAAGTGTAAGGAGTTGTCTGGATCCATCCAGCAGGGCAGAGAAACTCAGAATCATCCCAATAAACCACATGACACTCTGCTCTTTCTTGCTCCTTCACAGAACGCCAACATTGCAAACCAGATGTTGCAGAACTGCTTGCAGGATATTTCTGGCAGAATGCAACGTGTCTTGTCAAGGATGCTCCTTAGTACATGAGGCCCATCAGGTCCTATATTATTAAGGTATTTTCCTGTTACAGTCAAGGATCACAAAGCACAAAAAGTCAAAGAATTTGGTTTCATGGACACTGAGAAAAGGCAAACCGACTAATCATTTTAGCAATGCTAATAATCTCATTCTTTGAACTACAGCCATTTTACTTCTCCAGTATACTATCAGTGCTACTCTTTGCAATTGTATATCCCACTGGATATTCACAGAAAAAGAATTATTTTCCCTCATATGTGGCTTTTGTAATAAAAAAAAGAGACCTGAAATCTGAAAACGGCTTATTTTTACCTACCTCAAACCTTTATGAAAAAGGCAGAGGAAAAGGTAACTGAGCCTTCACAAAAGGCAAGCAGGTGGCCAAGAAAGTTGATATATACTGGTCCAGCCTAAAGAACTGGATTGCTTTTTCTCTTTATGCACTTCTCAATAATCATCATCATGTGACTCTTGTCTATTTTGTGCATAAAACCTGCTTATAGTCTAAAAATTTTATTTTCTTCATGTTTCTTTTTAAGGAAGATCACAAACTTTTAAAGACAAACAACTATTCTAGAAGCTCCTTATTCTCATGTTCCACTTGTATTTTATGAAAATTGCATCTTAGCTGAAAGCATTCTGGGTATTTTCTATATAACACATATGTAATGTTATTTTAATGAATGTTTGTACAGTACTGGTCCTTTAGTTAAATTATGGAAAAAACAGGTGCACTGGACATAGGTAATAGGAAAATAAGTTTGTTTCAGGAGCCTAATTGCTATGCTGATGACTGTAATAACAACACTGGCAGGCATTTGCTAACATTCTTCAGTAGTATGATTTTTGCAGCGAAGAAATACTGAAAATGCTGATTCCTGGTATTCTTACTGTAATTTGTCAGGATTTTTTTATTTATTCCAAATATATGTGCCTTGTTTACTTAGGTCAAAGATGACCAAATTTGCAGATACCTGCAGAAACCCCAATTAAGTAGGCCTTCTTCTTTGCTGCTATTGGTCACAGTTTGCTTTTATGCCAGCTCTGGTTTTTGACCATTTTGTATGTGTCCTGCATGTTCTGTTTGAAATACTTTACAATCTAGAGACACTTGACTGTGTACAGCTGATCCACTTCAGAAAGACTTCGCTGCCAGTTATCCTCACGTGCCATACGGAGCAATGCAAAATAATCCTGACAGACATGAGTGTTCATCTACCACAGCTTCTAGTGCAATCAAGCAAAATCAGAGAAAGACTCTGCTTGACTTCAACATGCTTTGGCTCAGATTTGCAGAGCCTGGTGTTTAAAGGTATTCAAGGCACCTAAGGGGGCTGGAAGCACCTTGTGGATTTCTCAAGAGTCATAAAACATGAGCCAAGTCCCAGATGATTCACTAAAAATTCCTGTGGCTGTGTTGTAACCCACAGTGTGGATTACACATATGCTTAACTCTTGGTGTCAGATAATGTTGAATCATGATTTAACACAAATGACAATAATCTAGACTCATGCAGGTCTTTTCTGAATTTACACCTTTACCCCAGCAGTGCCCAGCCAAACTAGCAGAATCAGATTTGCAGAAATGCAAGGCTGGACATTGTGTTCAGTGCTTGTCTCACAATTCAAGGGCAGTTTCAACAGCAGGTCTCCACTTTGCAGACTGTATTTTGAGTGCTGAGCCAAATCAGCCCTCAAAGTTTCCTTGAAACAATACTAACAGTCATCCACCCACTATTAACAACGCATTAAATTATCAGGAGCATTGTGCTCTATTAAACACTATTCTCTACTACTCTTGCTAGAAATTGGCTTCCAAAGTGTTTTATGTACCTGTTGTAAAAGGGAAATGATGTTTCATCTTAACGAAAGCTCTTTGTTATTATGCACAACCATTATTAATGGATTACACTTTTAATCGACTTTGTCACATAAACAGAAAATCTGTGGTTTGATAGGATTAAGCATTTAACAAAGTATTATTGTTATTATTGCTTTTCAAAAACAGTTATTTTCTACGAATTTTTTTGTACTAGTAAGTGTTTTAATTTCTTCAAAATAAATGTTTATTTTGGACTTTAAAGCCAGGCAGTTGCTGCTTTCCCAACAGATCAGTGCCTCACTCACGCTCCCATTAACTTCAATAGGAAAAGGAGCATGGCCCAAGAAAATAATCTGTAGAAAAACAGTCTATGTTCTATCAACCAAATAGACATTAAAAGAATTAATTATAAGTCTGAGAACTGAGGATAGCTGAAATGACATAGACTATAAAGATATCTTTAATAATTATCTTAACAATTTCTAATCACATTTAGAATCCTGTAAAGTTATCAAAACACTTAAGTAATCTGAGCTTGAGATGTTTTCTATTTACTCAGAATTCAAAGAGCTCCTTTCATGTGAAAGGTAGAAACAGCTTTGAAGATAAATGACAAAGGAGTGAGGGAAACCCTAAACAAATCACACTTCTGATTAAAGTATTATGTCCTTAATGTAATCTTCCACATCTCTCATATTCCTTACAGGCTTTAAGCAGCACATTCAGAGCAAAATGGTCCTCAAATAATTTTTCTCAATATTATCTTGAGCATAAATTGTAAAATACCCTGTACGTTTTGCCTGCCCGAAATGTATAGTTCTATAGCTTGCCTTTTAGTCTCTGCACTGTGCCACCAGAAATTATTTACAATATTTAGAAAGACTTCCTTATCCCTTTCCCAGTGAGAGAGAACATATACTATTCATTATGTTGATGCAAATGAGGCAGCAGTTAATCATCTGCTTTGAAAACAAGGTACTTGGGCATTATTTAATTCCCTAAACCAGCAAACCATGTGTTTGCATTTATACAAATTGATCTCGCTATTGCCATGTTGAAAGGAAAAAAAAAAAAAAAAAAAAGCAAACAGGTACTAAATGCAGGGTGAATTCTGGCCCATAAGCCTTTTGCTATGTTTATTTGCACTCAGATAATTTTTAGAGTTGGCCTTTTCTGTCTATTTTTTCCCAGCCACAATTTTACTCACTTCAACAAGCTTGCCCATATCAATGAAGAAGGCAGGATTAGGCCCTTAATTTGTAATGGAACCCAAGTTGTTGCAAAATCAGAATATACTATTAAAAGCTCTAGAAATTGAAAAAAAACAAAGTAGGAATAAAAGTTTGAACTCTGTTAGAAGGTCATCTCAGTACAATTCTATAAAAAGCCTCTCTCAAGATTTTGAAGAGGTCTCCAGGTCTGACAGCAAGAGAAATATTAAATATCCCTACTAATGATTACACTACAACTTCTCAACATGCAAGGAAAAAAAAAACAACACTGAATGGGAGATACGAATTTGCTTCAACAGGAAAACAAAAACATTATTGACTTAAAAGTGGTATTTTTTAAATATGCTTAATAATACGCCCATAAAGAGAAATCTGGTGAGAAAACAAAGGACAACAGACTGCTGCTGAGCAGTAAGCCTAGAAAGTAAAGGCGTGCCTTACACAATATGAAAGATAATAATAATAATGTGGAAGAACACAAGGACTTTTTGAAGACAATGCTTTAAAGTTCTAAAAGCCAAATATCCTTACCCGGCTTTACAGAAAGCATGATACACAAAAAAGTACACAGGCTGTGTTTTTCGAAACCTACTCTGTATCATTGTAATGTTTAAGAAAACTGTTTTGAGATCAGTACAACAGACTGGCTAAGTTTGTCTTTCATTTTCCGGAGTTTTGGGGAAGTTCCCATCCAAGAATTCAAATCATTACATGGTGAAGTGACATAGAGCACTTGACACTTCGGATTTCACTACTAGAAAGTCCCTCTGAGAGACCAAACTATGTGCATTACTCATATTTCAGAATTTGGACGTCAGGTTTATTTCACATGACAGCGTGGGCTACGTGTTGATCACGCAGCACTGAGAAACTTGCTGTGCGGCTTCAGCGTGCTTATTTCCCTCTCAGTGAAAGAGCCCTGCTCACTCAGACCAAAACAGGAGGAGAATAGAGCACTGTGCATGAAAGCGCTGCTTCTGGATTACATTACTTTGATGAGGAATCTTTTTGACCTTTAGGGCAGCCGACTCCCACAAGTGACGAAAGATCCCTCTTCACCCTGCAGTGCATTTCTTCGCGCAACTAGAGTGTTGTGAGCTCCCTTCCTTTTATCCAATCCTCTGCTATATCAATTGAATTAGATTAAGCTGATCGTTATTATCTTTGCATTTTTTCCCCTTTATTTCCATTTTGGCTCGGAGGAGGCACCATCACGTTTCTATACACACAACGGGCATTGCCATTATTATTTAATTTTTTTTTTTTTAGCTTTGGATTTGCAGTGCTTGTAACCAACACGCATCCTGAGCACAGCACTAGAAAACAGCCCATGCAGCGAGCAAAGCAGGGGTAGGCGAAGAGGGGATCGGCTTGCCCCGCATGCCCGCCAGCCGCGGCCCGCTCGCCTTCACAGCGGCGCACCCAGCAGGGGCTGGGAAGGCACATCCCGGGAAGCAGGGAAGGTACATCCCGGGAAGCAGGGGAGGCACATCCCGGGCGGCTGGAGAGGCACATCCCGGGAAGCAGGGAAGGTACATCTCAGGCGGCTGGGAAGGCACATCCCGGGCGTCTGGGAAGGCACATCCCGGGAAGCAGGGTAGGCACATCCCGGGAAGCAGGGAAGGCACGTCCCGGGAAGCAGGGAAGGCACGTCCCGGGCGGCTGGGTAGGCAGATCCTGGGAAGCAGGGGAGGCAGATCCTGGGAAGCAGGGGAGGCAGATCCCGGGAAGCAGGGGAGGCTGCACCCGGCGGGGCGGCGGCGGGACTGCCCGCGGGGCTCCCCCCGCCTGCGCTCCGTGTGCCGGGAGGGGCGGGGGCTCGGGGGCCGGGCCAGCCCCGCCGCCGCCACCCGGCTCCGCCTCTCCCGCCGCAGCGCTCAGTCCTGGAGCGCCGCTCGGCTGCCAGAAGGGAGCCGCCACCTGCTCTGGTGCGGAGTCGCTCCTCGCTGCGCGCCGACAGGGAGAGCAGCCGCCCCGCCGCCCGGGAAGTTACCGCTGCTCCCGCCGCCGGGGGAAAGCCGCCGCCGCTTACTCGCCGGCCTCACCGAGCCGCGCCGCTTCTCGCCGGCCTCACCGAGCGGCCGCCGCGCTCCGCTGCGAGAGGGAAGAGCCGCCGCGGGCGCGCCGCCCCGCTCCGCCGCCGCCTCCCGGTCCCGCCGCGGGCAGGCGGGATGATGGAGCGCCCCGCCGCCGCCGCCTGCGCCTCCTGCCGCCGCCGCCCGCTGCCGCCGCTGCTCTGCCTCCTGCTCGCAGCACTCTGCCTGCCCCCAGGTGAGCGCCGTCCCGGCCGCGCGGAACTTGGCGGGGGGAGGCCGGGGCGCAGGTGGCGGTGCCCGCCCGCCGCTCCCCGAGCGCCCCAGCACCTACCGCGGGCTCCCTGCTCCCGGGGCCGCTCCCGGGCTCGGCGATGCCCGCCGCATCCCGCTGCGCTGCTGGAGGAGAGCGCTCCTCTCGTGCCCTGCGAGGGTGCGCCGGCTGATGCCGTCTCTCCCGCAGGAAAGGCAGGAGCTGCCCCAGCGGTGAGGGGCACCGAGAGGCGCTGGTCTCATCTTTCCCCGTGGGAAGCGGCGGTGCGGTCCCTGCGGGGCGTTGCCAGCGGCGGCCGAGCCCCGGTGCGGTGCCGCTTTCACTTCCAGCCTGAGCGGCACGGCTGCGCAGCGAGCCGCCCGCAACTTGGGCGCTTCTGCCGCGTCTCCCCTCCGCGCCTTCAGTGCCGCCCGTGGCCGAGCCGGCGGCTGCGGGACCGGCGGCTCCCGCCGTGGGAGCCCGGGGAGGCGGCGGGCGCGGTCAGCCCCTGCCGGTGCCCCCGGCTCGGGCAGCGCTGTGCCTGGGGCTGCTCCGGCGGATCGGTGGTAACTTCGCTTCCCCTCCCCGCTCCGTAACAGCGCTCCTGAGCGAGGCGCTAGGCGAGTAGGAAGGCGCAGGGAGTGCTAAATATCCTAATTGTTCTGGGAATATTTTGGCTATAAGGTGTTTGTAGGCTTTGTTTTGTAAATATTGAGCGTGAAAGTGAAGTCTGAGGGAAAAGCTGTGAAGTGAGGAGTTCTGCATTCACCGCGGGGACCGTCTCATTATTCTTGTAGAAAGAGCGTCAGCCTGTGGTAAAATTTTGTATTGCTTTAAGAAATGGCTTTGCCTCTGTGTGCGTTTGCAACAGCGGAGGGTTTGCAGAAGTGTTGGAGCTGCTGGTGGTTTTTCATTCCTGGCCTCTGCCTGGTTGTTACGTGCTCTCCAGTTAACCATTTACGGCCGGCATGGTCATGGCGAAATGGAAGAGACCTTTTTCACTAGATGCATTTATACTTGTGTTTTACAAGCTCCAAGTGCAAGGCTAGCTATAACAGTAAAGCAAGGCTGCTGAATCTGTATTTTCAAGTAGAATAGTAAAAAAGCTCCAGACAGAATCAACAGTAATATTGGAACTGTAAGCAGTGTGTCAGGCTGTGCTGCTAAGCTTTGGCTTTGGCAAATACAGGGTATAATCACTGTCGGACTTAATAAATACCAGTCCTGGTGGCAGAGCTTACAAAGAATACTGGTTGCTGTGATGCAGAGAAAGTCTTCAGGAAAGATTGTTCATTTTAGGAAATCTTGAAGGCATGTGGATTATCAGAGGGATAAGCACCTCAGCTTCTAAGAAGCAAGACTTGGCCCCTGTGGAGAGATTTAGCCCAGTAAATACAAAACTGTCTTGGCGATTGTGTGACTGTCTACATTTTCCTTTGAAGAAAACATGAAACCATAAAATATTTTATCTCAAAGGTTGTGTTGATGGAGCTGTATAAAAAGATGGCACTTAACTGCCTATGATCTTAATAGGTTGTCAGCAAAACCATTGAACTTGTTCTTTCTGCTCTTCATTCCTTCCTTGCCCCCCTCAAGGAGAAGTTCAGGCTAGCTGTAAGGAAGTACATGAGGGGAAAAACCAGCCCCACCTCAGTTTAGAAACTTTCCCTGCAGTACTGAAAATGCCTGGAAAGCCCAGTAGTAGATTTAAGCCTCTAGTTCTCCGTTTGTTCTGAGGAATTTAAAAGATACTTAGATACAAAAGTACCTATAAAAAGGTCTTGATATTGCTGTAGTTTTACTGGTTCTTCCCCCTTGCTATCTCAGCTATTTTAGATGATAACTAGTTTGCTATAATCTAAACAAATTATGGATGTATTACTTTATCATGATGCTCAGCTTTTGGGGGTTTCATTTGGATGTGGAAAGCAGTAGATGAGCTATTAAAAGTTTATGTGCCTCAATTGTAGGTATCTCTGGCAATATTCAAAATGGAATGGAGATCCTTATGAGAAAACTTGGTTTTGTTTCTTCATAGAATAAACTGGCTAGGAAGATACCCTTCTTAAAAAGAGAGTCCAAGTACACATGTGGCACTGAGAGACTGACTCTAGGTCAGACTGATTATAATCTCATACATCTCTAGAGGAAGTGGCTGTATGGGAAAAGAAAGTCAGTGCTTAATCAGGAGCTAACCATGACCTCTCCCCCTCCCCCTGCTTTCTGGTGGATTATAGCAAGGGAGCTCTTGGTCTCTTGTTATATTACTGGACTTGTTACATATTGCCAATATTGCCTAAGCCTAGTGAGACTGAAACATGTAATCTTATTCATGACTCTCGTTGTGTTCTCACTCCCTGACTGCGTTTTTTTCCGTGGTACGTGTGACTTTGAGCTAGGGAAACTGAATTTCTATATTAAGATCTGGAGTTCACACGGGTTTTCTGAGACTGAAGTCAGAAAACATCTGCGCCACGTGTAGATGCTTCAGTGTGCCCTGTATTTGTGGTTCACAGGTAACAAACCAGACTCATTCCTAAGCGAGTTTTAATTGTTATATTGATTTCTTTGGGAAGCATTTGCTATATTTAGGGTTTTTTTTTTTTCTTTTTTGGTCTGAAAGTCTTCCAACGTAAACTATTTGTTGTGCTCTCCCCTCTACTGTTGGGTTTGTAGCACTGAGAAGGCAGAGGGCAACAACAGAAATCACCCAGGTCTCTAAATCCTTGAAATTTCAGCCAGGTGATTTTTATTGAAGAAAATATATGTTGTTATGTTCATGAAATAAATATATCTGTCAGAAGTAATATTTAATTTCAAGATACTTTATTTTCATTTTCCAACCTGCATAAGAGTAATCCCCTTTCTTGCAGTACCATCCATTCTCCTTCCTGAAAGTAACCAGGGTTGTTATAATTATTTATCCTGGGTTTATATATAATCTTTTTTGTTGTAGAATTCATTTGCTGGCTTACTTCCAGCAGAAATTTTTGGGGAACAGAATCTGTAAATATTTATGCAAGATGATACATAAAGGGGAAAATAAAATAGCATAAGTGTTTTACATAATGCAAATTACATCTGTTGCAATTAGGCTAAAACTGCATTCTCTATTTTCTTGCAAGTGTCTTACTTATGCAGTGGGGTTTATAATCTTAAGATGTACGAGTGCTCACTGCAGATTTCCATGGTGCCGTACCTCATTCCATATGAGATCCTTCTAAGCCATATGAAAACAAGCATTTCTGTAGCAGCAATAGCTTTAATATATAGGCAGCTCATACCATATCACACCATTGTGGAGTTTTTTAGGTTCCTACCAGAGGACTTTCTGGAGAGTATTCTTTGGTCAAAGTGATTTTGGACTTGGGTGAAATAAGAACAGATTGCTAGTAGGAAACTGATTACAGAGGAGCCCCACCTCTCTGTATGCACTTTGAGCACAATAACACTGGAGAGACTGAATGTGCTTATTTTCTAGGAGCTGTAATTTGTAATTGGATCTCCTAACACTAGATTATCAATATTCAGTCTTCCCTTGTGATCCTTACTCCGTGACCTTAACATGATGATCACAGATAAGATGGCTCAAGTGATTGTTCCACTGCTGTTTCACACATGAGAGTTTTGTGGCTTTTTAATACTACAGCGCTGATTGTTGAAACTGTTTTTCCACATCTCTAATAGTATGGTGTTGTAGTATGATCTTGGTTAGTTCTGCCAGCTCTGATAGGAGGCTAGACTTTATTTATTTTTACCACATCTAAAACCCCATAATCTTCAGCTCTCTCTTCAGTGCTACTCAGGGTTCCTCTGGGTTGGCTGGTGTGCAGCTTTTTTCTCTGGTAATACAGTCACTTTTTATTCAAAAATGTGTATAAACTGCAAGGCCACATTTGTAAGAGAATTGAGGACCTGTTGCAATATTCTGATTTCTCTCAAGTTCCTCTGTCTTCAAGAAAAATAGTTACGCTTCCATGCACTGATGCTCAAATGAGAGACTCTTAAAGAACTAAATGCTGTAGGGTGATAATTAGAAATGACTCAAGCAGAACGTGATTTTTCCAGGAAAACCTGAATATTAACAACTCCCCTTGGTATGAAATGGTTGAGTGTTATCTTCCCAGAAGACAAGGCTTTGACCTACATGTTCTTTATCTCGGTATATTTTCTTTAATGGGAACAGGACGAATATTAAAGGAGGCTGTACATTTCTGCCTTTAATACACTAGAAAATTAATCTCATCATTTAGAGAGGTGATTGCAATACACCTTGTATTCTGACAGTCCACTACTGGCAGTGATCACATCAAGCTTCTTCCTTTTTTTTGTCTTCTCTGGTTTTGTTTCCTTTTTCTTCTTCCCCAGTGTGTTTTATTGAGGATCACAATCATTCCTACATCAGTGGATGTTAATCTACTGCTCCAAAGTGTTGGCTCTTTTGAGGAATTTCTGCCTAGCTTAAGATCAAATTGTATTTGTTTTGCATATAGGTCCCCCAAAAGGCAAGTAAATATTTGCTTATTAAAACACTGCTCTTCTACTGCACTAGTATTTTTATTGTTGATAAGAAATACGCTTCTTTTGGAGGGATAAAAAATGGGAGAAAGTGATAAAATAGTGTAGAGAGCACCTGCAGCTTCAGGGTATGATTTTTAGAGGTTATCAAGGGTTAGAACAGTTCTGTAGCATTTGAGTAGAAAGCATTTGAAGTGCTTTAAACAGCAATGGAAGTACTAAGCTGTTCCCTTGATAAGAAGTAAAAAGTGCAGTCGGTGATTTAATGAGTGTTTCAGAAGTCTGTATATCCATATATTTTGTTTAGCTCTACTCTGTACAGTTAACCTCTGTTGTGAAGAAAAACTTCAAAAGCTCTAACTGCATTTGTGTGTTGTGTTTTGTGCTGTGATGGCACCATCTGTAGTATGTCCTGGCATCGTTAATCAGGGGTGTTGGTCACAGCAGTTTTGGACCTGAGGGAAAACTCTCAAACAGCAGCCAAGGATAGCAGGAGTCCCCAGGGCTGGAGCCCTGGCAGGCAGTGACATTTTGGCATGTGTCATGGGCCCTGTGTGGTGGCTGTCCCCTTCCCTTAGCTGTCTCTTGCATACAGTGTACATGACGGGTTCCAGCTGCACAGGCTGGAAGGCTTTGGGTTTTTATTAGAACATTGATTCTGACCATAGTTGGCTTCTTTTAAACTTTGAAGAGATATTGGCAGCTAATTCAATAGAGGGAGCTCCACTACCTTACTGTTAGAAGCAGCATGTCTCAGCTTTTCCCAGACCTCTGGCTTCAGCCAGAAAGTTGTATTAAAAGTCTTTGTTTCTTCACAGTGTTTTGTAGTGCTAGGCTTTGTTGCTGAAAGCATCTTACTTTCATCACAGGCTTCCTGTTGCATGAAGGGGAAGGAAGGACAAATCCAGATCACGTAATAGGCAAACCCAAAAAGATGACTCAATTAGAGATAGTTCTCTTTTGTTTCAAGGCTTTGGGTGTTTTAGATGGATACACTGCAGAATCAGGTTTTAAAGTGACACTTTCTTGTCTGGGGAGGCAGGTGTTGAGATTCATGGAAAGAAATAGAGGATATTTCCAGGGATTGAATGGGCCAAGAGTGGTGTGTCATGAAATAGGGTACAAACAGGATATGGAAATGATTGTACCAGAGTTACTGGTGGATGTTAGGTAGGACATTTGTTTTAAAAAGTCTTTTTTTTCAGTAAGTTCTTCTGGGATTTTTTTTTTTTTTTTTTTCTTTTAGGAAAAGTGGAATATCTATGCCATTCTGTAAACATGGTAATTCTGAAAGAAGCCAGCTTAGGTGTATGCTTTTAACCCATTTCATGTCTCTAACACAAAAAAGCATATATACAGAAAGCTGAGAACTGCTCTGGAAACTTAGGGCTTTATATTTTTCTTGGATGCTTTCATTTTTTGAGTAGTATTTCTTTTCAGATGGTTTTGAAACTTATTATCAAGTCCCAATAAAGAACAGCACTTCTAAAAAAATATTCTATGTGTCACTTTCAAGCAAGCTTGTAATGGGCTCAGCATTATTCTTCAACCAGATGAATCCTGGACAAATGCCCTTTATATTTTCTCTTGCTGCAGAAGTTGCATTTTTTTAATCCATTTTTCTCCAATTTGACTAAAGAAAATAACCACAGATAGAACAAAATAGATGTAGCTTGTGTACAGCTTGATTTAAATGTGGCATTTCATATACAACTGACTTATTTCATGGTTTTGTTGTTTTGACTTTTTAATGTGAATTTTTGATGGGGTAGGTTTTGTTTGATTTGTTTGTTTGTTTGCTTGTTATCGTTAGAAAATGCAACAGTTTATTTTTTCAGAATCACTGTTGAGCTGAGTGAATTTTTCATGCTGACCAGGAAGAATTCCTAAAGCTCCTATTTTAGAAGGTTGGCAGAGTTTATCTCTGGGGTGGACTGGTAAATTCACTTCACTTAAGAGTCTGTAACTGGATACCTTACAAAGAATACATGGGTTGAAATTAAATTAAAAATGGGAAAGTGAAGGCAACTATGACATCTCAAAATTATTTGTGAGATGCTGTTTCTTTTAACTGCAACTTCTGAATTATTTTTCTGTTGATGAGACAGCTAGGGTATTAATCTATGCATTTTTCCCTTTTGGCATGGAATTTTATTTTTTGAAATGTACAAAGCAGCATGTGTTTAGCAAAGTGAATTCTGTGATTCATCAACATAAAATCATGGTTTGCTGGTTTATTCTAGCTGTTTTGGAGACTAGAGATGAACTCAGTGGCCTTTACCTACAAAATCAGACATGGAACAGGGAAAGGACAAATGGAATATTCAGGCAGGATTTGGGAAACTGCTGTAACCTCAGAAGAGAGAAGAATGCTGAATCAATTTCTTCATTCTTGATACAGCACATCAAGTGCTTGCATATGGAGAGGATGATAGGGCATGTATTATTTTAAAATCCACATAGTGACACCCTAGTAAGGGATTTGCTTTCTAGAACTGGGGAAGGTCAAAATTTCTGACACTTGACAGCAAAGTAGTGCCCTGACAACTGGTGGTGTAAATCCAGAAAACATTTGCATCTTACACTTGACAGCTTTAAAGGTTAGCAAGGGGATATTTTTTCCAAATTTAATTCATGAATGATATTTTTGTCAAATATTTTTAATATTACTCTCCAGTTTTCAAGTTGCTGTGCAACTTGCTGCTAATCTTGAACCTGGCCGACTCACAGAAACAATAAGAAAATCAGTTGTGAATGTCCCAGTAGCTTCCAGTTTGAGTGAATTATGTTTCTTACTGCTGTGTTTCTGCACAGACAAGAACTTAGTAATGCAGAGCTTTACGGTTAGCAAAGTAATTCCAGTAATTATGGTTAGTAATGAAGTCCTGTGGTTTGAAACTGTCACCAATGTATGAGTAAATAATGACACCTACTTCTCATTGCATAAATTTATATTTTGCACTTTTTTTCCACGGATATTTTTTGTTTTGTTAAATATTTAAAACTTTTGGAGGATGGTTTGCTCCTGTAGTTATCTCTTGACATGGTTTCTAACGGGACTTTTGGAGGGACGACTATTCCGTCGTTCAGTTTGACCTGGCACATCACACTGCTGTTGAATGAAGCAACATGTTCTGTTTTAGCTCTGAAGTTTAAGTGCTTTACCCTCAAGATTTAACCCCAGTTAATATGAGGTGCCCCACAGCAGCAAATTCCAAAGTTTCTGTGTGAATCTTGGAGTGGGCTTTCTGGAATTTCACCTGCAGACTTGGTAAGGGTCAGGTTCTGGTATTTCATCCAGACTCTCTTGTGTCTGTCAGTCATTGCTTGTCACTTTAAGTACCCTGGGGTGTTAAATCCAAAACTTCTGCACAGCTTCTTGGGGCAGCAGGGGGAGGAGTCTAAAACTTTTGAGATGGTGGGAAATAAGTGGAATGTTGCAAAGGTGGCTACCATGGATATAGAGGCAGGTTAACCATTTCTTAGTAGATTTACAGAATATTTTGGCATCTTCTATGCATCCTAACGTAATGTATCGCCTGCTCTGTAAGAAAGTTCTTTCCTTATATCAAAAGAGCTTTAAGCCCTTGGTATCTGCAGCCAGAAGGAAGGCAAACTTTCTGGCCTGTGTATAAAACCATTGGTGAATCAGAGGGGTAAAAGATGTGCCTTGTTTCTGCCTGAGAGCCAAAGGGACAGGAGTAGGGAAATGGCAGTTGTGGTTTTCTGGAGGTTTTGTGGGAGTGGGAATGTAGCTGGGTATTGGGGCGTGCTGGCAGCATTAGGCTCTGCAGAGCTGCTGGATTCATCATCCTGCAAAGGGGACCTTGGAGTGCTGCTGCAGCCACCAGCACAGCTCAGCTGAGCTTGGCAGGTCCTCTTGGACAGCAAGCAGCTCCACAGCCAGCAGGCAGGAACTCCCTGGAGTGGTGGTCACCTGTAGGGCCATGGTGGCTGTTTCATTTCTGCTATGTAAGAGGGGAAGGATCTCTGTTCCTCCCAAGCATGAGAAATTCCAGCCCTTTACTGGGAGCGTGTTTACTCTCTGGACTGCTGCAGAGATGTGTCTGCTTACTTTAGGACCACTTTTCTTCTGCTCTGGGTCTTTTCCTTCTTTTTCTTCTGGGACACTTTTTAATCATTATGTCCATCTGCAAGTGCAAAAGTGATAAAGAAAGATGGGCTTCAGCACACCCAGCATGCCCACATCTTTGGCTCTCTTTCCATTGCATCAGCAGCACAGAGGAATGAATAACAATGTGTTTCTGTAGTGAATGCTGAATGGCTGAGTGTGAGCTGCCAGCAGCTTTATCCAGAAAGAAGTGGGGTGTTGGGAGGAGCGATATTTGCACCCAGAGGAGGAGAGGCAGGTGAATCATTTCTAGCTGGAGTGCTCAGTTCAGTTTATTTAGATGTGGGAGTAGTTTCAAAGATTGAGGTTGATGGCTCAATCCAAGAGTTTGTTAATTTTTCTGGGGAGAAGTAATGCATTGAAACTGTTTCTCAGAATGATTTATTCTTAGTTTTACTTATGGTTACTCTTGAAGGCTACATATGAGCTTCACACTGGAAGCTTTGTGCGAGTATGTATAAAAACATAGCCCTCTTGGTATGGTGGGATACCTTATTTTAGATGTCGAATCTAATTCACAAAAGTAGCATCCATATCTTGCTTTTACTTGTGTTTCAACTGATTTCTAGTCTTCCTGTGAGGAATCATCATCTATAAACAGCAACAATTGTTCTGGAAGGCTTTTCATCTGAGAGTGAGAGAGCAGAGTGCTGAGCATGTGGGGACCTTGACTCCTTTTGAGGAGGCTCTCTTCATGCTATGCAGTCAATATTTATTACTTTCTTGTACTTACTGTACAGTACAGATCTTTCTTCATAACCATGAAAGGAATTTGGTGTCTCACAGACTGCAAGTTCTGTGACAGTGTGATAAACTCTACTTAAAACTTAAGGGACCCTGTTAATTAAAAATAGAAACTTTAGAGGGAATATTTCAATGAAAACCTTTATTTTCTTGCTAAAACTTTTCATGATGTTTGAAAGGATTTTTTTGGCTGGCTTTTAAGTCACTTCTAGTTATGTCTTATGCATTTTCTTTTCCTTCTTTTGAGCTGAACTGTTACTCTGTCTTTAGGGAGGGATAGCTACTACAAAACCAAAAGTTTTATTGGGGCTTAATTCCAGGTGTGAGGTTATGACCTAAATCTTTCATCTGCTAATAAAATGCTAAGCTCTGCAGTTTTCCATGATCTTCCTCAACAGCAACTTGAAAGCTTAAAAAAAAAACAAAATGCGGAGTTTCTTTAATTTCTGTGGTCAGGGAACACTGAGGACTGGATGGGGATTTTTTTGGTTGGGAATTTTTTAGGGGTTTTTTTTTGGTTTTTTTGGTTGTGATGCTGACCTGGAACAGAGACTAGACAGAGCAAAAGGAATAAAATAGGTATTTATTAAAAGGATGCACCTTGGGCAGTGCAAGAGCCTGGCTGGGGCCAAGCCAATCCAAGATGGATTCTGGTCATGAGTTTTTACGCTTTTATGAGTTTTGGTTCATCTACATATTGGGGTTAATTGTCCAACCACATTCCCAGGTTATGAAGTCTCAGCCCCCTGACTTGCCCCCTTCACTTTGCTGCTGTTTATACTTTTTGAGTGATGGGTATCCTTGATTCTCTAGCTGGGAAGGGATTGTTTTGTCCAACTACCCTGTGAAGAGAACTTACTAACACCTAATATGAAGTTTCAGAGCTACATACCAAGCAGCAGAGAGTCTGAAAAATATAAAATCTAAAACCCAAGGCATCATTTCCCCACTTTAGAGGCTTGACAAGACCTTTAGCTTGTCAAGTCTCTATTCTAAATATCTTTTAATAATAGGTATTTGATAACAGATAAGTATCTAACAATAGTAAATAACTAACAACAGATATTTAATAGTAAATAAACATTTCACAATGGATAAATATCTAATAACAGTAAATATCTGACAGTAAAAATCTAATAATAGGTAAGTATCTAACAGTAAATAACTAACAATAATAATAAATAGTAATGAATACTAATAAATATCTAACAGTAGTAGTATCTTGTACAGTCGGGTATTATGCAAAGAAAAATTTTGTTGTTTCGTTTTTCTTTCTTTAAATATAATTTAATGAAAGAGGAAATTGATGAATGTTCTCTGAAAAATGTGGCATTGTATGCCAGGATTTTCAAACAATAGTATTTGTAGAAGCTGTTGTGAACTGGGACTGATAGTGACTTTCCCCTTGGACATGTCAACACTCTTGGGTTGTTAAGTGAGGGTGGAAGTACTACAGCATTTTATTTGGAGGGGAGTCTGAAGCTGACTTCTCAAAATCATTGAAAAGGGAAAAAGATGTAAAGATTACTTAAATTCTTACCCACCAAGTTTTATTCCTTTGGCAGCTGAAATTTAAGAGAAAACATCTAGATTTCTGGTTTAAAGAAAGCAAAATAACATAAGAGGTTTTTTTGATTTATAAATACCCCCTGAACATCAAAAGGTATTTTAGAACATTTCAGGCTGAGAAATAGAAAATACTGTTTTGCTAGCATATTGTTTGCTTTATTTCACTGTGTCATTGACATTGACATTGTATGCCTCTATGTTCTGTATGCTTTGGAGGGTGAAGGCTTTAGAGGCAAGAGCAATTAAAGCTGGAGTATCTAGGATTGCAACAGCAGCACTTTGGATCTTTCACAGGGTATATTAGTGTGCATGCTTAAAAGTTCACTTTTCTGCCACTGTTCTGTAAGCAAATATTTATGACTGGAGCCTTTACAGACGGGAGATAGAACTTTGCTGTTGGTAGTGGTGATTGGGCCAAAGACACAGATCAGCATCTCTGCAGAGTGGCAGACCCAAATTAAAGGCAAAGAACTTACTTCCAGCATGTTCTACCAGGTGTATCCCTAAAGCCTGTGGGAAGAAATATTATGGCAAAATCATGGGAAGGGGTCTTTGCAGCAGGGGCTGGGACAGACAGCATGGGGAGCAGAGGAGCTGGAGCTGGCGTATGTGGGGTTAGTGTGTCTGGTGGGTGAGTTTCTGGGGAACACTGCCGAGTTTGAGGGGAGCCCGGCTTTTGGGTCTGGCTTGTCCCATCCCCTGCTGCTGCAGAGACAGTGGGAAGGGGTTTGTGGTGGAGAGCCTGGGCTGGGAGAGCTGGAGGCTATGTCAGGAGGAAGGAGGGGACAGAGAGCCCTGGCACAGCTGCACAGAAAGGGCAGCTGGATTTGGGCTGGCAAGTGAAACAAGTTGTGGCAGGAGAGCAGAAAGTGTTCTGGAAAGTGGTGGGGTTGAGGAGAGCCCCT
This sequence comes from Cichladusa arquata, assembly GCA_026413545.1. Classification (NCBI taxonomy): domain Eukaryota; kingdom Metazoa; phylum Chordata; class Aves; order Passeriformes; family Muscicapidae; genus Cichladusa; species Cichladusa arquata. Next base: position 96,621,381 of record JAOTQP010000001.1, read on the forward strand.
GATCAGAGTATTTTGAGGCAGGGGAGCAGGAGAGAACCCAATTTCAAGATAGGCAGTGCCTGCCCTCCTCTGTCTGTATCTCCGTGTGCTCCCCTGGGTTTGGCAGTCACACCCTTTCCTTTCACCTGCCATAATTCAGCAGCATGTTCCTCTTGGTAAAGATCATGCTACTGCCATGTCACCTTGTTGTTCCTCCTTTGTCAGCCACACAGTTCAGTAATTTCCTGTCTCAGGAAACCATCTCTGCTTCCTCACAGGGGCTTTGCAAAGCTGATGCATTCTTGCCCTGGGATTACGTGGCCTGGGCTCATAGGGAAACCACCTGGACTAAGGCAGCCTTTCTGGACAGCCTCCCTCCTCCACCTAGGGGTCAGGACTGATAAACTGAAAAGCTCTTCATACTCAGTCTTTTTGAGGGAAAAAAACCCCTGAGTGTTTTCTTCTAGGCATGGTAAGAGACTTGGTGCATGAGGTAATGTGTCAGGGAAAGGGTGTCGTGTGCTGAGCACAATCTCTGGGTGACCTAAATGTGTGTGACTGTTCTGTTGGGCCATCAGAGGTTCTGTGGAGTGACTCACACCTTACACTGGGGCATTCAGCATGGTCAAGAGACTCTCACTTCTCACAGGAAGCAGCCTGTGTTCCCACAGTGCTTTGTTACCATGAAATGTGACGTTAGTTGTTCAGTAAGGATATTCCAGTAAATGTAGATGTGTGACCCATTGCTGCTGAAATTGCAACAGTCAGGTATTTTTCTGGTCTGAGCCTGTTCATGCTGTGCCTGGACTGAGGCGGGGAGAAGCAGCCTGTGGTAGCTGACAGGTGCTCTGAACCTATGACAGCAGCTCTGCTTGGTCACCAAATACAGAAATTAAGCTAACGTGATAGTTTTGGGCCACAATCCAGCATGTGTTTGAACACCCAGCTTTGAAATTATTTGAGTATTTAAATATACTCTTAAGGACCTAATTTCTAGAACAGAAATATCAGGGCCATGCAGAGGGGGCATGGGAGGATAGATTAAACCCAAAGTGATTGTGTAGAGGCTGTCTGTGGATACTGTCTGTGAATCATAGCATCTTTCTGCTCCTGGCAGAGCATATTGAACTGTCATGACATGCAGAGAAATAGTTCAGGTAGGGGATTGATCTAGTTCAGTCTTCCCAAGTCTGATGTAAGTTCACCTCTTTAGCTGGCTTTTTAAAGCCTCTGTTTTTAAATTGCACACACATGGTTTTCCCATCTATAAAATATAATATATGAGAATGGATAAATTTTTTTGTGCCTGTCAGCAGGGAATAGGCAGCTTACTAAGCTTTCTTGAGCGTAATTTTAAATGGAGAAAATACTTCTATATAAACTGAGATTATCTCATCACAATATTTTTATGATAGTTAATTAAAATGTGAGAAAATCCTTTAGAGCAGATTTGCAATTTTGTGACTTTTATGAGACTTAACATGAGAGATCTATTTTTGCAGTTATGCCTTCTTATTAGTTTGGGATTAGGATATGTTTAAATGCATGGCTATCAAATCCTGTGATGATTGCTTGTTTATTTTGCAGTGTAGACTAATTCAGTTATGGTCCCATTCATGTGTTGTTTGTGTCCCACTTTTCAACGAGATATTGTAATGCTTTATTGTTATTGCTATTTAAAATAAACTCCCAGAGTAGTTTTAATTTCAGCTTGTATTTTTAAATATTAAGTTTCAGTGAAGCATATTTTATTAGATTATTGTGAATAATGATCATTTAGGTTGTTCCAGCTCCTGGACATTCATTTTCATTACATTGGAACATTTTAAAATGAGAGTGAAGGAAGGATAACTGTGACTAGCTGCAAGCGACTTAAAAAGTTGTCTAGACATAAAAAAAATCCTGTAAAATCTTAGTTGTCAGTGCATACAAGTATGATAGGAAGCAAGACCTATAGAAAATTTACTGAGATAAAGTGGGAATTATTGAAGACCAGCATGTGCTCTCTTCCCTTTGCAGTGGACAGGCATGTCAGTGGAAGATTGATCTCTGGGCACGGTGCTTTCTACTTGAACGTGTGCTCAGTCTGAAGAAAGAATGGGCTTAAACAAGTATTTTTTTTTTCTCTTTTTTCATTTCTCATGACACTGTAACTTTTCTAATCACAGGCTCATCTGTCGTCTCCAATAACACCAAGGAGTTCTGTGCAGAATTTCTCGGTCTAGGAACCATTCCATCAGGAGTGAATGTGATGAGGATTCAGTCATTTGCCTTGACCTGTTTGTGTGAGTGGCCATGGGAGAGACCTGTGCTCTGGGCCAGCAGGTGATTATGCAAAAGGAATGAAGAACACTATGCATTTCTCCCTGTGGGTCATTAAACACAAACTTTAGGGGTTTGGGAACAGGCTAGAGAGGAAACACCTCTGATAAGTATTAGAGAATTCTCAGGGCTAGCTGTCCAACAGATTTTGCTCAAGAATGTAATGCATGTTTTCCTGATGCTTCTGCACCAGCCCAGGTGTGAGCATAGATGTGCTTACGTGAGCAGACTGCACTGTCAAAAGCAAAACAAGGGAGAGGAGGAAGGGAGAATTGTTATGCTGCCAAGAATACACATGCTGATGAGAGCTATGTTTATATTAGCAGACTATTCTGATACAGCTAATTAATCAGAATTTGTCTAGCAAACTATGCCTTGGAGATACAGAAACACAGGATTAGGAGATTTACCAGATTTCTGTGACAGATCTTCTTGGAAGACTTGTGGAACAATGACTAATGATTGCTTCTGACTCCTAGATTTCCTCCCAGAAAAGTAGTAACTTAAAGATAACCTTGCATCTCATTTTGCCTTAGACCATTTACCCAGTAATAACACTAAATACACTGAAGCAGTCCACATAATTTTTTTTATGGCAATTTGAGTTCAGTCTTTATTCACAGAGGGGAAAGTATGCAGTGAGACAAACTGTTAAATAAAATACCAGCGTTTCACATACAGGCTTTCATACCAGTGCAATTGGTTGCATACTGAAAGGGAGAATCAATTACATAGCTGCTGCTTATCAGAAGTTAGCAAATAGTAAATGCAGTTTCATTTTTATAATCAATTGCCTAGCCCTGAAACTTGTTAGCAAAGGTTAGGAGCTGTAATAATTTTCATTGAATGCCTACACATTATCTCAATGTATTCCTACATGCTGCGTTTTAGGGAGATGAGGGAGAAAAGTTTCTTTCCTGAAGTCTTTTAAACTGGCTTCCAAAAGATGAGGGTCAAGCCCTTCAATTTCTAAGCTCAATTTTCATTCATCCCACAAAAAAGATGATGGTGTGTGCTTTCTCATTAGTCAAACACCTTTTTTTTTTTTTTTTTTTTTTTTTTTTTTTTTTTTTAACCGCTTGTAAGCATAGGTTACTTTACTTTCAGCTTTGTGAGTTTAAAGAATGTTTGCATCCCTGTGTGGTTAGGTCAGCCACATCATTGTTTATAATTTACAAGTAAGTGGGAGAGTAACAAAGGATAGGTTTCTTCTTTTTTTATTGTTTTATTTTGCTCCAGTGTTCTCTATGAGGATCCAAAATTCTTTTTGTGCCGAAGTTATTTGTTACTGGGGACAGGCTGTGAGTGCATTGTGCCATAAAAGTGTCAGTCCTTCTAGCCCAGTGTTTGCTCTTTGGCTGCAACTTTTCATGTCCTTTGTTTTTGTTCAAGCATTCTATAATCAATGTTTGATTATTGACTCTTCTATGATGCTATTTCTGGAGGCTCATGCAGGCTTTGTTTCTGGTTTTCTGCTGGATGGCAGCATATACTGCCAGAGTTGCATACCTCTGCATAGCTAACTTCACTGAAATATTAAAAAAACCCTTTTTTCCATATAATCCTTATTTGTTTGTTTGTTTATTTTGAAGTTCCTAGTATCTGAAACTGCAGCTATCAGAAATGGTTGGATCAAGTTGCTCCCCTAGCCAGATTATGCCAGTAGGATGTTTGATTTATTTCTATTTCTTGGTTATTTTGTTCAAGATAAAATCAGTTTTGGATGTCTTGTACTTTTTCTTTGTTTATTTGTCCATGAGCATGGTAAAATGTACTGAAACTGCCAAGTGTTACCAGTTCAGATTTTGCTAATTTTTAATTTTTAAGAAAAAACATTCTTGCTCTGTGTTGATTATATAGTTATTTAACACAACCATTTGTTATTTCTTGTTCAAGGCTAGCTTTTGTAGACCAGTTATTTTCTGAATCATCCTCTTTTTTCAAAGAGCATTTAATTGGCATTAGTCAGGCTCTCATTAGTTGCATTTTCTATTTCAGTGTTATCTTTTTGTTAAGTGACTTAGTGTCCTGACTGCACCCCTATTTTTAAAAGTGGTAGATAACAGTAGGATCTCTGGCAATGTCCAGTCATTTTAGGTTTGTAGAATTTTCTTGTTTTCTTCTTCCCAGGACCTCACTGAGAAACTCAACAGCCAGCTGCAGGTTGCAGCAGCAGTAAGAATGAAAGCATTTCTTAGGTACACTTGACATCTTTATTTAACTCTGAAATCTTTATTTAACTGGAAGCAATGCTAAGAATAGCAGCCTCCTCTAGCCTGACTGGCATGATTCTCCTTCAGCACTGATATGTGTTAAGTGGGGCTATTTTTCTGTTCTCCAAGATCCTGCATGTCTTCTCAAGTCACCCCAACTTTCTGCACAAATTAGTCAGGGACTCCAGATCACACGGATGGTTTAACCATGAGCAGGGGGTTGATTGCAGGGCAGGTGTCTTCTGGCAGTGGTTTTCTGGAGTGCTGAGTGTGCCTGGGGCTGTGCAAGGATCCTGGAATGAGCACAGAGCTCTGGTGTGGAAGGATGTAGCTGTGGTGATGTGCTGGGAGTTGATATATGGAGGTGGTGCTCAGTTGCATTGTCAGCAAGGCAGTTTTCCTTCTAGTTTTGTTGCTGCCTTGTGGAACATCAGCTCAGAGGCACCTGAGCTGTGCAAAAAGGGTTGGAGAGCTGCAAGACTCTTCCTCAACGTCCTACGAGGACAGGACAGGGACATAAGGGTGAGCTCTGCCCTTTGCAGAGATGACAGGAGGGTGTTGGAGTGAAACTGGTTTGTCACCATCACCAGCTCATCCTGGCCAGGTGGGGCTGTCTCTCTGTAAATGGTGCAGCTGAGGCAGAGCTGCTGCAGGGTGCCTGGGGCAGCACGAGCTGCCTGGCTTGCTGCTGGCCAGGAATGGTCCATGGAACTCATTCTGGTCATTGTCTAAAATCACAGAATGCAAGAATTTAAGTAGTCTGAAAAGGACTCTGTTACTGCATGAGAGGAGAAATTGGATGGTGATGGAAAAGCTTAGTGAAAGGCAAAGGAAAAGAAAAGCAGAGGGAATGAGGGCTGTTGCAGACTATATCTGTAGATTAAAAAAACATACACAAAAAAAAAACCCCTAACGTCTTACTGACATGAAGTAATAAAGCCCAGGAATGGTTTCTTTGCTTTCTATTTTATGTTTTGCACAGCTTATAAAAGTGATATATCTGTATTTCATTTATGTCTATCAATAATTGAGTCTGTAATTAAGGCTTTTATTGCCAATAAACCTTTGTGATTCTGTGTGTAGTGAATATTATTAAAGCTCATTTTTCATTATAAATTTCTCCTGTTGATCAGTTATTAAAGTGGTATTTTTTAATTTTAAAATAAAGGACATAAAACATTTAGTTGGCAATTATTTTCTTTTTTTTCTTTTTTTTTTTTTTCGCGAACACAGAGTAGAAGAGAGCAATGCTACAGAGATGATGATCAAAACACTACCATCTCCATTTTTTTGTCTCACTAAGAAAACATAGAATTATTTTCTTTTTCAACCTTTAATATGGGCCTTGGTCAGGGCTGACAGAATGTGTTTTAAATTCTCTGTTACTACATTCCAGTTACTTGTTTTGCTTTATTCCTCAAAAGCTATATAGTTCAAATGCAAGGAAAATAAACTGTAGCAGAGGTTTTCATAAGCTGGTGCCTTCAAATTAGCATGTACTTCTGCAGATGCCTTCTTTACTTGTGTGTTGTATCCTGTTACTACACTGTAGAAACATCCTACAGAAGAAAAAACAGTGGTGTGAGTGGATCACTGTATTTTCATATGTGACTGATTTCCTTAAGATAAGGAAATAAAGATACTACTTAATTATTTGATGATACTGCCTGCATTTTAATATAGAAAATGCAAGTTAGATAATGTTTTGAATTGAAACTTGTTGGAGGGGAGCATAGTGTGCTGTACAGCAATGTTTTCTGCACCAGCATGGGCTGTTTTTTAGCATCCTGAACATTTTTCCTTCTACCAAGTGACTTGTTTCTGAAGCTGGAGCTGCTGCTTTGAAAACTCTTGTCTTTAGCAGCAGATCTGTACTTCAAAATTTTTTCTCTTTTCCACAGCTTGAGGAAACTGGTGCCTGACTGTTTTTTTTTTTTTTCATTTTCCTCTCCTTTCTTCCTTTTGTCCTGTCCCAGTCCCTGACAGTCTTGGCTCTTTTATTCCTGCTTCAGTACAGCTCTCATATTCCCTTGCCTCATCAGCCAGGGTAATGAAGAGGCACACCAGACTACTCTCAGGATGCAGCTTCCAGCTAATTGTGTGCTCTTGAATTGTCCTCTTAAGAGAATTATTTCTGAGATGGACTATGTGTCCCTTTGCAGCCAGTTTCAAAAACACCTTTGGGTGTTAGAAGCACTAAGGCAGCTGTCCAGTACCTTCTCTGGGCTTAATTCATTTACATGCTGTGAAAGTGGAGCATCCTGATTACACCTCATCACTTGGAAGGTCACTTTAGCAGCTCTTCCAATTAAGTTGTCTGTATTAGAAAAACAGACTTTTTTTTTTCCCCCCTCAGATTTTTATTTGACTAATGCTGAAGTTGCTCATGTCCCTTGGGCAGTTGCTCTAAAATGTCAGGAAGTGAAGAAGAACAGTGATTTCAGTGTAATGTACTGTTCTTTCAAAACTCCTTTGATGTCAAATTGCAGGGCTGGTTTAGTGTAGCAGTGGTGGCCTTAGCAGAAGCCAGGAGATGTGTAGCTTCTGTCAACTGAAATCAGATCACCTATCCTGCTGAGCTTGTGCTTGCTTTGTCTAATTTCTTTTGCTGATCTTAGAAAACATTTAATTTTTTTCAGCAGTGTGAGTTTTCAAAGTGGAATAACTCATACATACAGGTTGGTTGAGTTTCACCATTGCAAATAGCCAGGTGTCTTTGTTTTCACTATTATTAAATGTGCTAAATAGACAGAGAAGGCTGATTATTTCTAATGCTGACAAACTAATTCTGTGCTGTTACAAGGTGGCAGCTCTGCCACTGAGATCCCTGTGGCCCAGTATCTGCTGTGTGTGTATGTAACTTCTTTATTAAAACATTAAACTAGTGAAGTTTTGTACTGGTATATTTTAAACACAAAATTACTTTAGATTATACATTTTTTACGATTGTTACTCCCTATTCTAGCCTGGCATGAAATCTTTCCTCTAGGGTTTTTCGTGCTTAGAGCAAAAAGAAGAAAGCCTATCTGCTCTAATACATGCAAGAACATGTCTTGGTGGCTGTGAGAGCTTGGTGTGTTTGTGTAAGATTGATTGCTATACTTCACTTTTGAGTTCCTGGTTTAGCTTTGCCCTTCAGAAGTTTTACTAGGATAGTTTGTAAGTGCCAATGTTGTACCTTAAGTGGGTGTGTTAGATAGTCTTAGGTGCCGTGTTCTTTATTGACGTTTGCAAGTTGCACTAAATATTGTTGGGGAAAAAATATAAAGCTAAGCACAAGAGACCTTTATGAATAATTGTATGCTTTCAGAACTGTTATGCTTAGGGTAATGCACACTTTAATTCTCCAGGAAGCACCCAAGCGAAAGGCACAATGCAACAAAGTAAATCTCTTTCTCCTCTCCTCTTCAAATTTCATCTATCACGGCACTGCAATTGTTTCTGCTGTTTTTTAATGCCAAAAAGATATGACCAGATCATGGAGCTATGGAAAAACTGAAGATTTGCTTTACAGGAAGATCTGTGATAAAAGGACAGGAGTAAGGAGGTGGATGTTGATGCAAATGAAAGTACATTCTTGGAAGTGCTACTTACATAAATAAAAATTTATAGGGTAAAGTATATCTAACTGTTCAACATGAAATCTAGACTGTATAAAACTCTTCCATCAGACTACAATTTACTAAAAACTTGTATTTAGCATGGAGTTGAGTTTATTTGTATTCAGTTTGGAGTTGGTGGTGATGGACTAAGTGGAAAGCTATGCTTACCTGTTTAATTTTTACTCAGGTCTATGGATAGATAGATTTTTTAGATGACATAAAGCTAAATTTAGACTCATGATGGATCATCAGATATGATCCATTTCAATTCTGTAGTGAACTCTTTGCTTTTCTGTTTTAGGTGTAACCTCTGACCCTGAAATTCTGCCAAGCTGTAACCTTAGGCTACAGGTCAGCTGAGACCACAAAGTCCTTTAAAGTCAGGCTTGAGTTAACACTGTAAACAGGAGTCAGAAGAGTGTGTGTGTGTGTGTGATGGGAAGAGCTAATGTATTTTGTTTTTTATTTGGGTGCCCTTTCTGAAACAAAATGACCTGATACCTGTATGTTTCCAACACAAGATCAAAGCATCTTTTTAGGGGATCTCAGTGAAACATACTGACCTCTGGGCACATGGCACTGAACAAGATTGACAGATTTTTATGAGGACAAGAATGGATTGCTTAAGCTACTGCATTAACAAGGCGTGTTACTGTCAAGGCACACAATCCTGGCTCTGCTGTCAGTCCCTGAGTTTACAAACAGGTTGGATCAGTGATGCAGGTGCACACATCTGTGAAACGTGGTTTGTGGGGGATAAGAAGTATTCCCTGGAGAAGGCTGCCTTTCTCTGAACCAGCACGTTGGGTTTGCAGGGCCAGGTTTTGGTATTGCTGGAGCTAAAGAGGTGGCTGTGAGAAGATGCCAGAAACCTCCCCCATGTCCAATACAGCCATGGAGCACATCAGCAACGATGCAGTACCTCTGGAATAATCCTTAAAAGGAGGGGGAAGAATCTTCCCAGTGGAGGTTCGGCAGCAGAGAGGAGTGAGAATGTGTGACAAACAGCCCTGCAGACACCAGGGGCAGAGAAGGAGGGGCAGGAGGTGCTGCAGGCACTGCAGCTGAGGCTCCCCTGCAGCCCCTGGTGTGACAGCTGTGCCTCTGCAGCCCACGGGGGTCCATGGTGAGGCAGAGATCCACCTGCAGTCTGTGGAGAGCCCCATGGCAGAGCAGAGCCCAAAGGAGCTGAGACCCTGTGGGAAGCCCACACTGGAGCAGGTTTGCTGGCAGGACTTGTTACCCTGGGGGATTCACACTGGGGCAGTCTGTTCCTGAAGGACTGCACACCATGGAAGGGGCCCACCCTGGAGCAGTTTGTGAAGAACTGTGAGAAGGTCTCACATACAGAAGTTCATGAAGAGCTGTCTCCTGTGAGATGGAGCAGGGGAAGAGTGTGCAGAGTCCTTCTCCTAAAGGAGAGAGGAGCAGCAGAAACATGTGATGAACTGGCCATTTCCCATCCCCTGCACCACTGTGGGCGTAGGTAGAGAATTCAGGAGTAAAGTTAAGGCCAAAAAGGGAAGGGTAGGGGCAAGGTGTTTGAAGATTTGTTATTATTTTGTTGTTATCCTTTTCTGATTTGGCTTGCAGTACATTCGATTAATTTTCCTCAAATCAAGTTACCTTGGTTTGAAGGACAGGTGTCTGCCAATAAAGGCAGAAGCTTCTCTTTGAAATGGAGAATGTAAACCCCCTCCCTCCA
>JAOTQP010000001.1:96632012-96668109 GCA_026413545.1 Cichladusa arquata
GTTGTGGAAAAGATAAAGATGATTGCCCCAGCTGGTTTTAAAGATGGCCCATTAGCAGATAATATGTGCCACGGAGAAAAGGATCACTGCCCCACCCAGCTTCAACAGATAGTGACAGAATGCACATTTCTGGCCACAGCCTGTATTGCAGCTTAACACACGAGTCCATTTTACCTGAGGAGGAAACTGGTCAGTGATTTCTCCCTCTCCTCATCTCAGCCCTTGAGCCCTCAGTTGTATTTTCTCTCCAGCTGGGTTGGGGAGTGACCTGGTATCTGAGCAAAGCCAGCCCACCACAACCAGCCACAGAACCTGTGGGCAGGAACTGCCTGGTCTTGAGCTGTGGGCATCTGCCACAAAAACTGGGAGATGTGGGCTGCATTTCTTGGTGGTTGGAGCCCTCGAACGTGGTGTTTTCCTGCCAGGATGGGCCAGTGTGTGGCTCTGTCCTGTGCATGGAACAAGCCTCCCAAAGTCTTTTGACTTGTGTGTCTGCAGAAATAATCATTCAAAGAGCCTCAACTCTTAATTAGTTGAAATTTGAAAGGTTTATAGAAGCTGAAGGCATGAAGTCCTTTTAAATTGAGGTGTCATGGTTCAGATGAACAATCTCTTCTATGCTTTAATCTACCTGTGGTCATGCCAAGAACACCAGTTTGAGGTCATATCTCTGGGCTGATGTCTGCAGCTACAGTTCTTTCACTGAGAGGAAAAGTCTTCACAAAAAGTGATAAAAATGGTCATATCTGTCTCTTAAAGTTGAAAAAAAAAATAAATCCCAGAGCTAGTATTTGTCTGTTTTATTTGGCTTGTTTTAATTTATCATAAGAACTATGAAGTTTAATCTGCATATACCTCATCAGGTTCCTTGTTCTTTCTTCTGTCTAGATTAAAGTATGAATATAAGTACAGAAAAGCATCCATATTAAGAATTCAGTGACTGACTTGTTATAATTGAATTTGTGTCTCAGACTGGGCATTTGTGCTTTAGCTAGTTTAATTTTCATTTGAATGAGTAAGTAGAAACTTTGAATTGGATGCTCAATTAGAAAATGGTATGCAGGTACATTCTTCCTTACTCAACCCTCCAGACATTTAAAAGTCCAAGTTTTAGGTTTCTTATTCAAAAATTAGGTTTGAATGTAAAAAATGTTATTGGTGTTTGTTAGTTCTTTTCTGTACCAAAATCAAATATAGAATTACCAGACTTTAATTAGGACTCTGTTTCAGGAGTGTTGGAGATGCCCAGTACTCTTTACATTGAGGAGTAACAGTTTGGGTGTTTTACTTGCTGGTGGTCTTGAAAAACATTAATATCTGGTAAGAGATATGATTTAAGAAGAATTGATGCACTGACAAGCCCCAGTCTGCAGAATCAAATTAGTTTAAATTTACTCCAACTGAGCAAAGTAAATATTTCTGTATATATTTAGAACATGTAGGAGAAGGTCTGTAATTTAGAAGTTCATTTCATACCACTTTTATGGGGAGGAACCTTAGAGCATTAGTGCTAAGAAACTGCAGGTGGGAAGTGCAGACAAATAAGTACTTGTTATTAAACCAACTTACTAAATGCTGAAAAAGCTGTGACGTGTCAGTAACTTCTGAAACATCACTTCAGAAACATTTCTGAAATAAGTGTATTGCAGGGTGAAGAATGAAGACAGGAGAGGTGGAGGAGAAGTCAGAGTGTGCAGTGTGCCCAAAGATGAATCTGCACCTTCCCAGGCTGGTGGTGCATCCCTGCATGGAGGAGCCTGGGGGTACCAGGCATGTCTGGTGCTCCTGGAGGCTTCCAAGGCTTCTGCCTCAAGGACTGGGCTTACAGCTTGGTGTTACGGGCCCAGTAACTTCAGCAGGGACAAACGGGTGTTTTGAGCAAGAAAATGGTAACACAGGAGAGCAGAGGTACAGAGGATGAGAGGAAATCTTGGGTAGAACTATATTAAATGTATAAGAGGCTAGGCAGCTAGAAGCTCATTACAGGGGAATTTGTTTAAAAATTCAGCAGACTGGAAAATTGAGGTAGGCTCAGAGGAGTCTTGCATTTCCAGTTCAGGTGTTAACTGCTAGTTTCAGGCTAAAGGGCATGGCACATTTTGGGTGAAGAAAGTGGTTTATGCCCACACTGGAATTGCCTTTGGGAAGATTTATAGTGATGTTACTAAGACAGAGGTGCACATTTAAGATAGGAAGGGGCATCTTGGATCACTGAGTTGGTGCCCACATAGTTGCAGATGGTAATATAAATTCCACTTATGAATTGACTGACTCCCATTAAAAATTAGGTTTTCTGTCATTGCTTCTTCCATTCAGAAGGGAAGAAAGCTTCAGCTTGTCAGAATACAGTAATAATGCATGTGGCAGTATTTGAACTGTAGCTTAAACACTTCTATGTCCAGTATGTTTGGATAATAAAGTAGTCCCTCTTAGTCTTCCCTCATGTGAGAGACTCTTTCTTCTTGCCAGTAAACAATCTTTTTACTTGTTCAAGTTAAATCAGGTCTTGGAAATACTTTTAACAGCAAGGAGCTGTTGAGTTGAGGATTCACTGTGGTTGTTGTACAGTGACATTAATACTTTGTCCTCAGGTATATTTTTGTTTCTGTTGAGCTGTCAGACTGTTGCTGTGTCATTATCTCTCGTACCTGAGCTCATCTACTTGTGCAGCATTTGTAAGTGAGATGTTCAGGAGAACTTGGATTTTTATAATTTTCATCCCATTTCTATTATTTTAATGCTGAGGCAATCCCAGATCTTCCCATGCAGTGCTCTCCTTTGTTCTGATGGCAGCCTTGTAGCATCTCCACTCTTCTCAGCCTGCCAGTGTTCATCCTTGTCAAAATTTGCTTTGCAGATGAACACAGTGACAGGAGGAGCAGAGCTGTTGACTTGGTTATGAGCTGTAACGTGTCATTGTCTTGACTAAAGCTGTGGTAATTGACACGGTGTTTTTATCCACCTCTTAACTTTAGAAGGTTAGTTCATTCATCTGGTATCAGATTCCAAGTACAAATATGGTGGGGTTCTTGGAACAAAACATTGTATTAGTGGAGAAAATTGCTGAACTGTGAGAATGTAGTGGAAAAAGCAAGATGCATGGGGATAGAAAACTTGATGGATACTTATTAAGGCATATGAAGGTGTTGGACTTTCATTCTAAACACTTAGTCATATCTATTTATACATGACTTTTCTTATAGCTGTGCAGAACTGAACCTAGTTCAGATGATGCTGTTTATTTTCTATTCATCACCAGAATTTTCTTTTTCTGTTAGTTTGCATTTGTGCAAAAACATATCCATCATCTGCAACTGATTGAAAGGAGCAATCCAAACAAGGATGTCTTGAATCTTAGAATCAGTACCTGACAAGTTAGGACACAGTTTATCTCACTGTCCTTGATGTTGCAGTGTCCAAGGTGACCCACACCCCTCATTGTTTTTTGATTTTTTCCCTCCTGTTCATTGAAAATAGAAGAATTCACATAGCTGGAGGTACAAAATTTAGGGATGTTTTTTGAGACATAAAACATAAAGGAACTTTGAAAGTAAATGTGTAACCACTTTTTATTGCATTTCAAAAGCGGGACATAATTTAATTGCTCTGACTGTATTATTAAAACTAATTTTTAATGTTTTAAATTATCAGTAACATTAAGGGATGAAATTAATGCATAACTGTTTTATGGAGTGTAAACTCAGTAGAAAAAGCAATGTAGTGGGAGACAAAAGAGGTAGATGAGAGCAAAAGGTATGTGAGAATGGTGAAAAATTCCACAGGAAAAGTCAGTATGATGTCATTTTCTGTGTTCTCTTGTCAGTGTCAGATCTCCTGATTTCAGACATAGTTAACAGCATTTTTGTAGGACATGTAGACAGGATCTAAGTAATCTGGAAAGCTTAGATTCCTTGCAAACTTCTGAAATGAGTGAAGAAACCAAAACTGGTATTTCCAGAGTGTCAGTAACTGTTCTGGGAGAAGGCTTGCACTTCTTTTCACACACATCCGACTTTCCCCACAACACATTTGAAAAAGAAATTGTTGGTTTTGCTGCTGAGTAACTAGACCCCGAGGGAGCAGAGCAGTGAAGTGCTAATGAGAGAGAGGGTGGCTGCAGGTTTGTCAGGAGGGAGGCTGGACTGGAGGGTGCCCAGCACCTGAGAGCCTGCCTACTCTTTTTTGTTGTCATTGTTGAGTTTTTCCTTGGGTTTTTTTTTTCCCCCGACAAATGTAAGGATACAAGTATTGCAATAGCTGCTTATCTTTTAAGGAGGGGAAATATTTAAGACAGTGAAAGACAGAAAAATACACTGGAAGAATATTGATTCCACACCAGCGTATTGTGAGTAGAATGATCCTGAATGGTTTTGCTCTGGTATTCTGTATACTTACCAGTTACTTTGTCCTCAATATTACTGAAAGCAAGCAGTCATTTTTCAGAGTGCCATTAAAGCAATGCCCTGCTATTTCTCACTTAGCTGCAGGAAAGGTTGCTCATTCAATGCACACGTGAACCAAAACAAAGAGATAGTTCAAAACAGCCAGGGTCTACTCCCTTGTAATTAGGAAATCAGAATGAATGGTTTTCTATTTGTTAGCATGCATCATTTCTTACCAGTGTCTACACAGTGTAAATGCAGTGATAAAATGAAAATGAAGGGGGAAAATAAATATCTTGTCCACTAATAGATTTTAATAAGGAATATGCATAATTCTTTGGAATGGCACACAGCTGGACTTAGCTTCCAGAAATGGCATTGTAATGAGACTCATGCTAGCTTTAAGTTTGCCTGCCTGTAACTTAGGGCAAAATATTTGTTATCATATATTATTTCTACTAACTGTTAGCCAACTCTGGCTGTTTTAGTGACATAACAAATTACAGAGGAAGTTATTTCCTTTGGATTTACAACAAAAAAAACCAAAACACAAACCCTCAAGAGATAAACAACCCAAGCAACTAACCTAAGCCCAAGCAATGCTGTAACAGGGTGGCTGTAAGGTTTCCTGCTTTGGATTTAATGTTTGACTTTGGAGTTAGCAGTCAAAACTCTTGGTTTGTCATAGCAATGTGGAAGATTAAACGTGATAAATAGAATGTCTTGGCGTTGTATTCATTTCTCCTCAGCAGAAGGAAATTGGTGGTGAGATGATAAAATACAAGGCAGCCAGAGATGATTGGTCCTGCTGAAATCTCATCCTCCTTGGTCATGAAAGGTAGTTTCCTGCAATGGCAGTGACACCCTATGCATGTAGTATTTCTCTTAAAGCAGAGGATGTGTCTTGAAGTGCAAACCTGGTTTATTATAGCTTGTTTATTCTATTTGGTGGATTTTGCTGGCCTGCTATGTTTTTTTTGTTGTTGTTGTTTTTAACATAATAAACACAAATCCAAAAATAAATCTGAAAAAATGTAAAAATATTTTTTAATTTGCTATATTGGTTTTCCTGGGAAAGAAATAAATGAGTAAAAATTATACAGCAGGATGGATGTTTTTGTTTTTCCCACTAACAGTTTAAGAAAAAATATCAGATGAGCCTATCAAGAAAAAAATCCTTAAATCTCTATGTTTTACATTCAGACATCAGGCTATAGTATGAGCTATATGACTTTCCATTTTTGGAGCTAGCTGATAAATTCAGTTGCAACATTCTTTCTTACACTGCAGTAAATATTCAAGGGATAATGGAAAGGCAAGATATATACTGAAATCACACCTGGCTGTAAAGCAAGTGTCGTATTAATGTGCCAAACTTCCAAAACTATGCCAAGATTCTAAAATCATGGAATTGTTTGGGTTGGAAAGGACCTTAAAGGTCATCTAGTCCCCATCCCCCTGCAATGGGCAGGACATCTTCCAGCAGACCAGCTTGCTCAGAGCCCCATCCAGTCTGGCTGGTCACTTCTAGGGATGAACCCAAACCTCCCCTCTTCCAGTTTGAAGCCATTCCCCCATTGCCATCACTGCATGTCCCTGTAAAATGTCGCTCTCAGCTCTCTTGCAGACTGCTGTGAGACTGCTGGAAGGTCTCCCCAGGTCCTTCTCTCCTCCAAGCTGAACAGGTCCAGCTCTCTCCGCCTGTCTTGGCAGGAGAGGTGCTCCAGCCCTCTGATCACAGGGCTTAAAAAAATTTCTGAAATGGAGCTTGAAACACAAAGGGCTAAAACTGGACATCTTTCATGTTTAATATGATTGCAAGAATTTTTTTGAGAAGTCTTACTTGAACACTGAAATTATTAATTATGTTGTTATGGTTGTGTGGGAAGAGGCTGTTACAAGTGTAAAGAGCTGTCTTACTGCCTTTCTCCTACTCCTGCCTTGTGTGGGAGGAACAGGGAAGGAATGGACAGAGATACAGTGGTCAGACTGGCAGAGACCATATGTAACACTAATGGGTTAGAGATTAGCCTGCTAAAAGGAATATATCTGTGTGCTATCTGTGTGGATGAAGACTTTTGGACTTCAGCTGTTCTAACACAGAAACTCAAAAAAACCAGACTTCTCCATGAAAATGAAGGCTAATGTACTAGAAATGAGACATAAAATGTGAGCAAATACAAAATTAGTGACTTTGCAAAGCAGGCAAAATGCTCAGCTCAGAGTTAGCATGATTGCTGTTTGCAGTGGTGTGGTTTTTTGAGGAGTTGGAGATGTGACTCTAAATCCCCTTTGCCAGTACATGACTTGTAGGATAAGGGAGGAAGATCTGTACAACCAAGCCATGTATATTCATAAGTGTTCACTGCAGGGGAAGTGGAGCTTGCATGTGTCAACTCCTAGGAGGTATCTCAGCCCCCAAAAGAAATCATTTTCCTATTGAAGAAGCATTGTCAACAGCAAAGACTGAGGAGGTCATGGCTTTCTCTGATTTTCTGGTCTCACAGCTGGGCTTGCTACTGTCATGTGCTGACATTGCTGCAGTCAGCCAAAGCACTGAACACAAGAGTTGAGGGAGAAATAAAAACATGCTTGTACCTCTATTCTGGTTGGTGTTCTTTGTAATGAGCCTGTGACAAAAAATTGGTGGGTGTTGTTTTGGGTTTGTTCAAGGTTTTTTTTGTTTTGTCATTGTTTTTTTGGTGGTAATTGTTTAGTTTGTTTTGTTGTTGTTTTCTTTTGTGTATGTGTGTTTTGGTTTTTCTTCTTTCATTTAGTAAATTTTGTTGGGGGAGTCTTTACTCCTGGAACAGCTTCTGTGTGAAGAATTATTGAAGCATGAAGCACTTAATGCCCAGCCACAGCTCCTCTTTCAAACCTTCTGTTTGTGCCAACACATCCTGTTCTTGTTGCTGAATTGTGAATTATGGCTGTGCTGTGCAGCATACTTGCATGAATATGGCATGAGAAAGGAGGTTTCTGCTGGGACATGAGCCCTTTGCCTTATTGTTTTTATTTTTTTTAGTTACTTTGTGAAGAGAAAAGGTTGATCACTTACTACACTGATGATACAATGTGGAGGCTTTTTGCCCCTGCAAGAGCCCGAAGACCTTGTCTGTTCCCATAAAGAAATGTGATTTCACCTAAAAAATGAACAGTTTATTGTATCCAGTGTTAGATTAACAGATTGCTGTGGTTTTCTGATCTATGGTTCAGTGTCAGTTATTGTTTTCGGCTTTGCTTTATAAAGAAAGAGCTTTTGGAAGTCTAACCCACAGCTGTACCAGAAGAAATGCCGGTTAATTTCTTCTGTTCTCTTCTCAGCAGTTATGCAAAAACTAATTTTTGGATGCTGTTACAAACCAATGAAGTAATAGGAGGATATTTCTTTCCCTGCCATCTGAAAGTTGCAAAAAAACCTTTTCATAAAATCAGAAATCCCACTAAAGTCTTAATTACTTTACATCCATCCCTATTAGTGAGCAAAGAAGGCAGGAATTGCATAAAATTATTTTCTTACTGCTGTGGGTTTTTTTTTTCCCCCCTTTTTTTTTTTTTTTTTTTTTTTCCTCAGACTTCAAATTCAGGAATTTTAAAAATTACTTTTTGAAGGTCCAACGAGGTAATCTTTAGAATATAGGTTGGACTTTTTCACACAGCTGAGTAGCAGAAGAAATACATTATATAAAGGTGATGTCAGGATCAAGAGCATTAGACTGTTTTTTATCCGAAGTGTGAAGTTTTAATAGCCTTTTTAAAAGCTATTGTGAAGCACTATTCATATTCTACAAAGGTTAAGTTTTATAGCTTGCTAAAAATGGTGTATGCTTAGGTTATAAATGCATTTTGAATTCTCTAGGACCATCTTGGCGTGGTAAAATCTGAATGGATCTCTTCTGACCAATGACCAAAACAGTGAAATTTCTTTTTCTCAATAGACAATTCCTCCTCTTTTATTATAAAAAGAAAATATATATATATTTTTAATAGAGAAAATGACCACTGGTGTGTGGATATGTCAAGTATACTGTGTGCTTTGAATGAAAGCACTTCAAGCCTTAAAAGTTAGGTCAGTGAAAAATCAGGAGGACATTACAGGTATCCACTGGCAGACTTGTGGTGTGATCCCTGTGTCAGACTGGACAGGGATTGCATTGGCCAGTTCTGTCTGGTGAATGACTCCAAAATTATCAAGGAATGAAAGAAGTTAGGTAACACCTAGCTAAAAATGAGGTGCTTGTATCTTTGCAGTTCCCCAAGTGTTTTCAGTCTGAGGATGTCACATCTTTGTGTGTTCTCACCTAAGCAAGAGTTTATGACCTGGACAAAGAAAAGGAATTCTGACCTGTGTCACCTAAGCTTCTTGTTTAAGTAATGAACAGAAGGGGTTGGTTGTTGTTTTTTTTTTTAACTAAACACTAGCAAAACATCAGTCTGATTCTAGTTACTTTTGCACTTATTTCTCTTAGAACATATATACACAAGTGAAACTGAGACTGACAATATTAAAAGAGCCTGCTGGCTTTCTTGGGCACAATGTGCTGAAGACACAACAATTCTGATGTATTTCTTTGAGGTTTTGTTCTTTTATTGAGCCTATTCGTTTGGTTTTGAGGTTTTGTTTTGTTTTGTTTTTTGTTTTTTTGTTTTTTTTTTTTTTTTAAAGGGGGAGAGAGGTAATGCAAATAGTGGTTCTGACAATCCTGAAGAACATTTGTGACCTAACATGCTTTGTCCCTATTCTTCTAGTGTATCCAAGTAACTAGAAGTTGCTCCACTTCTCTAAGGCTGTGCAACAGTGTGGGGTTTAGGATGCAAACAGTTACAAGGGATTAAAAACAAAATCCCATCTATGTGCACAATGCTTAATTTGATTAGGGAAATTTTTCTTGGAAATGTTCCCCTCAGAATGTCATCAGTCTTCATTTAGTAGTCATCGTTGTTGCCTGCCTTGCAGCATGTGCAGCTGTGTGGCTGATGGTGACTGCAGAACTCATTAGCCCTTCTGAAGGGCAGGGTAGCAGTAAATAACAGGGATTTTTCTCTTTTTTTTCATCTCTGAATGCGAGTGTGTCTAGAATCTGGCAAATTTTGTGGCAGAGATCAAGAGATAAACACTTTCTCTTACTTAGAAGCAGCTTTTCTGGCACAAAAACCTCGCAGCTTTTGTGTCCTCTATTGGCTCAAATCAGGAGGGCTGGAGCAAAATATGCCTAGTGGGGGATGTCACTTGTAACAAAGAAATAGTGAAGCAAACTCTCAAATACTGTTCCTGGGCTTCCAACACAATAAAGTGCTCCTCTTTCTCCCCTCTAACTTTTCTATCCTAAGCAGTTTTTCAAATTAATTTTGTGAGCTGTAAATAAATTTAGGATCCTGCCACATGTTGAGAACCCTCCACAAAATCAAAAACAGAAGCAAAACCACCATTTAAACAGGGTCTGACTTCGTGAAAAGGACCTCTGAATTTTTACTGTAGCTACAAATGGCTGTGAGTAACCATCTATTTGAACTGGTTGTGTGTTTTCAACAATAGATCTTTTCTTTCTTTCATGGTAACCATGGTGAAATGCCATTCAACTTTACTTGACTTCACAAGAAGCCTGGCATGGAACTTTAAAAGGCTAAGCCATTTGTTTAATATCATCTTAAGACTGGAGCAAAGCTAAAATTCTTAGTTAGCAGTATGTTTTGTGATGCAAAACTTGCTCAGGAAATTCTTCTTCTTGTCCGCTTCTTAATGATTGAGTTCATGCAAGTCAGCATGATAAAACTTTAAATATATATTAATGTTACTGCTCTAACAGATTCTGAGTTTTCTATGTAATATTAGAAATGAGAATTATTGCATAATGGGCTATTCCAAGCACTGTCTGGGAACTTTCCTAGTTTGGGATTTTCACATGTCTTTGTTTAGTTGCTGTAATTTTGTGTGTGATAGCAGTTGGCTAATCACAAGTATATAAAAGTGTGTGGTTTGTTAAAAAAGCAGGTAAGAAGATTTGGGGTTTTTTCCCCCATCTGTTTCAAACTAAAGTAGCCCTGAGAGATCTTACTGTTTGATGAAGCTGTGAATCTGTTTTTCTGATTCCCTTGTTAAAAAGTGTACAGTAATTAGTAGAACTACCAAGGGAAGCACTCAAGCAAGATAACATCAAACTGGAAGCATTAAACATGTAAAGGCAGTAATACATGAACTGAGTGTGGGAATATGCTAGGAATTTTATATAATTCTAAAAATATGGGGTCACAGATTAAATTTTGAGTTGCTTAGTTCTTTTGATATTTAGGAGTTTTCAATCTCAGCCCAGAGAATATTTTGCATTTATTTTTCTTTTTTTTTTTTTTTTAATTATGATGTAAAAACTCCATAAAAATGTAATGTACTAAAAAGTATAGTACAGTTATTATCAAATCTCTAAAAATTGGGGGGAAAAAGTCTCTTAAGCCTGTAAATCTGTTCCATGTTAATTTATGCCAAGTCTAGAAGTTTGATAAGCCCTACTTATGGGAATACACAAAGGATAAAACGGTCCTGCAAAGATGTTCACTGCTACACTGACAAAGCAATTTAAATTGCAAAGAAATTGTACAGGTTTAGTTTATGGTTTATTTAAAAAAAAAGTTAAATGCATCTGGAATTCCCAATTTTTTTCTTTATTAACTCTTCCCATCCCAAGTCTGAACCAGCCAGAGCTGGACCTATTTCTCATTCACATAAAACTCAAAGATGCAGATGGATCATACTTTTATGAGTAAAAGTCTGTAAGATTATTTTCTTCCTTTTTTTTCTGCAAATAGGATTAAAGCGTTAATCCAGAGACATGGAGAAAAGGGGGAAGGCTTTTAATGATTTTTTAGTCTCAAAGACTCAATATTTCAGCTCTGTTATCCAGCATTTCCTCATCTTTTTTTATTCACCTCCTTTTGCTAAGGATGTGGTGTTTCCTACTGTGTTCCTGCTTTTCCCACCTGATCCCCATTAGGGTTTTTGCTGTAATCTGCAGTCTCCCTGGCTCCCTTGTGTGTCCACAGCCATACTAGCCAAGGAGGAGGGCAGGTGGTAGAGGATGGAGTGTACATCCACCAGCCAAACATCCTGCTAGGAGCAAAGCCTGGCTGGTGGAGCTGTGCCTGTGCTTTGCTGGAGCATGAGAAGCTGCCCAAGGGCGCAGGGGAATGGGGAGCCTGTGACCCTGTCCTGCTTTGCTCACTGGGGCAGACATTTGAATAAAAAGATGTGAGCTCTTATATGCTGTTGAGTGTTTGCAGTGGCAACATTTGGCATTTTGGCTGGGCTTTTTTTGGCTTGTGCAAACCCATCAGTATACAGTCCTGTGAATATGAAAAAAAAATAATGAAAAGGAAAATGCAAGACAGAGTTGAAATTTCTAATGGTGTAAATAACAGTTTGCTCACAAATGTGCCTCTTCTCTAGGGCACTTAGAAGGTTTACAGAAGTTTCCTTGATCAACAGAAGTTTCTCACTCACTAATACTTGGTTAGAAATTGAAAATGAAATCAATTCTATTGGCAGCAGGAGGATTTTTATCATGGTTTTCAGTCCTCCATTGCAGAAGATGCCATGTTGTTTGGATTTTTTTCTGCACTTCTTCTTTGTTTACAAGAACAAGTTTGTTTCAAGTTATTTTACAAATTGCAAATACCTTCTAGCTTGTAGTGGGAGTATAGCACCACCATTAGAAGAATGGAGTGTGAACAAAAAAGCTGAAGAAACTCAAGATTTTTCTGTTCTTCCTGACAGTAGCCCCACTGCTTGGAAGACAACTGAGACTGCACTTAAATACTCAAATGCTGTGTGTTTTTAGCGTTGTGTTAAGCACTGTTGCACAAGAGTCATTGTCCTGATCATCTGTATGGAGCTCCCATAGTTACTTTGTGAGGCACACATCCTCTAAACCTGTAATTAGAGCGCTTGAACACTTGCACAGGTGCGATGTAGCGATGACACAGTAAGGATAACTCTGAAGTTAATTTTGTGTTCAAAGGGTATTTTAACTAAATTTCATAGCAAGACATATAATTAGATCTTTTGTTGCAGGAGGAAGGTTATGGGGTTAGTTCTAGGTTACAGTACACTGAATTCAACACTTCTACATTTCAGGTCATTTTTGGTTAATGAAAAACAAAAAGCTTTTGCTCACCAGTGTATTTTTCCTTAATAACTCCCTTGTCTTTCTGATACATAATTCATCAAAAACACCCACAGACACCCTCTTTTGAAATTTCAGGATGGAAATGTCAAAACTTAAATACTTTAGCATAAACAGCCTTCCACAAAATTCTTCCTTCTGATCCACATGAATGTCATCATGAATGTTTCTCAGATGTAATATTTGGGCTTTGCCATTGGAGGCTGCTAAGATGGTATGGCTTTGTTGAAGAACAGTGACAACTTCATTGCTATTTCTCGAGTGAGGATTGTGAGGAGCCTGTGTGTAGTGTTAAGATTGTGGAGATTTCCTATGTGGTGTGCCTTATTTTGATTCTTAAATACCATTGCCATCTTCTTAATACAAACCCCTAAGCCGGGGTTTATTTTACCCACCTTTTTTTTTTTTTTTTTTTTTTTTTCCTGATTGTGTGCTGCAGGGATAATAAACTTTTCAGCTATTATATGTAGAGCAGCTTAACACTTAGTGCACAGCTCTCTCTCATGCATCATAAAATGAGTATGAATTTGTTTCTTAAGGGCCTGTCCAGGCAGGTTTGCTGGGGAAACTTGTGTCAGGTCAGGATAAACAGGTCAGTTCAAGAGCTCAGGGTCATTCCCTACCCCAGAATAGTAAAAATACATGGAGATTAGCAGTTGTCCATATCAAATGTACTCATTTAATTGTTTCAGTGTATTTTTTTCTGGAAGTGCAATGGCCTCTAGGACACAAGCCCTTATAAAGTGCTTTGAAACCACCGAGTGTCACTAGGCATTTGAAACAGAAGTGACCCCTATGTGACACATTTTCCAGGGCTGTGCTGGTAGAGGAAAGAGTTCTTCTCTTAACTCCTGACTGCAGGTGTACCTGGGTGTAATTTGCTGGAGCTGTGGGCTCTTACCCGAGTGTTTTGGGATGTTATTGATTTGGCATGTATGCTAGGAGAACTTCTATCAGCTACAGAGCATACTAATAGAGGCTTTCTATTGGTTGTGTGAATAGTTGGAATGTTTGCCTCCAGTTACTTTTAGCTTTTGGAAATAGGTGGAAAGCTATGGGAGGGAATTGTGTTGCAATATGGTGTCATGGAAGAGGTGGAAGAAGGTGGTAGAGAGTTTTATTAGTCACAGAAGTCTGGAAGGTAATTAACAATGAACTGAAATAAAAATTGCTGTATGATTAAAGGAAGAAGTGTGTTTGCTTACTATGGAGTTAGCTTACCTTTTTGTGTCAGAATTGAGGAAACCAGTTAAACTTGCAATAAAGTAGAGATTAAGTACAAATTTATGAAAGAAAATAAGGAAAGCCCCCCATGTAATCTCTGAATCTATACTTTTAGCAAACATAGAGTGAGATCTGGTTTTTTAATGGCTGAGGATTGATATATTTCTGCTGTATGAGTGATGGCCATTCAACAGCTTTCACAAGCAGCTTATTAATTAAATATGTTTTATTCAATGAATGATAACAGTTACTGTAGGTCCAGTGCCACTTTAGCATGTTGCTTATATGTGTAACACATGTAGAACAGGTTTTGCAGATTCAAGTTTGATATAAAACTTCAAGAGGGGACACATAATATTCCATTTAACATTTGGAAGCCCGGGGTGCTGAAGCAATCTGTGTTTACATTGGGTTTGAGAGTTCCTGGTTGAATAAATGTTGTTGGTACGTGAGCATGGGGTTAATATTTACAGGGTTGGTAAATATATGAAGGAAGCTCAATATTCTTAAGACATCCCCACTGTTCTTTTTTGCTGGGTGGAAATTGTTTCTGAAGGAAAAAAAAAAACTATTGTACATTTAAAGATTCTTATGAAAATTAGTCTTCCAGAAGACAACTCTCAAATGTTGTATAATTAACCACTTTTCGAAACAAGGACAGATTTTTGAATGTATAATTTACACTTATGTCACAGAATCCATAATTCAGGAGATAAGGGATGGGTTTGTTTGTTCTTGATTGATTGTAATTGCAACCAGATTTCAAAAAAACAAAAAAAAAAAGGTTAAAGAGAAATTCTAATGGTAATTTTAACATGGAAAAATAGATGGTGCTAGTATGAAAATCAGGACTTTTAACGATGTAAATTGACTGAATCTTAATATTACAATATTCAGTGGTGGCATCAATCAGCTTTTGACCTTCTCTTTTATTTCCTGCTGATCAACCCTTTCTGAGGCTATTATATTTTCATCTCCCCTGAACAGCTTCAAAGAATAGTTATCTGGGGATGGAGGAAGATGAGCCTGCTGGAGCTGTCAGATCTCATGCACACCAACTTGATGGAAAAGGAAAATTCATGATTGGCTGTGGATCTTGTTGCAAGCAGTCAAATGTGTGTAGTTAAAGGACACAGGATTAGCTGGCACAATGTGCTTGAGCTTCTTGTCTTGCACCAGTCTTGTGATAGGAAGTCCTTTAAAACCAGTGTAATATGGATGGGAAATGGGGCTATTTTGATATAGAATGACAATTTGAACTGTCTCCCTCATAGCTGAGAAGTAATTTAATGGCAGATTTGATTGTGGTCATATTGGATAGGCATAAGGGGCTTATAACAAAAGTGTAGCACAGGATAAGAACAAACATTTGTACTTGGAATACTGGGCTGACTATATTAAGAACAGGCTAACAAAGGGCTCTGCCCATTAAAGTGGCTAATAAAACTTTGTATGGCACAGTGAAAGTTCTGGGGGAAAGTACCAGGTAATGACTTGCTCAGTAATTGCTGCCTTTTGTGAGGCACACCTTTTCTCTTTAATTTTTTTTTTCTTTAGAGGAGAGAGGTGGATGGTGAACACAAAAGAGGCAGAGTCTGTTCATTGACTTCTTGGTGTGAATCAGACAGAATTGGCATATCTGGGATGAGACCTGATGACATTTCTGCAGGAGGCAAAGTTGTTTTCATTGACTTGGGAGGGTAAAGAATCATTTCAGAGTTTCCTTCTTTCAAAACTCTTCCTGCAGCTTTTCCTTCAAAAGACCCCCCCTAACGGTGAATAAACTTCTCCGAGTGTTGGGAGAAAGGAGATGTTTTATTTTGTGTTATAGATGGATAACACAGGAACTGTGGAGTGGGGGACACATTTTAGTATTCATCTCCTGATATGGAGAAATGAGTTGCATGATAGATTCAGAGGAGGCCATGAAAATAGCCTTATGAGACGAAGAAGTATTGCAGTCTGGGATTGGAAATTCATACATAGAAGCAAAGATCTCTGAAATGAGAAATTTGCCATTAGATCTGAGAAATGTGAATAAGAGGAAGAGCTGTTGATCATCTCTAGGTGTAAATCTTGTCCTCAAATAGGGCTGTAGTATTTAGAGTAGCTTGCTTGCTTTCTGTTAATGATGGCTAGCAGCTGTTTGCAGTGCTGAGTTTGAGCCCTTGGAGACATGCATAGCAACCAGTAGCACTCAGAAACACATGATAAACGATTGTGGTGAGGTTGCTCATGCAGTGTGTATGCCTGTGTGATGACCATGCATGAAGTAGGATTTATAATCATATGTTTCACTTCCAGGGAAAACAGCCCTAACCAGCTGGGAAGCGCAGTAAGTGATCCTGATCACCCTCCCCAGTGATTATTCAGGTTAAAGACTGCTGTATGGCAGGCAACCAGTTAAAAGTAAAACTATAAATAATTACGTTAATCAGTGTACAATATATCTTTGTATTTGTTTATTGCCTTGGGTACTTGATTAGGCAGCTCTAACATACAATTAATCAGTAACCTTCAGTGTTAACTTCCCAGCGCTCTTTAATTAATCAGTTGTGTTGCAGAGGCTCTGCTGGCTTGAAAAGCCAGGAACTGTGCCATGTAAACACTTTTGTTAATGTCAAGTGAAGGTTGAGATATGTGCTTTTTTTTTTAAATTTTAATTAGCTTAATTGAACTAATCAGCTTTTCGGGGTCTAGGTACAAGTTTTATAGGCAATTGTAAACACTGGACAAGAAACATTGAAATGATGTGTCATGTAAATGCTGTGAAGTTTTTGTGCCTTAACCATTATCATAAGTCTTTTCAAGTGTACTGATGGTGACATGTTTAAGTACCAATGCAGCTATGTTATAATAGTTGTGTATTGCATTAAGAAGGACAATGAGAGGGTTGATTTTTGCCTTTTCTAAACACAGAAAAGCTACCTGGAGATCAAGTAAACGTGGAGGGGTTTTATCTTGGCACTGCAGATAGTAACATAGGTACTGATGCATTTTGGGTGTTGGATTATATCATGGACTCAAAATGGTTTGGGTTGGAAGGGACCTTAAAGGTCATCTCGTTCCAGCCCCTTGCTGTGGGCAGGGATACCTTCCATGAGATGCCCTGATCAAAGAATCATCCCTTGAACACTTCCAGGGATGGGAGGAGATTTTAAAGTTCTGCAGGTGCTCAGGAGAGCATGAAGAGGCAGATTCTATTTCTGGGATTTTAAAAAGAAGCTATTTGTCAAAGTTAAGCCTTGGCTCACCTACAATGTTATTCACACCCTCAAAATAAATGAGTGCAACAAACATTGATTTTAACAGTGGCAAGTCTTGGTTATTTGTAAGAGTTACGTGAACTTGAAAGGAAAATTGTGCATTTCAGTCTTAATGCTTTGAATTTAGTTACATTTATGAAGATTGTATGAATGACACAGCAGTGGAAGAGCTGTTTATACAAGTTAGTGTTTCTGTGAGAGCACCAAAAGAGAGAGCAGAATGAGGACTGTAAGAACAGCCTGTCTTGCTGACAGCAGACACAGTTCAAGTAGTCTGAGACACAACTACTCCCAAGATGCCATTCCTAGTAGTAATGTTGAAGAACATATGATTTATGTCAAGACCAGAAGGCTTGTCCTCTGCTAAGACCTCAACATAGATGAATACTCAGAACAGTGTCTTCGGCTGGCAACAGGACAATGACAACAAGGTTGCAGAATATAATCTATGTGATTTTTTTCTTCCTGTGATCTCATGAGAGAACAATAAACATATTTCAAATAAACAAGGAGAAATGGCCAGCAAACATTAACCTGTCCCAGGATTTATGAAGGGTGAAGTAAGCAACACTTTGAAGCAAGGGACAGTGCCATAACAAGTGTTACCTCAACTGTTATACATGGCAATGATAATACAGGGTGTTGCATTGAAATCAGTGTTGCACACAAGGTATGTTGGCCAGACCACTTGGACACACAGGCTTGTGTGGGATTGCAAAAGTGTGGGTCAATGACATCTTTGAGAAAATGGATCAGGTTGAATTAACTTGGAGATATGCTAAATGAATATCACATCCTCTTTCCATAGAGCTGTCTTACAAAACTTTTCTGATTGTATTTGTCAAGGGCAGTCTTTCCCAGAAAGTACAGTTCAGAACTTGCTGCTGTTCATCTTGTTGGTTAGAGTCTGCTGGTTAACATGTATTGCCAAGTCAACGGGTTCATCTGCAGGCAGAAGAAAGTCTCTTTTCAAACAGCATTGTATTGCCTATCTCATACCTCCCTTCTGCCTTCTCAAACTCCTTAAACCTGGAGGTCATATCCATGATAACCCTAACCCACATCCAAAGAGAACCAGCCAGATGAATTAATTTATCCAAAGGGGAAGAAATTAAATTAAATGTGAGCTTCCTTATAGTCTTTATCACTATTAAATGAGAAAATTTAAAGTACTGAAGAACCTTGAGGCTGGTGGCTGTGTAGCAACTCCAAGATATTTTCAGGCCAAAGTAATTAGGGCTCAGCTGATGGATGGACATGTACATAGCTCGCCATGTTTACATAAGCTCTGTTTTGATAGGACACCAGGCTCCATCTATGGCAGTGTTTATTGTAGATGAGCAAAACCTATTGTGGCTTTCATCTAGCAGGATGATAGATGGGGATTCTTCACAGAAGGAGAATGAGAAATAACTGCCAGTACTGACAAAAATGCTGGACCATGAACTGAAACAGTGAATAGGTGATATTGCAAAATCAATGCCACTCCCATACAGGATAATATAGAGGGGTCATCTGTCTTGGTCCTAGCAGACAGTCATCTACATCAGATACAGCTGAATATGTTAAATGGAAGCCTCATCCAAAAAAAGTATCAAGGATGACACTGCTAAAAGAGACTGATGTTACTTCTACCTGCCAGTTAGGTTGGGCTGCTTGGTCTCTGTCACACAAAAAACTGCTGTCTAGACATGGGGGTGGGGGAAAGCCTTTTGCTAATAGTAAAAGTGGTTATAGAGTGCTTTAACTGTGAAAGAAATAGTCTCCTTTAGCCTTTCTCATTCAAAAGTGCTCTTTATTAAAAAGATGAATTGGGCAATTTTTGTATTTGTTCTGTGAAGTTTAGCATGACCTACAAAACTACCATGTATCCAAATTCAGGCAGGGGATTCCCTCTGCCAATATTTGTGTCCTCGAGTGTATATTTTTCTAATATTGCCTGAAATGCTGCAAAGTAGACATTTTTATTCATTGCACGCATCTGGTTGCTTTAGATAAACTAAATAAAAAGAGCTAAAATACTGATGAGAGTATTTTTCAGCTCGAGCTTTATATTCCTGTGCTTTGCCATAAGCTTCAATACCGAACTATTTCTTAGCCTGGAAGTTCATATTACACTATCTTTCTAATAGTTGGAATAATCTCCAGACATTGAAAGGCTTATTACTGCCATAAGTCTGGGTACAGTGACCACTGCTATCAAATGCAACTCTGTATCTGAATTCTTACTGGCCCAAGTTTATGACTGAGCAAAGTAGGTAAACCAAATAATTCAAGTACTAAGAGACTTCAGTCTGGAGGCAGTTTAAATGCATTTTTTCCTAAAATCCATCATTTACACTAGACTTAATACCTTAAAATTATAAAATTGATACTGAATTAGACTTAAAATGACTTCTTTTTGTTAACACTTACACTAATGGACCAGCTAGGGGTAATATTTTCCTGATCTGTAGCTCATGAACAGGTAGAAAATGGTAGTGTAATTCAATGACTGAAGCAACCATGAAATGATGGAGCTCAAGACTGTGAGGGGATTTCAAATTGCCTGGGAAGTTCATGCTAGTGTTTTCCTTCCCTCCCCTGAGCATTCTGCCTGTTAGTCAGGAAAAAAAGTAGGTAGATCACAAGTGAGCTTCATTTTGAGTGGGCAGTACTGGGGAGGTGGGAGCAGCAGCGGGCTGCAAAGGAGGGATTCAGAATTGTTGCCATGGCACACAGTGATTGTGTTAGGAAAGCCAGAGCTCACCTGGAGCTGAAGGTGGACAGGGACATTGAGGACAACAAGACAATCTTCTGCCACTGGGTGGGCAATGAAAGAATAAACAAGAAAATGCTGAACAGGACAGATTGAGTGACAGTGCACACAGATAAGAAGTCCTCAGGCAGAGCAAGTCTGGAGAGCCTTCTTTCCCTGAGTTTTTTCTGGGATCTCCCAGGTTCTCAGCAGGTCACAAGCTGGCAATGTGCCCTTGAGGCAGATAGCAGAAGCTCTCTGGGGCTGCATTAACAGGAGAATAGCACCAGGTCAAGTGAAACAGCTACTCCCTTGAGCTGATATTCCTAGACCACATTGGGAATACTGCACCTGATTTTGAGTCTGTAGATAAAAGGCAGGTGTGGGTAAACTGGAGCAGTTGTGAGGAGCTTTATGATTCTATGATCTGCCCCCACAAAGCCTTGAGGAACCTCAAAGCTTTCTTATGGCTGGCTCTGGTTTGAGCAGAGGAGCTGGACTAGAGACCTCCTGGGATCCTGTTAGACTTGAATCACTCTGTGATGATTCTGTGAAATAGATCACTCTCTGGATTATTGTCCTTCCTTTGCTTCCCTTCTTCATTTGTAGTCTTGATACTGGATATACCTGAATATTGCTTGAAATGTATAATAAGAGAAGAAAAGGATCTTTTGATACTCTGCTTAGGGTCCTTGTCCAATAGTGAATTGTGTTTGAAAACTAGGTATTAGTAGTGAAATGTGATATGCTTGGAGTTGGTCTGAATTGGGAGTTTCTCTCCCTAATGGTAGCTTGTTAGCAATAGTCAATCTTACACAATTCATTGATTTCCTTACTTGTTTGGGAAATGTATTGTGTTCCCCTCTGACTTTTCTCTCCTCCCATACTTTACTACAAAGGCCTTTGTCACAGAATACATGTCTTGTTGACACAAAATAGCAGGAATCTAATACCATCTACTTAGTGGGCTGTGTACTATAAGTATTAGATACCAGACACGTTGGTGCCAAACTAACTAACAGATTCATTTATCAGATCAATTCAGGGGTTTTCCTGCATTTGCTTTAGTACTTTGAAGTGATGTAATAGGTCTCTGCTGACTTCTTGTCATCAGGGAACACGCAATACAATGTCTGGCTTTTGTAATCAAACCTCCAAGGGTCTCTGTGCAGACCTGTAATGTGACTCTTGAATTCTCAAATACAGACAAGTCCACTTTCATAAAAAGGCAGTTTAGTGTGAATGACACATGCAGAGCACTAAAACTTCCCATTCAGCATTCCCCCTCCCCATTAACTAAGAACCATTTCTCAGTTGTGCCTTTTTCTGAGGAGTGTCTTAGGCCAGGTCACTTCAATCATTTAAAGCAGACAAGGTGGAGAGCTCATGCATGCTGTGTGTACTTCAGTAAGAGAGTTGTTTTGTCAGGAGAATGCTCTAAATTGTTGATCTTTGCTCAGTGTGGCCTCTATTTTATATATGAATGTGTGGTTGTGATGTCGCTCCTAGCCAGCAATAAGTTCTTTGTATCTCACTCCAACAACATTGTATGAAAACATCAATACAAGGAAAATCTTATATGCCTTTTGATAAATTTAGTCTGCAGGGATCTTTACAAACCTTTACTTTCACTGAAAAATAGATCATCTAATTATTTTTATCGAAACAAGCAATTATGTTGGCAGGTATTGTGTGCTTTAGCCTTCTAAGGAGAAAAAAAAAACAAGTGTGCTGAAGTACCTGTTTCCTTGCTGTTTTTTTCCTGTGGGTTCATGACCAGCAGCTTCTGTTCTTGAACTTTATATCTTGTGGCAATAATTATTTAGAGGGCATAGTTTAAAAGTCTGTGTGCTAGAAAGCTTTTTAGATTTTATTTATGAATCTGTAGTTTTTCGGTTGTTCAGTTTCCACTGCTGAAACTTCTTTTGTTTCATGATCTTCCTGAGAAGCGATGACAATTGCAATTAGAAATTGTAGTTGATGTAATCACTAAAGACAGTAGTGCTCAGCATTCTCAAAATATGCCAGTATTTTTTACCTTATTGTTCAGGGATATTTGAGGAAATTCTGTATTTCAGTTACTTTAGCTCACTCTTACCTGAATTCAACATCAAAATAAGATACCAAGTGTTTTGCTTCTTTGCTAAGCATCTGCTCAAACTGGATCATGATGATTTTGCACAACTGGAGCAAGATTTCCTGAGAACTCTGCAATGTAAATTAGAAAACTAATTTGGCACCATAAATTGATTTATTGCCACATGGGCATGTATTGTCCAGAGTCTTCCACCAGCTTTGCTTTCAGAGATCTGTAGTTTATCATGAATATGTAAGCTGTGATCTCAAGTTCTCAGTCTTTAATCTAGGCAATGTGTGATTAGTTAAGTTAACTAAATATTCTGGGATATCATATTTTTATTTTGAAATTAAGTTTCACACACTGTGGGCTGACTAATTAGACCCATTTAGAAAGCAATGAATGATTTACTCTATTTGAAACAGATTGTGAAGTTAAAGAATCTGATAACTGCTGAAACTAACGCAGAGTGGTCAGGTCCTATTATCTTCACCCTAAAAATGTCAGTGTGTAAAGCAACTTCCTTAGCACTTAGCTTTTGCTAATTGCTTAGAGAGTCACCATTTGCATACCTCTTCCAGCCACTTGGGAAATGGGAGGAGCTGGGGGTGCCTGGGCTGCCCAGAGCTGCTGTCTGTCTCCTTTTGGTGCAGTGCCTGGCACTCTCAAGGTCCTTCAGCTGCACCTCCCCTCCTGCTTGCTCGTCCCACTGATGTCAGGTCAGTGACCTGAGGAATCTGCCAGGCTGGTGACCCTGCACATAACCACCTGGAAATGAGGGCTGATAGCACTTCTTAGTGTTCCATGTTTGGTTGCCAAATTCATTACTCTGCTGGATATGAACTCCAGGCTCTCTAAGCTCAAATCTGCTTTAAACAGTTGATTTTTCTCTTTTTATTTTGTTCAGCTTTTGTGCTTGAAAAACAGAAATGGTAATACTGCTTTTTCTAGGTAGCTTATGTAGATGTAGCAAAAATGTCTGGTAAAATGGTTAATTTAAAAAAATTTCTTTGTTATTTAAAAATAAAATAAGTATTCAGTATATATCAAATCCTTGAGGGTCCTTACGTTTGCAAATTTTTATATTGACTTCAGCTTTTTTACAGTATACTGGTACATGTTTTGCAATTAATTTCAATTGGCAAAAGGTTGAAAAGGCAATTTTTTCCCCTTTGTCAGCTACTTTATTTTCTCCAGCATTGTTGAAACCAGTGTAGCACATGTGTTACGTTTGTCTGCTGGATTTATAAAGCAGGAGGTAATTAATTAAGATGAATCTCTCCAGAGCCAGTTTCTAGATCAGGTGAAACCTCTGGCCTCATCCTCTGCTTTGAATGTGTGTATGTGCTTTTGGTGGGTGGAACAGAGACATGCACAGAAAACTTAGTGGCTTTCATTTTGTTCAGAGTGTCTTGGTTTGTTGCTTGGGGAGGGCAAAGTGCAGGAGGAAGAGGGCATTAGGCCATATAAGCTGTTTGGTTTTTTCTTGCTTTTCCCACTCTAATCTTGGAAACTTTATGATGAAGAAGAATGGCCTGAGATCCTCTGAAGAGAAGAGATAGCAGGTAAATCAGTATGTTATTAAGAGCTGGAAAACAAGACAGGAAACACAGGACTCCCTGCTGAAGTGCTTGATGCTTCTGTGACCTAATGCTTTTCCTTTATCTCCTCCCCAGCAGAGCTGGGAGGGTGAATACTTCCTACCAGAAACAGGCAGGATTAGTTATGCTTTTGAAGTTCACCAGCAGGAGACCTTCAGGGCTTTCTGACAGCTGCTCTTGGAGCATTGATCATTCAGGCTGTCTTGCATGAGAAAAGTAATTCCTGTTGGTCAGCCAGTAAATATCACTCTTAATTTGCTTTTTGGGATCTCTGAGGAAACACCAATACACTTAAAAGTGCCCCCAAATTAGTTTTTTTATTAGCTTCATAAAGTTAGATGACTTTTAGTCTAGAGTTCTTGTGACATGAGAAGACAACTGTGTCCCAAGTCTCTGTTGAGTACTGTGTCTTCCCTCCTCTGATTTCCTTTAACATTTCCCACTGTGAAAAACAAAGTTCACAATTTAGAATTTTCGAAGTTTAATAAGGGATAAAGCCAGGGACAAAAAGATATACAACACTGGGGTGCTTTTGGTGATTAGCCAAAGAACACACCATCAAATTTGAAACGATGTTCTCTATATACTGTTCTATTGCTGGGGTACATGCATATTCAATGAGTTTATACATTATTCAAACATGCTTTCGAGCTTTCTGTGTTGCAGGATTTCTTTTGTTTGGTTTTATATTCTGACTTGTCTGCAGGACATCCTGTAGATTAGGTCAATATATTTTATTCCTTCTTGTGGTTTCATCCTGTTGCTTCACATTCTCTGATAACATGGGGTTAACAAATTCTCTGATTCTTTTCCTGTGCTCTGGTTTGTGTCACTGTTATCTTATCACTTGGAGAGGTCAGTCAGCAGATGTAGGAACCAAGATAATTGTTTCACACTATAGAAGCTATACTATTTTAACATTGCATGTTTTGCTAGGGCCTGTGATATAATATGTTCATCACACCATTATGTCTATGAGCTATATGGTGCATACTTACCTGATAGATTATGTTGTACTAACAAATAGTTACAAGGAGTTACAAATGTTACCATATCTAAATACTTATGATCAATACCAACATGTAAAAGCTAATACATTAATGTGAAAGCCAATATTATACTGTCATTTTTAACACTGGGGTACTGGAATTGAGGGGCACAGAGTGGCAGAGGTAGCCCCCTGGTATGCTGCCTCTCATTTTATGTTCAAAAGCATGTTATCTTGAGTTTGAAATAAAATGTTTCATTTTAATGGCCATCAAGAATTGACTTAAAACATAAATCTATAAATCTAAAATCTAGTCTGTCAGCCTTTGTGATTATCTTCTGTTCTGTACTCAAGGGATTTGCCCAAAGCATAGAAGAAAAAGCCAGCTCCTCTTTGTGCATCTAACCCTTCTGGGAGACACTGCTCTTACTGCTGCACGTCATCTCCTGAATTGAGAGTCTGAATATGGCAATGGAAGTAATCCAGGGTAAAGTCACACCACTAAACCTTTATGGTCTGTTGTCATGTACCTTACAAAGACAGCTTTCATACTGGCTGCAGAAGGGATGTAAAACATGGGTTGTAACAAGGATTTGTTTGCTCTTGGCTTACACACAATTCTCACAAAATGACTGCAAAGATTTAGGGAAGAATGAAATAAAACTCTGGAGATAGTCCATGTCCAGAGAACTTTAATACAGTATGTTGATATGATCTGCACCAACTATGCTCTTTTACAACTTTGATTCTTGCATGGTATTTCTTGCGTAGATTATGCTAGAAATAGTCCTACTCAATTGTTATTTCTTTTGTTGTAGGAAGAAAAGGAAGCCGTAGGTCAGGATGCGTTAAATCAATTTTCATGTTACCATCAGAATTAGCAACACATGGTACCACAGAAGTTACCCATGGTTGTAGAGGAGACACAGCAATGATTTCTATTTGTTACTTTTGTGATCTCACAAAGAAAAAGAATGGCAGCATTTATCCTTCCCTGTGAAGGGCCACATACTGGTTAATAAAGTCTGTATTTACTGGTAATAGTGACAGCACTCCTTCTGTGCAGATCCATGAGAAAATGAAATCCCTGTACTTGCCCTCCAGATCAGTAGATACCAGCTAATTTCCCTGTTCAGTGGAGCAGATAGATATCCATCCAAATATCTAAGATCAATATCCTGAGGAGGCAGAGTAGCTGGATAGTCACAAATGCAGATCCTTTCCCCCATCATCTCTCCCCAAAGTGCAAAGGATTCAAGAATTATGATTCACTGGCTAAACAAACGTGCTCAGGTGTGTGTCTGCAAAAAAGGACTTGTTGCAATCAACCATGGCATGTTTAAACTTTGAAACCAGAAGTTTCTTGGCCGTGTCTCAAAGCAAGTTCCCTCAGCTCTTCATTACTGTGGGAGATAAGCTCATCCTAAGTGATTCTAACTGAAGACTTCCTTGGAGAAATGCCAGGAAATTTTAAAAATTATGTGTGTCAGAAAGTGAGCTTAGATCATCAAGAGAAGATCATGATGAAATTTCAAAGAGCCAACAGCTCTGTAAAAGATAAGGAGTAGCAGCTTAAAATGCTTAAGGAGAAGAGCATGGGAAGGATCACTGTGCTGCTTGGGATGCTAGCTAGAAATAAATAGATAAATATTAAATTATTTTAAGTTGTTAAACTTGCTAGTCTCCACAAAATATTTCTAGATAATTTTTGTCTGAAAACAAATGAGAAAAATTTTGGATTCTTCCCTTGAAACAGAAACTCTGTGTTCTTCCTGTGAATTATTATATCTTTCTACCTCTCTTTTTTTCCTTGTGTTGGAGAGCACAAAGTAGGAGAAAAGACTTCTTTTTGTTAATCCTATCTTTCAAAAATCAGCTCACAAGTTCTTAATTATTGCAGTCTTAAAACTATAAAAAGCTTTTTTTTCTCCTATACATTTATTTACTTATTTTAAGAGTCAAAGAAATTCACTAGGGAATTAGTTTGGTAGTTGCTAACAGGAAAATTGTTCCAAATTCTAGTTGTTATTATTAGTTGAAACTATTAAATTATCTTGAATAATTAGCAAACCATTGTGTGCTGGTTTTTAATCTTGGTGATTTATGGTAATGGTGATATCTTTTAAAAATTCTGTGGGTTTTTAATTGAAGTATCTAGAGAATCTTTAGGTGTAGTTTGCTCAATATCAATGTGTCTATGAAATAAATTTTCATACATTGGTGTCATTCATACATTGGTGTCATCCTCTAAACATTGTGGATATCTTATTACCAGAGACTAAATTAAATGCTTGTGCAGTGTTCCTTCTGTATGCAGTGTCTGGGAAATATCTTCTAATCTTTGGGGAATAAAATCCATCACTTATGATATCTGTGGAAAGTAATGCTCTCAACACTGATCTATTACATGATTTTGTAAATATTGTTTTTTCCTCTAGTTCTATAACTTTAAAAATACTGGTAATGCTTGGAGCAAGTTAATGTCAGCATTTTTACTAGAAAACCTTTACTTTTTTTTTTCTGTAAAAATTGTAAAATACTGAGACTGCTTATTCAGCATTTTGTCTTGCAAACCAGTGACTGCAAAATCAGCATGAGTATTTGTACCAGTGAGATACAAATGAGGATGCCTTTTTTTTTTTTTTTTTGGCAACCATATGAAGCAAATCTTGATAAATATCTAAACAGTCCTTGAGGCTCCATTATGCTATATTTTTATTTTGTGTGCTTGGGACCAAAGTCACTTACCTAAGGAAGGAGACCTGCAGCAGTGGCCAGCATGGATTTGCTGCGTGTCCCTGCTCTCTAGGGAGGACTTCTGGTAGCTTTGGGTTTGTAAATGTTCCTGTCCAAAGCAGAGCTGGAACAATTGCAGGCTTATGCATAGAATGTTTGACCGTCAGCTTCTGTTCATAACTTCCTTAAAAATACTGTTGACTGGAATTTATTTTTTTTCCCAAGTATTTTGAGTACAGTAATCGCAGGAGTTTATCTGACCACTTGGGCAGGTGTACATCTGAGTCAGCTGTCTAAACAGCATCTGCTCACAGTCAAGAGGGCATGATTCACTGTGAGGGAGACTGTTCTTTGTTAGTTCCCTAGAAATGCCATTTCGCCTCATCTGAGCATAAAGGTGATGCTGAAGTGGCATAAAAAACCCACACTAAATATAATTACAGTTAGGTGAAATCAATTTTACCTGACTTAACTGCTTTATTAATTTTTCTTAGACAATGGTTATAGATGGTTCTGCTGGGGGTAACAAAAATACAGAAATACAATGAGGTAAATATTCTGAGTTTATGACTGTAGGACTATGTTTTAGTAACAAATGCTTGGTAAGCTTTATGTCAGCATACAAACAATCAGTCAAATTTTGGAAAAGCATACTTAGCCCTGGTAATACTTACCTTTAAAGGGAGAGAAGTGGGAGTTGCTGAGGAGTTGAAATGGAAGTTTTACAGCATGAATAGATAAGCCAGGAGTCTTACACTGCCAGTGGCAGTGTATTCAGCTGCATTTTTTTTTGGTAGGTTTTCTGTATGCTTCAGATACTGGTAGAAGCAACTTTTTACTCAGCTTAAGGACTGTTCATGAATCAAAATTAATTTGTATGCTAAAAAAATGATGAGGATTTTGACATTACTAAGACATATGGCCACCAACATTCAGAAAGCCCTACTTAATAAACCACAGTTTGAAGAGATATGCAAAAGATACTGGTCTTGATAATTTTCTGAGGAAACTTAATAAAGAATTTTTTAATGGCTTATGGTACCAAAAGTCTCTTTACAGATTAGGAAGCTTAAAGTCCACAAAGTATTTAGTGATTTAATAAAGTCAGAAGAAATTAGGATTCTTAATTTTTTTCAATGTTTTTTGAATTTTTTTTTATATAATGTCAGGCAATTTTGATGGGCCATGTTAATTTTGCCAGTGTTTGGTAGTGAATCACTTTCAATTCAGTTAGAAATTATTCAGTTAAATTTTTTTGCTATCTAACCTCTTGCTATTCAGTTATTTCTGCTTTCTCACCTTTTTTACTTATTTTTTCTCAATGTTATGTTTCTTTCAGTGATATTTATGAAAGAAACCTTGACGAACAAGAACAGCAAATTTCAGATCCATCTAGAGTGACATTACTTAAATAGCAAATTGTAAAAAAATTGTAAATAGTTTAAAAAATAGCATTTTTTTCCTCATAATTCTTTTGGTGATGTGTTTCCCTTGATTTGTTGCAGTTGGTTGCAAGAAATGTTACTTCTTAACATTTCCCCGTGCACATGTAATGGTACAGATCATGTCCTGTCTGCATATGTTCTAGAGAATGATTTCTTTGATAATCAGCTGTTAAGTTCCTGATTTCATATTTTGACTGCAGAATCTATTTCTTTTGCTTCCCAGCATCTGGTTCAGAATAGTTAATCACAGCCTCAAGAGAGGCTCTTTCAGCGGGTGCTGATGTGTTTTGGGGACTGGTGGTCCAGGCATATCTAACAATACTGGTGTAATTCTTCCTAACAAGTAGGTGGTGATCCTGATTTCCCACCAAAAGTCTTTGATGAAATCCACAGAGGTGGCTACTGAAATGGCAAATAGCACCTATTTTAGTAATCAGGTGCAGAGTTCAGGGCAGGCAGGGAGCCTTCTTTCACAACTTGAAGCCACATTTCTTTCTCTTCTTTTTTCCTTAAAATACTCCTTTTAATACAACTCACATTCAGGGGATCTTTCTTCCCTGTGGTCTTAATCTGATATTGAGTTTCTTAATGGAGGCACCCTTGGAGCCTTCCAGTTTTGATTGGTTGTAATTCTTCTTCGTCCAAAAGCCTCTCCTGTAGTTATCTGCTCTGAGTTTCAGATCTTTCCCTATTCTTCAGGAGACAAATTTTCCTCTTCCTTCCAGCTGTTCTTTTTCCAGTATCCCAGGATTCAGCTGAAAACTTAATTTGCCCTTCAGTTAATCAAGGCTCTGTTCTGCTTCCTTTCTCATCAATATCCGGCACATCTCAGCTGATTAGGACATTGTTAAAACAGATTAACCTTAGCTGTAGATTAAGGACCTAAAATGTTTGCTGTGGTCCTCAAGGGAGAGCCTTACAAGTTTAAAAGAACAACCTGTCCTCTTCAGTTAATGGCAAGATGCTTCTTGAACAAACTTTGGGATTGACAATGCCTTAATTAAATTGCTTAAATTCTCAGATGTGGATCTGATCCAGCACTCGCTGAACCTGATTGATATAAGCAAGATTTAGACAGACCCAAGTCCAAACACAAACAAGGTGTTCTAGTATTGTCACACAATAATTGCAAAACAGCTCATCAGCTTCCTTCTGTCTCTCTGGAAAACAATATTGTGGCTTGGGTTTTACACAAAATGGCAACTGGAATACAAGGTCTCTAGGATGCTTTGGTAAAGTCTCTGGAACTGCATTTTTATTGTTTGTTATCTCCAGTTTATTACAAAACTCTACAGGATATTGGGTGATTTGGATATTAGAGCTAAAGGATATTGGGTGATTTTGGAGCAACTTTTTAACCTTGTATTTGCTTTCAGTCTTGAAATTGTATTAGAAGTCATCATTCCTTGAAGGAAAAACTTAATATATGAAAATCAGTCAAAATGAAGGGCCTCCATTAAAGTCAACACCCATCTGGTATTTGACTGTTCTTCTTACCCTTGTTATGTAACTTGAAGGGGATTAGATAAAATCATAATATTTCACTGTAAATAGTTAAGGATTGGCTTGACAGGACCATGATCTGGACTCTCCTTTAAACAGAAAATTGCACTGGATGATTTCCACACCCTCTTCAACCCAGACTTTGTTATGGTTCTGTGATTCTGCAGGATGTTCAGGATCATGGTGGGTACACACCTACCCAGAACTGGTAATCCTAAAGATGTATTTTAGTCTACCTTTCTGCTCATGCTGATCTGTATTCCCACCTCCTATAAAAACCCCATATCAAACAAAGGTGTAAGTGATGAACACCAGAAGAACTGGGAGTTCTGCTCCTGTGCTTGGCAAGAGCAAGCTTTTTAGAGCACAGTGCTCTTTGCATTTTAGGCCTGCAAGTAATGAGTGGAAAACCAAAGGAGTGCTGGGAGCACTAATGGAGGTCCTGGAGACATGACAGGGTGTCCTGCTAAGCAGAATAAAGTAG
The DNA here is from genome assembly GCA_026413545.1 of Cichladusa arquata. Taxonomy (NCBI): domain Eukaryota; kingdom Metazoa; phylum Chordata; class Aves; order Passeriformes; family Muscicapidae; genus Cichladusa; species Cichladusa arquata. The sequence continues at coordinate 96,662,630 of JAOTQP010000001.1, forward strand.
TAATTTATTACTTTCTTCCTTTGAAAAACTGTTTGCTGATCCTCTTAATGTGACATGGAAGATTTCACGTGTGTTTAACAGCAAAAAAAAAAAAAAAAAAGCATTCACACAGCTCACCTTTATAACACTCAGTTTTTAGAGTGCTGTGAGATTATGTGGGAAGAACTGGCATTAGTGAAAAAGCACCTGGGTTGGGTCTGTGATGAGTCCCCTGTGCATTTTTTTCCCCCATAATGTCCTGTCACATGTTTCTTCCAGATGGAGATGAATCCAAGTCAGGTTTGTTTCTAGCTGGGGAAATGTGGGCTGACTTACATCCTGAACTTTATTTTATATACACAAGGAGGGAACACTTGGTGCTCTACACTTCTCTGTAACTGGGCAGGAAAGAAGAAAATGGGGGAGGGAAGTGTGGGGATTGCAGCTATCAACAACTTGTGTAGTGGATCCATTTATAGTTGGGGATTTGCCTGATGACACCTTTTAAAAGCTGGGGAAAATGGTTTTAATTTACAGCACATATGTCTGTTTGTCATATATCTAAGGGCCTGTGCTCTTCAACTGGCTCTGTTTGGCATGTTTTCCAAGATGAGGGGTCTAAATTCCTGGAGCAAACTGAAGAAATCCACAGACAAGGTTAAACTAAATTTTAAATACCTTATTACAAATCCTTGTTCAAAAGTTTTGATTCCAAAAATTAAATTTCTTAAGGTGTTTTGTTTGTTTTCCTCTTAGGATGTCTTCAGACATGTCTTCAAATAATAAGAAAAAATAGTTTATTTGACAACTTGCAGCTCTGAATTTGCTGAGTTGGGGCAGATTTGGGATATTAGGTGTTTGATTTGTTGGGTTTTTTTAATCTCCCAGTATATTAATTGTAGTTTGGATATGATGAATAGAGCATTTTATAAGTTTGTATCAGATTGCAGAATTTCACTTAACCAAAATAACAGAATTTTGGGAGGATCTTATGCTGTGTAGAGACATAATAACCTTAAGAAGCAATGGAATTGGTGTGCTTAGCCTTGGGATGTCTTCTCAGGGTGTGAGAAAGGGGCAATTCAGGAAATCAGATTTCTCCATTGTATGTCACCTTGATCACCCAAAAACCAATCCTGACTCTCTAAATTCATGTTAATATCTATTCTGTCTTGCTCATACAGAAATACATCTCTGATCAAGTTAACTTTTTTGAGAAGAACCCTGATTTATTAAATTTTAACTGAAGTGAAATATCTGTTGCTTATTAAGACTTATTGTTCTGTAGTTTCTGCTACTTTTATTTCTTCCTCCCTATTAAAAATAATACTGTTACTGTCCAGCGGCAGCTTTACCAGCTGTACACTTTTCTGATGAAAAGCATGAGGTTATGTGGTAAGTGGTGAGTGTTCAGACCTGTTGAGCAAACAGTGCATCTCTTGCTTATGGCTGATTATCCTGCCCCAGCTGCAGGATGCAGACTCTGCTTCCTTCCTCGTCCTTCATTTCTCATCAGCCCTTGGTAGCAGCATCCATGGGGATTTGCTAACAGCACAACTTACAAGGAAATGTCATTTTTGTAAGCCAGACCTGGAAAAGCATGAAATAGCTGTTTCTCTTGGTGCCTGTTTTGTCTGGACTCCTCTAGGGCTGGCCTTTATGTGCTCACACAGCTTGTGGCTGCCAGCCCAGGACTTCCCAGGCTTTAACATCTCCTGAATCTGTGAAATGTGCTGTCTCTAGGAAGAAAGCTGTCCTTGCCTCTTAGCCCCTCTCATCTCCTGCAGGCTGCCTTTTCATCATTTAAAACAAGCCAGCCAAGGTACCACAGCAGTGGCATATTTACAATTAAATTCCTGGGTTCATCTTATTGGGGAAGGTGATTTCAGTCTCTGGCCCTTTGTTGGAGATGGGTCTGCCCCCTTCTGCAGTTTCAGGCTGGGATTTGAGAAGGATCATCTTACAGAGTGAGGTTTCCAGGTGTGTCTGTGTGCAGCTGAGGCTGCAGGTGAGCAGCTCAGCAGGTGAGCAGCTGGCTGCAGGTGTGACCTGTTCCTCAGTGGCATTCCCAGCTCCACGCTCCAGCTTCTCACCTCCAAAGCACATCAGTGTCTGCTCACTGGATTCTACTTCCCATGGCTCCTTTGAGGGTAGGGAAGTGGGGAGAAGATGTGGAAGTGTTTTGCCTTTTATTTTGTCCCTCTGCCTTGCTTGTTTTGCAGGGGTTTTTGGCAGCCTGCCTCCAGAGATGTGCAGTTCCTGATACAGTGCAGGCTGAGCCTTCAGGTTGTTTCATGCCACGGTAATAGAACCCCTAACAATGCCAGCATTTGAAATGCAGAGAGAAATTGTAGTGTCTGAGCAGTATGGAAGATTGCAAATCTGTAATAACAGATAAAAATATGCTGACATCTCTAAAATCAAGTAGATTAGATGTGTGTTTTAATACTTTCTGCACTGACTGCTTTTTGCTGTCACATAATTTTTTGAACAGAAAATATAAAAGAAAGTGAAAATGAATAATTCCGATATTTGCACATAGTGATTTTGAATATAGTGGAATAGCAAGTTCTTAGAAGGACTGATCACTGTGCTGTAGTGGAAAAGTTACAAGGTCTTGTTTTCTCTTCTCAATTTTCTGACAGGCAGCAGAGCCAAATTAAATTGTGTTTTGAACATGAGGTTAATACCCAAGAGACCTGGAGTTGCATTTGTAATACAATGTATTATGGGTTTAATTTTCTAAGTAGCCGTGCCTCCAAGTGACACTTAAAAGCAGCAGTTTAAAGCTGCTTCTTCCCACATTATGTTTCATGAAAAACAAGCTGAAAGCAAAATCTGTTTTGTTTTTCCAAAACAGAAAATGGTGGTTTTGTTTTCACAGTTGGGTGCCAAATGATAACATTTTTTTTAATTCATGCAATTAAACCTGGAGGTTAGAATCTCAGAAACACTTTATAAGTTTGTTTTTCAACTTACAATACATATAGAATGTGTTAAAGAATCACTTGAAAAATTATTACTGTGTTTGTTCAGTTTATTTATTCCCCTGACATGTAAGGCTAGTGTGTTGTAAAACTCCACAAAAGGCTCACAAAGGTGTCACTAGTAGACCAATTTCAGATTTCCTGTGGAAATTGGTGAATTTTTATACCAGCTGTGCATTGAGAGGGGTTATTTTGCAATGCCCATAGAAGCTGGATTAAATAGCAGGTTTTGTGGTTATTTCAGAGGGAGCTACTCCTGTAGTACCCATCCCTAGAGTGGAAATGCAGGTCAGCCAAGGGAGCATGTCTGCTGTAATCCTGTAATAAACCTGATTGTGTTGGCCTGTTTGGGCAAAAGTCAGCAAAATCACTTAGATCTCTTTGAGTTTTGTTGTGAAACAAAGGATTCGTTAGCCTGAAAGGAACTCAACAGAGAGAGCCCTGTGGGTTGCTTGGATAAGACTGAAGGCAGGAGAAACCTTTGGGCAAAATTGTGTGTTTTTTGTCAAGGTTTCTCTTGCTTCCAAAGGATGTGGGCATTAGCAAGTTGTTTACTTTGTAAGTTTGAAGCCCAGCCTGTTTTAGAGTTCATTTTGGTCTTCAGGGATGTGGACAGGTTCGGCTTGCTTCATAATCTGTAGGTAAAGCCAGCATTCATTAACCAATTATCTACATGCACTCTATACATCAGAGAAAAGTGTCAGATAAGGGTCTAACCTCCATCTGCTACCTGAGCACCTGGGTTAGATATGAATAAGGAAACAGCCACAGCAAGGCAGAGTTATTGCTTTGAATTGCTGCCCTGTTTAGGCTTTAGGGTGCCTTGCTTATGAAGCTCTAGAGATACAGAAAATACTGTAATTGTTTTGTGTTAATGAAATACAAATATTTGCCTTTATGTCAGAGCAGTTTGTTACCATTAGTTATGTACCTTCAGCCTTTAACCCAGCAGAGTTTAAAACTACATATTGCATGAAAACCTGAACTGCCTATCAGTAGTCAGGTGTTAGATCATTTAACTATACTCACAAATTTTTTTTTTTTTTTTACGCAATATAATACTATTCCATCAAAAAATACTACAGAGCTGGTTTAAAGGTTTGAAAGCAATTTGCTTGGTGCACAAGGTTTTATTTCCTTGGTGGCAGAACAAGAATACAAGTATCCTTGTTCTTTACTCAGAGCTTTAGTCAAAAGACCTTCCTTTCTCTTATACTCATAGGTTGGTTGTGGATTTCTATTGATACTTTGCTTGTTACTCTAGATACAGAACATATAATTTTCCTAGCAGCAAATTATTCAAATTAAGGTATTTATTTTACATAAAGTCTTGCCCCCTGCTTTACATGAGAGCTGACTGGTGTGTTTAAGAGAATAAATTTAGATGCAGCGTGAAAGACAATACTGTGTTGGTTGACTGGCTTGAGCAGGGAGGGAAGCAAGGACATAGAGATTTGAAATAATCAGCTTTCAGTGTTTTGTTCTGGTGGCCATAGCAAAATTTTCCATTGTGATTTAAAAAATATACATGATGACATTAAAAATGTAGAGCCAGATCTTAATTGCTCAAGTATGAATCTAGAATAAGTTTTAAATTTCAGTGATTTATGCAGCTGCAGCTGAAATCAGAACCCAAGCCACAGCTATTGGGTTTCATATTCCCTTCGTGCACTTAAAGGGAACTTGAAGGCTGATATCTCAAGAAATTGTAAATGAGTTCACTTAACTGGGGGGGGAGGGGGTCATGGTGGCTCTTTTTAATTTTTTATTTGATGTTTCAGTAATATATGACTGTGAGATTAAAAAAAATATTTTTTGAAATCTGTCCATATTTATAGTGTGAATGACCAAGTGTGTAGGTACATACATACCCTACATTTAACCCACTTTCTCTTTCCACAACCTGAAATGTAAAACCTCTGTCAAGTTTCTTTCTCAGTTGAATGTCTAAGAGTTTCTTAATATTTTGAAAAATCCCATCTTCATCTGCTAACTTGAATATTTAATATTATTTTATTTGTCCTTCAATAGCTTACAGGAATATGTAGGTGAAAGAATAATGCAGACATTGAATCCTAATAGATACAAGATTTAACATCTTTGTAGACATCTGCTTTGCTATGTATAGGGTTCTGCAGAATTGTGTAAAATTCCTAGTAAATTAGAATTTTCACTTGACAGACTGGTTGCATTGGAAGAGCTGAACTGGATCCCTTCTCTTGCTTTAGAGTGGTGGCAGGGACAGTAAAAGTCATAACCTTGTCACAAATGTGGTTTTTCAACAGTAACAAAAGCAAGTTACAGAATTCACCCAAGTGCTGTTAGGTTTCCAGCCCATAAGCACTGAAATGTGCCAAAATTTAAAGTTTGAAGATTTTTGTGGTTTTGTGGGGTTTTTGTTTTGCTTTGTTTTGTTTTGTTTTTTTGTTTGTTTGTTTGTTTTGTTTATTTTTTGGGTTTTTTGGTTGGTTGGGTTTTTTGTTTTGTTTGGTTTTTTTTTTTTTTTTTTTTAAA
>JAOTQP010000001.1:96668209-96734175 GCA_026413545.1 Cichladusa arquata
TTTTGTTTGGTTTTTTTTTTTTTTTTTTTAAACAGGAAAGTGATCATCTAAAATTTTGTAATCATGGAAGAAAGTCTCTGACTTCTTCAAAATTCCTAAATTTTGAATTTAAATAATTCAAAATCTAGGAATATATCATATATATCTGTGAAATGTTGAACTTATTATTTGCAATGTACCTTTAAAACCAGATGTGTTAGCTCCAGCTCATATCTGATATGAACTTTAAAGTTATTAGTAAAAAAAATTGATAGCCAGAATGTCAATTTCTCAAAAAGATTGTACATGCACTTCTTTTTAAACCCCAATTGTAAATCTTATAAACAGAAATATTTTTATTTAGCTATCAGCTATCAAAGTGTTGACCTGAAATATTTGGCCTGAAATACCCAGTGTAATGCTAATAAGCTCTAGCTGAACTTTTTTTGGTTTTGGGGTCTTTTTTTTGTTTGTTTGTTTTGCTAGGAATAATGAGTGTTTTAACAAAATTTCATATTTATGCAACTTATTTCATGTGAATTTTTTTTAAACCAGAAAAACAGGTTGTTAATGGAAATAATTTTATATACTTGTTGGAAAGCAACTGCTATCACAGAAGAATGTAAACTCTGTTTAAGATATATGCAGGCATATCCTGCATAAACAATGAAAATAAGAAATGCTGCATTCTGTGTTCAGTGGAAGACAAACCACAAGTTAAGGTGATGGACCATAATTCTGAGGAAAGAATTATTATGAAAACTGGGGATTTTTTCTTAGTGTAGAATATTAATGCATAAATATGTAGGCATTTTTTAAAACCCAACAATTTACCTAGGATCAAAAAGCCATAGGACTGAAGACACCTGCTTAAATGTGTTCTTCACAAAAATTACAATGTGAGGTTAGGTAGAAAAGAAAATTGCCTAAGTGTTATCCTGAATGTCTGGCTCCTTTGAATAGAGCAGAGCCAAAAGGCTGCTTGTTAAAATATGATTCACTTCTCTCCAGTGGCTGTTTCCACAAGACAAGAATAAGATTGTTTCTTTGATAGATGAATAGAAGAAATACAGAAGAGGCAAGAAAGCAGGTGTGTCAGCACATAGCAAGTGTCCTGAAAACAGCTAAGTCCAAGGTTTAACCTATCATTAGGTTTTATGCTTTGATTAATCTGCACAGTGAAATCTGGCGAAAAGTACAGAGTAAGGTGTTTTTTAGTAATTATTCCTAAGCGTGTGTTTCTGTTATGATAAGTGACTAAGCATAGCAATTCTGGCTGTGATGGAAAGCAGGGAAAAGTCTGTCCTTGATTTGCATCTGACTGCAGCAGCTGGCTTGGTGTATCCAGCCAGGTGTGCCAAAACCAGCTGGGGTAGCTCTTATTTTACTAAAGAGATGCTCTCTGTCTTGGGGAGGGATCTATTGATTACCAAAAGGTTTGATGTTTTTTTCTCTTTAATGTATAAATTTAACAAGTTTAGTGACTTTTGAAAAATAAACACATGAATGCAAAGATGCATTCATTGTCTGTAAGACAGTGCAACTTTCCTCCTGTTGGAGGAGCTTGTACAGGCTGAGGTTTATAAGCAGAGCAGGTGTGTATCCTGATACTATTGTTTGTTTGTGTGATAAATTTATGTTTGAGATAGATGATGAAGTACCTCATGATGCATCTTTGGTGCCCTGAAAGAGCATTTGAACCAGTTTCATTGTCCAGCTGTAGTAGTGGGATTTATGGAAACTCTCTAAGCATAGAAAGTATGGAGTTTTGTTTTACAGAATTTTGAAGGCATTGAGTATTACTTTCATTTAAAACATGCTATTTTAAAAGATGCAGATGGGAAGACTTGAGAGGAGAAAGTTAAGTGCTGACATTGAGAGAGCTTTTCTGTCCCTTCTCTCCCTCCCCTCTGCTGGAAAGGGAGATCAAGGTTGAACAGTCCACACCAAATTGCATAACTTGGTTTATAACACTGGAGGGTGAAGGTGACATTAACAAATACAGCTTTCAAAAACATGTCTGGTCTGTGGTGTAAACTGCACTAAGTAATCCTACTGGGGTGGAGTGAAGACAGTGTGCAAAAGATGCCTAGAGACTAATATGCTAGCACTGTTGTTAATGCAGCTGATTTTATTTCCTGGTGCCATCACTTTCACTCTTAATTGGCATCATGTCCATGCTTTTGCAGAGTATTTCTTGAGGTGCTGTATGTGAAGGATGTAGCTATTTAAGATGTTGTAAACTGCTCTTTTGCATGTATTTGTAGTGGTCAACTCTCCAAGACTGTGGTACCCAGCAAATCCACCTGCAGGTGTGTTCTTCTTTTAGCTTCTTGGAGCTGCAGGTGGATAACTTCAATTACCAGGAGCGTACAGGTTATGCAGCTTAGGCCTTGGAATATTACATCCAAAGCAAATGAACAGAATTAAGTAGCTGAAGCTCTTAATCATAAAGCAGGAGAAATTTTGCAGTGCTGTTTAAGCTGTACTTTAATTTATCTGACATGTATGTCAAAGGCCAGCAGTCTGGAGTTTTTGTTAAGTCTTTATCATTTGCCCACGGTAGCTTGGTTTTGTCTATTTTTCTTCTGAATGTTCCTTCTAGATTGACTGTTTTTATCACTGGTGTGCTCTTGAGTGGTGTTTTAAAAGTCCTTCTTTGCTTTGCTTAGAAAACTAAAAGCAGAATCACTGCATCTGCCTCAGCTAGCAGATTGACACTTTGTGCTTCAGGTTCCCATAGTTTGTAAGGAAAAGTACCTTAACACTTCAAATTCAAATGTAAATCTTTTCTTACTCAAGAACATTGTCAGTAAGAGTGGAAAAATTATCCTCAGAGATTTCTGAGGTAGAATATGAGCAAATCAAACATACTTAATCTTTTTTGGAAGGGATTGTAAGTTTTGTTTAGGTCTGCTTTGGCTCAGAATGGTTTGAGATGGGCTCCATCCCCATCTTTCTGTCAAAGCTTTGCAGAGCTAAGGGGAGAAGTGAAAGGTGCTTAAGACATTGACATGGAAATAGGCAGCTCTGAGTCCTCAGCTTTGAATGCCTCCTGGGGGCTGGACTAATGAATAAAGCATCACTATTTTTTCATTGCTCATTTTTAGCAGGGCCCCAGCACCCTGGTGAAGATTTAAATAGTGACTCATAAAGATTAGGAGTTGCTATTTTTCATCTGTAACTTTTCCCTAACAAAAACAGTCAGAATTGTATCAACAATTAAAATGAGAAACTGCTCAGCTACAAGCTCCTTGTGCTTTTGTCTTGTATTTATTAGCTGATGTAACACTGTATTTGGTTTTATATGGCTGGGTTTTATATGGAGAGGTATGCCTTGGTGTGCACTGGTACAAAATGAGTGTTTTCTTACAACTTTTCTCTCTGCCAAGGCTCTAAAGGGGAAAAAAGGAAACAATGTTGAATGAAACACCAATGCTGTACACTGGTAGCGCTTAGGTGTACTAGAAATAATGTTCTAGAAATAATCTCCTGAAACATCCCTTAATTCATTTTGTTCTTATTCATTCTTATTAATGCACTTGGTTGTTCTCTGTGCAGCTGCCACATTGTATTATGTACCTACACAGGAAATCCATTCTGCTCTCCTGTCACCTCTGGGTCTTTTCCAGCACAAAGATTGTCCCTATATGTCCTCTTCCTTTTTTGCTGACATTTGCTTCAGATTTTTTTTCCCCCATAAATTATGAAGTTTTTTCTTTCCTTTTCCTAGCATAGCATTTAATCAGGATTTCTATCTCATATTCAAAGTACTCTGAACACTACATTGTTGTGATCTCAGCACTGTTTTTCTTGTATTTTTTTTGTATTAACACAGTTGCAAAAGTATCTTGACAGCTTTTAATATTTTTTGAAGAGAATGTTGCACAATGTCAGGTTTTATACTTTCAATAGGTGTACCTAAATTACATAATGTGTTACCTTCTAGTGGGCTCTAATGTTCTTTCACAGAAATGGATTAAAGTCTATGGTGTCTCAAGTTTGGGTTGTTTTACCCAAACAGTTTTAGAAGATAAGCAGAAATCTTTGCATTTATCAAGACCTAGATTTATTGTAACCTATAAAATAATTTACAGTGTGTTTCATGAGCTTTAAAATGTGAATGAATTTTAAAAGCTATGCTTTTTAACTGTTAAAAAAATAGTCAGCTCAAGCTTTGAAGTCACAAGTCATTAATGTTAAGTGAGAATAAAGATTTTAAGCCATTTTAACATGAAGTGTGTTCTTTTCACAATCCCCCACATTATCTTAACAAAATGAATGAGCTTTCATTAGGAAAAAAGTAAAAAGTACAAGATTAAAGTTGATGAGCTAAATCAAGGTGTCCTGCTTGGTTGATTTAAATCCATGATTAAAATCAGTGATTTGATTTAAATCAATCCACTGTTCTTTCAGCCAGTCTAAAATGTACTGTTCTTCATTTCCTGCCTAATTAGAATTGCTTCTGTAAGATTAGTTAGGACTGTGCTTTGATACAGAAAATCTGCTGCACCCTCTTAATAGCCTGAATTTTGGTTTGGAGGATGAATACTTTTTTTCCCCTCTTGTTTTCCTGCTTTTCAAATAATAGCTTTAATGAAGTGAGGCTACTCCTAGAACAGTATACCTCCATCCCTTAATGGCTGGAGATAGACCACAGCTCACCTTGTTAGGGACCATTTCAGCTGGTGATTTGTTCAAATAGCAGGGAAGGGTTGATGCTCACTTGTGTCCTCCTGCCATCTCTCCATTATTTTGGGACTGGTGTTCCCAGGTGCCTGCCTCCCACAGAGCCTCGTGTGTTCAGCCTGGTGCAGGTCACCCTCAGCCACAGAAATGACTGAATGGGAAGGTGTGGAGATGTAACTAAGGAAATGAGGGCACTACACCTAATAATGGCTGTTTTCCCCGTGGCTTCATGCCCATCAGTGCATCCACAAAATTGGTGGAAGGTCCTGTGGAAACTTGTCTCCTCTGTGCAAACTTCTCCACAGGGTGGATGCTGGGTGGTAACCTGTCAATTTAAGCTTTTTTTTGCAGTCTTTTTCTCAGCTGATGACAATCTTTTATGTATTCATTTATTTTCCCCTCTTCCCTGTCTTCATGACAGTTTTGATGTAAAGTACTTATTACATTCCTGTGAAACTTGAGTGGAAATTGTCACTTTGTCTTGCTGTGGGGGTCCCTGTGAGCAGCAGTCACACAAGCTTCATTTTCCTTTGCTTTAAAGAAAAGCCTGTAGCACAGCTGTAGAAAGGTTTGTCACAGTAAAACCTCTAGTCCAGGGTTCTTTAGGCCCACAGAAGCAACCTGTGATAAACTACTTTGTACTCTGGAGTGTAACTAAATAGCAATTTCTGTTTGTAGCTGTTGCATCCATCCTGAAAAATAAAGAAGTGATTTCATCCTGCTGTGAAATCCAGGACAAAACCAGACTGTTATACAGCATGGCCTATGAGCAGGACTCTTCAGAAAAGCCCTTAGCTGTTGATTTAATTACTTTGGTTGTTCTGGAAGACAAGTCATAGGAAGTATGTAGCACAACCTTGGAAAACCTACTCAGGGTGTTCCCCCTGTCAAATGTGCCTGCCTGGCCTTTGCCAGAACTTTGTGCTGCACTTTCCCTGTAGGAGAACACGGGCTCCAATGAGGCTCTTTTCCTTTAATTTCCTTTCTTAGATTGCACAGTTTTTTAGGAAAAAGATTACCGTATACTCTGGATCTTTGGAGTGGCCTAGCATGTTGAGATACAGGGGAGCCATGGAGACAACTATGAAATATTACTTTATTAGTGATGTGCAGAGAAGATTGTTTGGGAAAAATACTACTGTCAGTTCTGAAAGCTGAAGAATTTACCTTTATGATGAAAATGAAAAATGTGTAAAAGCTTGCTTCTACTTAGAACAATAAAATAATGTCTTGTTAACTAGAATATAATTTAAAACATGTTATGGGAATTTACATTTTTCTAAAGTAGGAGCTGCCAAATCAAATTAGTTTTGAATTCAGGAAAGCTCTCGTTGAGGGATTCAGACAAGCCATATGGTACTCTCTTGCAAACATCAAGGCAAGGGAAAGTATTGTGTGGGCTTTTATCACATTTTAGTCATTTTGAGAAGAAAATATGTTTTAATATTTTTATGCGTACAATTTATATTGCAATTTAATGAGAAAGAAGTGGCATGTACCTAAGATAAATCTAGATAATCAAAACCTACTCAGATGCATTCAGCTTGATTTAAGGTGCCTTGTTTTGATTTTAGAGCACTTAATATAGAAGTTGTTTTTTTTATTAAATGGCTATGATGGATACTTATGTTAGACTAATTTCAGTACTGTAGCAGCCAGGTTCAGGTACTTATATGGACTGTCTAGAGAGGAAAAATAATTCTTGCAGCAGCTGTTGGTGCACAGAAGGCTGGTTCAGGTGTGAAACTACTCTTAGGGACTTTCTGGTATTTCATTCTCAAAGCAGAGGCACGATGCTTATTAAACAGCACTTCAGGATAATGCCAAGGGTATAAAATGAAACACAACTCTGCAGCCTGGTGGTCTGTCACCCTGTTTGAAGCTGCTTTGTGCCAACTGTTTGTCACTGCTTCTCCCCATCCCAGCTGTGCCATAGCTGGCAGCGCTCTACACCCTGGTGTTCAAGGCACTGCATGTCTGGGGACATTTTCTGTGCTGTTTTAAACCAGGGGTAAAAGCAGTTATTATGTCCAGGAGTAAGTGCTTTGAGACGTGCAGGTGAGTACAGGGATCTGTAAATGAAGAGTTTAGGTTTTCTTATCGACTTCTTTTTAGCAGGTGCCTTTGAGCCCTGTTTCCAGAGGTCCAGGTTCACAGCCCTTCAGTGCAAAAGCTGTGGGTTCCTGTTCAAAGGTGCCCATGCAGCTTTCCAGAAGGACCAGCTGGTGAGCAGGGGTGTGCTGCAGCCCTGCTCCATGGGGTCTGGCCCACCCAACAGCTGTACCAGCTCTCAAAACCCAGCCTTTCACTCTTCTTTGCCCCATCCCTGGAGGTGTTCAAAGCCAGGCTGGACAGGGCTTTGAGCAACCTGGTCTGGGGGAAGGTGACCCTGCCCATGGCATTGGGGTTGGAACTAGAAGATCTTGAAGGTCCCTTCTATCCCAAACCATTCTGTGATTCTGTGGTTTGATTTAGGCTGTGAACATCTGTTTTTCAGTGTGAATTTGCATAACAAATACATTTATGAAAAACGTATTAAAAATAGTTAAACTAATCAGCCTAAAAGGCTGATTTGTACCTGTGAGAAGCTAAAGGCAGCTGCTCTTTTGCTGGAGGGTGACATGGGTTGATCTAGGATTTTGTTTGTGTATATGGTGAGGCTAGTTTGGGGTAGTTTGTTTGTTTGTTTTTCACTAATTAAGACCAACCTACCATACCATTGATTCTCACCGTGCACACATGTGCCATGGCATCCCTCTTTTTGGTCAGACAAGCTGACACTGACATTTCTGCAAAGACCCTCATCTGTTACAAAAGACAACTTCTAAAGAATAAAACTTCACAAAGTCACTTTTATCTTCACTGTGCGACACTTGTTTCCCATTAATTTAGAGAAAAAAGGCTTGTTGTCAGTATCAGGGCATTAAAAACATACATCATTCTGTGAGCTGTTCAGATGTGGTCAAAGCTCACATAAATAATTCTCTAGCCTTGATAGTTTAGGAAGGGCACCAGATGGTGCTCCAGAAAGAGAGAAGAAAAAAAAAAAAAAGTATTCCAGAACTAATTATTAGTTTTCAGGTTGTCTTTAGAATTATTATGTATAAGAGCATATTTAAAAATATTTATGCTAATTAGTGCATGTTTTTACAGAAGCTGGAGATGATTTAAGACGTTCTGCATCCTCACAAAAGACAGAACAAATTTTTTTCTTTGGACTTCAGATTCTTTGACCCACTGAGCCATCCTAGCACCTCTCCAGATGGTCAGAGATAGCTTGGAGTAGCTGTAAGATTGTTTTTACCATTCAGAAGTGTTTTCTGCCAGTGTTTTCTGCCATGGTTATATTCCTTTTGATGCAGAGTGGTGGTTTGGAGGGCTGGAGGTAATGAGTGCTCTAGGAGTCCCATCAGGCATGATGGCTTTAGTGCCACAGCACAGCAGGACAGCTTGCAGCTGACTGACTCAGGGATGCTTTCAACTGAGCAAGAGCTGAAGCAGTCCCTCACAGACCCCCTGTGAAGGCTGTTTCTCTGCAGGAAACACAAGAGTGCTCTTAGGAGAGAAGTAAGGTGCCTGTCACTTCACAGCACTGCAGCTCATGAAGGCTCAGCTCTTCAGGACAGGATCTGCTCCAGCCAAACATTGCAGCAGCCTCTGTGCTTTGCCCACATATGGCCTACACAGCAAGCACCTTGTCTTCAATGGCTGCAAAATGGTCATTCTCTGAGTAATAATTAGTGTCAGAAAATGGATAACTGGCACTGTACAGATAAAAGCTCCAGCCACAAATCAAAATAACAACTCAGGAGACCCATCCTCTATGTTCCTGCTCAGGGGCGAGTAGTGATATGGACAGCAGCAGCAGTACCTAGACAGGGAAATTGGTAATTATGGCCCAAATGTGTAGGTCAAAACAAGATGTTCAAATGTACTTAAGAGTGCAGTTGGGCATGAGCACAGTTTACAGGAGCACGATGCACTGTAGCAGCTGTCATGCTGACTAAAACACGGCTGCCTTCTCTGCAGAGTTTCTGACAGGTATATAGAGGAAGCAGTGACTTTCACACTGAGATTGGTGTTTACAGAGGGTTTCAGTGACAACATAAGTGTAGCCACTCTGCACTGGAAGCCGTGCACCTGAGGTGGGCTGTTCTGCAGGAATTGTTGTTTTCTTGGCCATTCAGATCAAAATCTGAAATTGCAAGCACCAGAGCCTGTGTGGCTGCTATCATTTCTGATGCTGCTGTTCAGGACTCTGGTGACGTGAGTTGTGTGCAGAAAACATCCCCTAAAGCCAGCACAGTGTATTACCCAGGAAGCCAAAGTTTCTCTCTTCCTGCAAACCATGTAGCAGGTTTTATTGGTGGCATAGGCACAAACCTGGAATTGGGGGCTTCCACTGGGCCGGGGTTATGCTCTGGAAGTAGTAGTGAGTCTGTGGGGGTCCTAAAGTGCTCTACATAAGGTTGGGCTGGGCTGGATCCCTCAGAAATCATTTGATTATGTCTCTGTATCATCTTACAAATGGGATCCTGGACTTTCAGGATTTATAATAATAGGGGGGGAAGCCTAGTCAACAGCAGTTTTCTAGTAGTTATGCTGATGATGCTGATGTCTCGTGCCTTCTTCCTCATGCTGTGGCACTACTTGTTCTTGAAGATAAATATCTGCATAAACATTTGAAAGATTAAACTTCTTTGCTTCTGTTTTCACACACTGAGAGTAACTGCCTTTTTGGGCCAACATACAGGCCTTGCAATGTATCCTGCTGCTTTTAAACTTTTTAGCAGCACTGAATTTGCAGAAGGCAATGACTACATATTAAAATTCTAGAAAGTAACTCCTATATTAATTTAAAGCATTAACAGAAATCCTGTTTTGCATCTTCTAACCTTTCATGGTTTTTTCCAGAAGGCAGCTGAGACTTACAGCAAGTTGTTCAATATCTGGACAGTACTTATATGTTCCAATGTTATATATTATATTGGAAAATCACTGTAAGCTGTGACTGCATCCACCAGATTTGAGCTGCTGTTTTGTGCTCCTCTCCAGCATTGTTTTCTATATGCAGCATTATGTTAAGCAATGGGTTTTGTTTTTTTTTTTTTTGGTTTTGTTGTTTTGTTTTTGGTTTTTTGGTTTTTTTTTTTTTTTTGGTAAAAAAAAATAATTCACGCAAAGCAGAAAAGTGATAGCACATCAGATGCTAGTTTGTATATGCATGCAGAAATGTAAATTCATATGAAGTGGAAGCAGAACGTCATACTTGGCAGCATTTCCTACCCTCACACGTCAGTAATATCCACAAGTAGACATGATGGGCACTGAAGTCACACCAGCCTTAGGTATCTCCATATCCATGTGTCTGTGTTTCACCATTGAATAAGAGTCTGTGTAAACTCTGGTTTTGTATATGGCTTGCAAGTTTTGCTCTTGGCACACCTATGAGCGTACTGGTTAACAAAGGCAGGCAAAGACAAACTTACAGAAATTAAGGTGGTGTTGATTTTTCCTGCTGGTGAAAATGCTCATCTGCTTCAGCTCATCCTCCTAAAGCAGGAGGCTGTTGCTGATACCAAGGCTGGCTACAGGCATCCGTGAAATTTTAAAAAGTGTGAGGAGACTGTGAGGAGCCCATTAAATCTAAAGAGAGCCACAGAGGAGCTCTCAGTCACTTCTTTTAGCATAAACCATAAGGATTTACAGCACTATACTTTCAGTGAGCTTTCCCCTTGCACACCCATGTTGTTGTGCTATCAGTGATATGGTAGGTCTTGTTTCCAGGTAACAGAGACTTGTGCATGATTTGGCAAGGCCACATTCATCTCATCTGCATTGCTCTGCCCTCTCTCTCCCTTATCAGTAGGGAAAGCAGTTGGAAAAAAGATGGAGCAGCCAAAAACCTGTTGCCAGCTGTAGGGTGTCTGTCCAGTGAGCTCTCTAGAAAGCATGTACAGCTTTTTTCACCCACTCAGTGTCATGGAAGGACAAATCTGTCCTTCATCTGTGCCCTCTGAAGTTGCATCTTCTGTAAGGCTTTGGCCTCTTTTTTTTTTTGTTTGTTCGGGTTTTTTGTTTTGAAGTGATTAGCTCATGGTTTTCACCCCAAGTAAATGAAGCTCATTCACTGAAAAAATTATTCTGTACATATTATACACAGTACAGTCACAGGTTATTGTTTTTTCTATCATGAATTTCTTTGGGAATAACTGCTAAAGCCAGCAAGCAGCAGGTCTGGTAAGTGTGACTGCAGTAAGGCAAGTGTGGCAGGACATTGTTAATTAGCTGTGGGCCTTACAGCCTTGATGGAGGAAAAACACTTTTCTGTGGTACACAGATGTGCAATTTTGGATGCCCATCTTGGCAGAGTGTCAGTGCCTTGTTCCCTTCTGCCAGTCACCTATCAAAACTGACATTCACCAAATATTTTATTTCTTACTTATTGGAGTGTGTGGGATTATTACAGGCATCTTTTGCAAGTGTTTCATAGTACTGATAAAGAGAAATAAGAAATGATGGCTTCTCCCCATGGGGTTTTCTCTGCTTGCTGGAAAGACTGTTTGATAGAGAGGTGAATATGGACATCAGATAGCAAGCCTGTGGAAGAAGCTGGGGTATCTTGGGGTAGTTTTGCATGAGTAAACAAAGGCCCAAGTGGCTGTGCAGATAATGGAGAAAGGTACGATTGCAAATCTGGATCAGTCAGGAGGAGAGACCTGGCCTTTTCCTGTGTTTTAGGGATCTTTGACAGAGCAGATCATGATTTGAAGTAGAGGGGCAACAGGCATGTTGGAACTTGTCAGACACTAATTTTCAGCTTGGAAAGACCTTAGGTGGAAGGGAAGTGCTTATTCCCTCTGACTATGGTCAGAAAGGACACAACGCACAGGAGAAAAGTGGTTGGAAGAGTTGTTTGCTGGTGAGTTTTCTTTGCATAGGAGGACTCTGATGGCATTAATTTAACTACATCACTTTTTCTAATTTTTTGTGTTAGTTGCCTTTTTTTCCCTCTAATTCCTAATTTTTTGTCCCCTGCATTTATTTACTTTTAACTAGAGTGATCAGAGGTATTTTCCTTCCCTCATACTTTGCAATATTATTTGCTTTATGGTACTTTGATTTTGCTCCTGAGACTCACTCAAGCTTAAGTAAATATACAAAACATATACATGTTTTGGAAAGTTCACATTTTATAAAATATAAATTGTAACTGAGCTTTCATTAGCAAGAAATTCAGTATAGTCTATACTGTCAGTATCAAGTTGTGAAGAAACAGGAGGGACAAGATCTTTTTTGGTATGCTACTGACTTTTTTAATAGGAAGAAAGGGATTCATGGAAGAATATAGTGGTGATTTTTAGATAATTGTTCTTGAGCTGCAGGTTTTATTGGACTTAGTAGAAACTTTTAAGTCCCTTCAAAGTTATTGGATACACACCAGCATTGCTGACTAGCATAATGAGAAAATAAAAACCAATTTGAGTAGTTTTAACAAATGGAGAAGTGCTTTAGAAGTTCAAGTGAGAAGCATATCAGAAGTATGCTTCAGGAGCAGCCAGGGGCTAACCTCAGAAACAGTGAGAAGTTTCACCAAGCCACAAAGGCTTTGTTGATCCCATTTTGCCTAATTAGGTATACCCTCTAAAGTAAAAATTCTTTGCAGTATTGACTCAGAAACTGTTCTCTGAGTCACATTTACTTCTCATCCCTTGGCAGATAGCTTGTGTCATCAGACTTTAGTAATCTATAACTCACTTCCCTGGCAGATGTGCCTGACCACTTGTAAAAAATCACACCATATGTTGGTAACTATTTTAATAAACTATTCTCAGATTTTTAGTGTGTTAAAAAAAATTGATCATAGCTCCTTTAGTCATGGCTGCATCTTAAGCAGAAGTATTTGTAAGAAGGTGTTAGTCATTTTCTCTCTTCCTCTGAATTATGAGAACTATCCTAATCAACGATTTGTAAAAAATTGCACAAAAATAAATCATTAACTGTGGTCTTTCAGTTGCAGCATCAACTGTAGGAAAGAATTTTTTTTCCCACTGTATGGTGCTCATAAAAGTCATAGCTGGGTTTTCTGATGCTGATCACAATTTGCCAATTTCAGGCACGTCTTCTGATGTGGTTCCACCTGGGTCCTGTGGAAACGTTGTCTTTGTTAGCATTATACCAATTCAAGCGTTTTCAAGTAGGTAGTTGTGTGTTCCTTAAGTCTAATTTGTAAATATTTGCTTGGAATTATGCTGCATTTTCCCCTATTTACAGCAACATTGCTATGTATGTAACTTCTTTTAAACCTGTAAGATCTACTCAAAGGACTTGGAAATTTAAATCCACAAATATGACTGATTTGGGATTAGCACTGAATCCAGAAACAGAGTTAGATAATTCTGAGCCAAAAGCTAGGACTTACAAAAAATAGTGTGATTAGAAGGCCACTGAAATCACAGGTGATGTTTTGGAGTGGTGGTTTGGGAAAAGAAGCTTAGGTGTTTCTTTTTGGAAGGAGAATCTTGCTATAACAAAGCCCATGTGCTAGAAAGGCACTAGTGGTTTTCAAGGGTTTTCCTTGAAGTGCTTTAGCAGATTTTGGAGCCTTCCTGGTTTAAAAGGGAGTGGATTAAACAAGTGGAGATTTTCTGGTCCCATCTCAGAGCTGTTGGACTTAGCAGTTTCCTTTGTCTTCCTGGAGCTGAGCGTTGGAGCAAGGCTGAGGTGGAAAGGTAGGAAGGGTGATGTGCTGACACAAGTAGTTCATTTTGCTGTAGCATTTTGCATCAGTTACTGAGCTTTGAACTGCTCATTTAGTGTCCAGCTTTGCAGTGGATAATGCTAGGAACAGCTCTTTTATGTCATTTGAAAGCTTTGCTGACTTGAAAGCAGTATCTGTTTTACTTTAAATGACAATGATAATGCATGTAATGATGGCCATTCAAGTTTTAAAGGAGTATGACTATGTGCAAATTTCTTTTGCATACCTATCAAAAATTCTAGAAACTTTTGGTGATTATGATCTGGAAAATGTCATGGTTATTGCTTTATATATAACATTCGAAGTTACTAAGCTGAAAAAAGATTATTAGTCACCATTATTTAGATGCAATATAGGTGTTTGGATACATTCAAAATGAAAAGCTTTTTTTCTGTATGTTCTCCAGCATAGTGCTTTAGCAATGATGATGATAGATGTTCAGAGAAATGCTCAGTGTGTACCTCCCTAAGGTAAAGCTTGCAGTAGTGATAATTCTTGTAAACTATGCACTGTGGTATCCACTGCAAAACCATCTGCTCTTGGAAGGACATCACTTCCTAGGACCTCTGGCTTGCAGAGAAATTTCCTTCAATCTTCCCAAAAGCTTCTGCTAAAGAAGTTTCAAATCAGGCTAAAGGTTAAAGTGCTCCATAGGATTTTGGACCTGAGCTCATGGAGGCTCAGCCTGGAGCTCACACTTAAGGTTACCTAGAAAGCCAAACTATGTGCATGTGTAGGAAAACTGTCCATCCCTGCCATTCCAGACTGGCTGAACTGTAGATGAAAGAGCCTGGGAGAAGCATGCAATGACCTCAGTCCTCTTGAAGAAGTGGGCTGAGGATTTCTTCACTGATTTAGGTGGTAGAGCCTGGGTAGATGGGACAAGTTATCTCAGCTGGTTTCTAATTATAGCTCATTTCTTTGCACTGATAAGGAAAATGCTTGTTTTATATGGTATTAAAAAGGCGTAATTGTTAGTATTCATTAGAAAGATGATCTCAGGAGGGCTGACATGTTTTCTTCAGGATTTCTTCCTCATGTATGAAGAAAAACTGTGTTTTAAACATACTTAATGCTTGTGTAGGGTAATGATAGCTGAATTCTGCTGGTGCTTAATGCCTACTCTCTGATGCTTTCAGTGTCTCTTTAGCTTTAAATACCCTGGCTGTTTCCTGATGTGTACTGTCCAGTGCCTGAATGTTGTGGGGTGCCAAGCCCCATTTCTCCAGCCTGCTCGAGTACTTGTCAAAATCAGTGTTAAGTTACATAAGTGCTCCTGTATGTGTGGGTTTGGCTACTTGTGTCACTGGAGTTAAGGAAGTGTTTATCTGACAAGCTTGTCAAAAGCAGTTCAACATCTTCCAGAGTCACAACCACGTTTTTAGCTGGACCTTTTCCCTTTCCTTCCCACCCCCCGTACCCCACCAAAAAAAAAAAAAAAAAAAAAAAAAACAAAAACAGAAAGCCAAAACAAACCACAAACAGTCCCAAATGTGCAAGTTACTTAACATTTTCAAAGAGATCAAGTTAGCAGTGTGTATTCTGAAGAGTAATTGCTGTCTGTTCCATCAGTGCTTATAAGATGATAAAGGATTTTTTCCCTTTGGTGTTAAAATTGCCTAAGCTCTAGTATTATTTAGGGTTAAAACTAATTGAAAGAATACTGTGATAAAGTGTAAGAAACCCTTCAGCAAGTTCTGTTACGTTGCTTTAGAAGTGTTTGGTGCATAAAATACTGTTGTATCTATTTTTCTACAATTAGTTTCCCTCCTGGATACTTTTGATGATTCTTTGTAGCTAATGGTCCTTTTGATGGCCTAGTTGCTCTTGTGTGGATTTGTTTCACTATTTAAACAGGTGGAGATAAGAAACAATATAACCTGTTTATATAATCTGTATCAGATAACATATCAACAAACACACACACACCTTTGTTTTTAATCATATTTGTATGGTGAAGATAATCACTGTTTGAATTTTCTTGGAAGTGTTTGCCCTGCTTCCCTATTTACATGCCCAGCATTCAAATGATCATACCCACCTAGCTGAAATAAGGGATGTCTTATGTGTGAGTTTTGATAACATGAGCCTTTTTTTTTTTTTGCTTGCTTTAAACCAGTATTTTGGCATCCTGAAGTGTATCTTGTGTTTTCTGTGCTATGTCAGAAAACTAATGAGCACTGTGTGTGCATAGGACTGCCTGTTGCAGCTCATGTGAGGAGGTTTGTTCTCAGTAGAGCAAGCTGGATCACAAGGACCAGCTTGTTGAGGAAATGGCAGCTGGCCTCTGTTGTAGAGATGTGCAGGATGATGTTTGGCTCCCTGGCTGTTGTGGGTCAGCAAAAAAATACTATTTAAAGGCCCATTATATCCATATAGGTTTTTGTTGTGTTTTTCAGCTGATTTTATCAGGTACAGGTGGCAAAATAAAAGGTGCATGACCTGTTTGCTGCATATGACTTACTGAAAAAGTGACTTTGCCAGGCAATGGAAAGAGAGGGATAAAGTTGTGCCTTACCTGAGGAGTCCATGCAGCATGGAAAGCAGCTCTGGAGAGAAGATATTTGGTAGACACAGAGCTGAACAGGAGGCAGTGATGTACCCTTGCACAAAGGTGGCTAGAGAGATTCTGAGCTGCATTAGGGAAGGTGCTGCCAGCAGGCTGTGGAAGGGGATCCTTCACCTCTGCCCAGTGCTGGTGAGGCCACACCTGGAGCAGTATGTCCATTTCTGAGCCCTGCAGTATGAGAGACTTGGGCATGCTGGAGAGAGTCCAGGGGGGGCCACAGGACCACCTCCCCTCCAGGAAAAACCTGAGAGAGCTGGGACTGCTCAGCCTGGAGAGGGGAAGGCTCAGGGGGAATCTCACCAGTGTGTACAAATACCTGAAGGGAGGCTACAAAGAAAACATAGACAGGATCCTCTTAGTGATGCTCAGTGACAAGATGCAGTGGGCACAATCTGAAGCACAGGTTGTAACTCTGAACATCAGGAAGGAAACACTCTTTTCCCATGAGGATGACTGAGCACTAGCACAGGTTGCCCAGAGAGGCTGTGGTGTCTTTTCCTTGGAGATGTTCAAAAACCTTCTGAGTGAGGTCCTGGACAACTGTAGGTCAGGGCTGTAGATGGCCCTGCTTGAGCAGAGTGGTTGGACCAGTTGCCTCCAGACCTCCCTTCCAACCTCAATCAGTCTTTTATTTTTTTTTTTTCTCCAAATACTACTTTTAATTAAATGAAAAATACTTCCCTGTGTAAAAACCGACTTTAAGGCATTAAGAGAGTATCAGCAGTTGGGGCAGTAAGCACTTGCTGTCGAGACTTGTCACATCCAAAGCAGGAGAGTTTTTTTCTAATACATTTTGTATTGTACCAACACCCACCTGTCATTCATATACTGCTTTGTCTTTAAAAAAAAACAAAAAAAGAATTACTTTTAATAAAAGCATATTAAATGAGGAGCAATTAAGCTGGTGAGGAGTGTAGAGGGATGTAGTAGCTGAGAGAGCTGAGCTGTTTAGCCTGGAAACTATGAAGCTTATCACTCTCTACAGCTACCTAAAAGGAGAGATTCTGGTGAGATGGGAGTAGAGAAATGGCCTTAAGTTGCAGCAGGGGACATTCAGATTGGCTGTTAGGAAAAATATCTTTACCAAATGGACTGTGATGCCCTGTAACAGGCTGCCCAGGAAGGTGGTTGAGTCACCATCCCTGGAGGTCTTTAAAAGACTTAGGGACATATTGTAGTGGTGGGCTTGGCAGCATTAGGTTTACAGTTGGACTCAATGATCTAAAGGGTCTTTTCCCACCTAAATGGTTCTGTGATTCTAAAAGGTGCCTTCCCAGTCTTAAGAACATGTAATGGTTTTGTGGAACACTGATGTTTCCTAAAAAAAAAGTCATTTAGGTCAGTACCAGCCATTTATGCTGGTACCTAAGTAGGTGCCCAGTAGGACCTATGTGTGTGCCTATATAGCTAAAATCCCTTTGGGAAGTGGAGGGCAGAAAGAAAATGAGCAAACAACTTAATAAAATATTTATTTCATGAGGCAAAGCTTTATAACCTCACAGATTATATTTAGTACTGGCTAGTCTGGGCTACCTGGAGAAAAGATGGGAGGGCTAATCCTAGTGTAGAGTTTCCAAAGTAGTTACAGTTTCTGAGGTAGGTGCTAAATAGATATAATAACTCTTGAGTTTGGACACTGCCATTTTAGAAGCTGCTAATTGACCTCCCCTGCTTCATGCTGCTGATTGCTGCAAAGAACCACAGCAGCCAGCCTGTCCTGCTGTTCTCTAGTAATGAGACCTTGCTCTTTGGGTCCAGAAAGTGTAATAAAGAGCAGCATTGCTGAACCTGCCAGGGCAGAGGCATCAGCAGTAAAAAAAAAAAAAAAAAAAAAAAAAAAAAAAAAAAAAAAAAAAAAAAAAAAAAGCAAAGGAAAATGCAGGACATCTTTGTGGATGTCATCTAAATCAGTGGATGCCAAAGTACTGAGGGAGGTTCAGCACTCCAGATTTCTCCAGATTTTCCATGCTGTGCAGGCCAGTACAGAAGAGTCTTGGGCAGTACCTGTGCTAGTCAGTTTTCAGATACAGGCTCATATTCTCTCATGCAGCTTGCATCTAAGAGGCTCTTTGAACAGCTCTTGTTCTGTTTTACACTTGTCCCAAAAACACTTAAAGCACTTAAAAGATGTGTTTGTGGCAAGTTGTTGTTCCAGTATTGCGAATAGAAGGTAGAGGTGGAAAACATGTCTGTTTTCCACACACTTCCTACAGCTTTCATTTCTTTGGAGAAATATCAGCTTCCTAGTCTTTTTTTAAACTCACCTTCCATGCATTCCTCCTATATGATCCTGTTGATTTTAAAATAATAATTGGTCTAAAGTATGACCTGCCTCATACTTTCATTGAGGATCTAAAATAACAGCAGCACCTTCTATGCTTTTAAGCTTCTGTTCAAGAATTTTTGTTTTGTCCCTTGAAGATGTGGGTGCTGTTTGGTTCTTCCTTTGTGAAACACAGGCAGAGAGCAGAACAAAGAAGGATTCAGTTAGCACTGCCATGGGGACAAAGAAAGTACTCCAGTTAAAAGCACCAATAGCTGTCATCTCAATTTACCAGTGTCCTGCTGGGATCTTCCTCTGAGCCATCATGAAGCTGCTGCTTTCTCCCCATGTTCTAACCTGTGTGGAAAGGTCTCATCTGGCTCAGAGTTCCTTCAGCACTGGATCAAAGAGAGGGAAATGAAGTAAATCTCAGCCTGCTCAAGCCTCTTATGTATGTAAAGAAGTGGAAGGAAAGTGATACAGGTGTAGTTCAGGCCTGGCAGGTAGAGCTGCTCTTGGTGTTTGTGGGACAAGAGCCTGCCTCTGAATTAGTGGTGTTACTAACAGCACTAGCCCAGTTTTAGGGGACGGCATGTGAAAATCACAGAAGGAAGCTGGCTGAGCTCTTAATTAGCTGCAGAAAGATGCACCAGAAATAGAGCAAGGCAGGACACGATGTCTGGTGACTTAGTGTTATTCCCTGCGGTCGCCTTTGCACCCCCCTGCAGAGTTAATGAGAAATGAGGGCCCTGACATTGACCCTGCACTGTGTTAGGGCATGGAGCAATTTGTTATGTATTTGTAGGTCCTGCTTTCATTTTCTTTTTCTTAGAATGAGCTGGAAATTATGTAAAGAGGCCTCACAATATGATGGTTGATGGTAAGCACTGTCATATCATTAAGCAATAATTCTCTTCTTCCCACCATTTTACAAATATGTCTAATAGTGACAGAGAGAGGAATTTAAAATTCTGTTGAGGTGGGTTTTTTTCTTAAATTTATTGGTTGATAGGGTCATTTTGTGGAGATTATTGCAGTTACTGCAGAGTTATTCAATTAATTTTCACTCTTCCAATGTGCTAGGTCTGTTGCTACAGAAGTGGGACAAGAATATTTTGCAGGAGGACCTTTTGTATTCCTGCAAGGACTATTTCTCTGTATTCAAAGTGAAACCCGTGTCTTTCTGGTTGTGTGTTAACAAATTCATAGAAAATTGTGTGATTTTAGTACAGGCAGAATTTATAGCAAGTCATGATTTTGTCCATTTTAAGAAATGCCTTGAAGCTGAAAGAGTTCTAAAATCAGAGGTCAGTCTTCCTCTTTATCAATTCATCGGTTACTTACTCTGTATGCTGTAGAGTTTCTCCAGAAACATTTTCATTCACCCTCGTGGGGCTGTTTGTTGACTCTTCAGTAGTATATACTTGCTACTTTAGCAATTTTGTAGGGGCAGCATTTCAGATCCTAGGAGGTCATTTTGTTTTCCTCTAATGACAGGGAATATTTCCCCTAATATAATATCTCATATCAGAGGAGCAGTTTCTGGCTTTCCATGTGAGGCCAAATACCATTACAGTTTTCAAATTACTAAATGACACTTAGCTGGAATTTGGACAGGTACTAACCAGTTTACTAATTGAATATATATTTGAAAGTCTGTTGTAATTTTTTCTCCTGTGGGAGAGAACCAAAAAAGGACAAAAAGGACAGCTGTTTCTAGCTGTAGCAAAAAAAAAAAAAAAAAAAAAAAAGAAAATTAAGATTCAACTTGCAAAGCCAAAGTTGCATTGCCCCCCTCCTGGTGATCAGAATGACGATGAGTGCAAGAAAGGGCCAAGAGACAAATTATTGCAGCTTTGAATTTTACTTCCATTTATAGCTTGATATAAAAACATTGCTTCTGTTTCCATGAAATTGAAGTTATCTGATTTCTTTAAAAAATTTTGTTTCATTCTAAAAGATTGCTCTTACTCAGCACCACCTAGTGGAATGACTGCTATTGTCATTTAGGGAACAGCTGGTCTCCCTGAGCCACATAGAAAATTAGAGCATCCAGTCCTTATAGTGTGAATAATGCATCTAAAGCATGCTTGTGACTAATTAAGTAACAGAATCAGAACAATTACCAGTGCTTTAGTTGAAAAGGAGCTGAGTGATGGAAAGAAAGTTTAAAATAAATCCTGGTAGTGGTGCCTGTTATTTCCTATGTTCCTTTAGTCCATTAAGCTCTAGCCTGCTTTTCTGCCTTAACCATGTGGTGCCATCGAGGCTGTAGCTTCTCTAAGGAAGGATTTTGGGTTACTGCTTCTTTGTGCAATATCACACAGCACAAGCTCTACAGCCTCATTTGTCACTCTGATACATGTGATAAATACAAGCTGATGTTAACAGTGAGCTCTGAAGTCCTTACCCGAGAAAAATGCTCTGGAGTCTTTCTAGTTTAAATTGCAGGCAAGGAATTCAGTGTTTGGCTCTTTGAAAAGTCATTATTTTCTTTAAAACAAAAAAACAATTCCTTGGAAAAATCTCCCTATTGAGTGCATCTATGTGCTCTATAGAGTTGTCAGATCCTCCAGGCAGCTGCCTTCGGACTTGGGAAAAGCAGAGGGATCTGTGGCTCAGGTCTGGGGGTGCATGTTTCATTTTCCAGCTATAGAAAGGAAGGGCTGAATCTTCAGAAAAATTAATGTTTCTAGAAGGAAGAGATGATTCTCCTCAGAAACACCTGGCTACATCACCAGCATCTTACTTCACTCCCTTAAATACAGCTCCTTTGGCAGCAAGCCCTTATCTACAGTTGCAAAGGAGGGGACAGCAAAGGGGGAGTTCCTGAGTCTCTGGGCAAAGCATCTGACAGAAGTTGCAGATGTGTGGCTGAGAACAGGCAGCCAGCACAGTCTCTGGGCAAACACTAGAGGCAAAATCTCTTTCCAGTGCAAGGAGCAGCAAACAAGAGGCAGCTAAGGAAAGGAGGAGCAAAGTTGCCTTGTAGCAAATGCACCAAGTTGTAGCATCTTCCCCTTTAAACTTCCCTGCATTTCAGCACTTCATCACTTCAGGGTCTGTTGTTTTTGTTCAATTCACATGTTTTGGACAATGAAAATAAGTATGTCAGTTTTATTCTGTAAATTTATATGCATTAGCACAATAACATTATGCTGAGCTTTCTGAAAAAGCTGTTCTTAAATAATTCATGGAAACATTTCACTTCATTTTCTACAAAATCTAAATGTGCAGAATAGCTTTTTTTTTTTTTTTTTTTTTGTATCCTAGGTTTTAGGGAATATTTTAATATCATCATTCCTTTTTCTGTCATCATTTCCTATGTTTTTAATCTTATGCAGCAGTCAGAGTATCACTTCTTTGCTGGCCTCCCCACAATATTGTATTGCAATGAAACCTCTCCAGGCTGTTTTTTCAGATGAAGAAAATAAAGGTTTGGGGTTTTCCCTTTGAACATTTTAAGTTAGAGACTGTCCTGATTGTAGTGTAGATATTCATCTGATTGGGCAGGTATAATCCTGTTTAGAAACCCACTTGACTTCCATTGGCTCTGGCAGGAAGTATGGGTCCAAAAAGATCATAACAGTCACTTAACAAATTTAGTAACAGGAATTCTGTTTTGTTACAGGTTTGGGGATAAATCCTACATGCTGGAAAATAACCATTTGCAAAGGAGCTGCTGTTGCAATTAACCATTTGCAAAGGAGCTGCTGTTGCAATAGGCTAGTATTAGCTAGTGTATGGGAACTCAAGAAAACATTTAAAATTGTTTCCTCTCTTTCTGTTTCTCCTCCAGCTCTGGGATTGTACACAGTAAATGCAATATATGGAGACACTATTACTATGCCTTGTCCTCTAGAAGTACCAGATGGTCTTATGTTTGGAAAATGGAAATATGTAAGTATATCTTCTCTTTATATTTATTAGAGATGTTACAGGATGATGGTATTTTGTGTGTGTGTGAGATTTTAAGATTCCAGTTGATAGGATTTCTGCCACATGTATGAAGCCATTTATTCCTGTGTTTGTAAGACTGCAAGATTCCAAGCTGCACAATTTCTGCCAAGTGCAGATTAGAGGTTTGAGGAATTAATCTCGTTGTTCAAGAGAAATAATTATTCAGGAGTTCTCTGCCAACCTGTATTAGAGATCTGGCATGTTATCCCGTGGTGTCTCGCTCACTTGACAGAGCCCTCGTTGTACATTTGAGCACTTTTGAAGTCAGCTGCCTGAAGCAGAGCGTGCTCCATCCCTGGGAAAAAGCCCTGTCTCCATCTTTGGTTGATCTGACAGTCCCTTGGATCTGTTTCAGGCTTCATTGTGCTCAATGCACAGCAGACAAGAGAGCAGAGCTGACCTTGGGAGCATTGCTGATGGTTTCACTCTGCCGTTTCTGGCAGGGAACAGGGGCAAAAGCATGGGTGCTGTCCAGGTGTGCAGTAGAACACCATAGGATGAGCTTCTCCTGTACGTGATTGCTGTCCCAGGTCACAAGGAGAATCACATCTCAAAGTCAAAAGATTCCTGGAAGCATATGGGGATAAAAACTCTGGGATACCAAACCCCTTTTGCTTCTCAGACCGTATTGAGACAAATGGTTTTCCTGCCTCGGTGAAGTTCATCTAAATTTTCTCTTCTCAAACAAAATGTGCCTGCAATAATAGATAATTTCTAGTGGATTTAAAACTATGTAGTTCTCCCTGTCTTTTTGGAAATGGCATCCACCAGCCTATTTTTACAGGAGAATGATCTGTGGTGGGGGAGTCCTGTTTTCCCCTACCTCCTTTCCTTTATGCCAGTGGTGGGGGGAGTCCTATTTCTCCCTGCTCCTTCTTCAGGTTCTCAGCTTTTTCAGCCCACATGCACTCAATAGTTCTTTTGCTGCAAACAATTTTCAGGAAATGAAGTCAGAAGTCTGGGGAGAATGTTTCCCCAAAAAGGGACAGCAAAACTGTTCCATGTGAGCATTCAGAAGATGGAGTGCCTACATTTTGCAGTGTCTTTTTCAGTCTGCTGACTTTCCTTGGGAAGACACAAGTCCAACTCTCTGAAGATGCAAGGATATTCTGAAAAAATGAAATGCATTTTCTCTTCCATTGCATTTGGATTGTCTGTGTTGGACGAGTACCAAGCAGCAAGTGGAGATGTTGCAGCTTCTTCTGAATGGAAAAGGACACAAAACCTAACATACAAAGAAGCCTATCTAAGTTGCTGTTGTATGAAATTGTTGACAGCCCACACAACCAAGGGAAAGTGGTACCTTTTCTCCCAGGGCATCTCACAGCATGGCAACAGAGAGGGTTGGATTAGGTTTTCCTGTCAGGTGATTATTACATTGGAATGATGGACTCTGTTTTCTTCTCTGCTGCCTTGTGAGAATCAATTTGGGTTCCTGGTGGGAACCTGGAGGCACTGGGAGACTTGCACCATGGCAGTTGTTGCTCACTTCAGTGTCTACCTGTTTGTGCTTGCAGCTGGGTGGGCTGCAGGAGTTAGGAGCTCATTTCCACTTGACAGCCAACTTCTTGTCAAGAGCATCGAGTCAAGACAGTGTTTTCTGTGTGACAGACATTAGACAAGTCCAAGAGTTAAAAGTAGGAGGGGAAAAAAGACTGTAAGGGAATTTAAACTTCACAACCAGCTGGTGCCTCGTGCTCCCTGCCCAGCTCTGACACCACTCATCCTGTCACAGCATCATCATGCTCTTGTGGGCTCTGCAGTCCAGCTGGGGTATTTTGCTGGGAACACTGCTAACATCAGTGCTGCAAGGTACAAGGGATAAAAGAGAATGAAAACCTTTTCCTGCACCCAGCACAATACTGAACATAAAGACAGAATCAGTGTTTCACCTCTCTTTAAATAAAGGCACACACTGTCTGTCCCTGCTGGGTTCATGTGTTTGTGTGAGGAAGGAATCAAATCCTGTAAACTGCCCCTGTAACTTTGTTCCTCCTAAAAATGATTTTTTTTTTTTTTTTTTTTAATATGAGAGATTTTTGCAAGGCTGTCAACTTTGTATTCCTTCTTGGGATGGCAACTGCATAAGGAGAATGTCTAGAAAACAATACTTTGCAGATTAAGAATATTTGATTGTATGTATATTCCCATGCTACAAGATCTTAGGTCCTTTAAAGACAAAGGGAAATTAAAAAAAGCTAAGAACTAATTTAGAATAAAATAGGCAGTTATGCCTGATTAAATTCTGCATTTGAAATGAAGTCTAAATATCCCAAATAAACAATATGAATATGTAAAACAATAATGAAAAAAAGGAAATCGGAGCTGTTGAGACTAGCTCACACATGCTTCTATTTCAAATACTTTTTCATACAGACAGTGGCAAGTGCTGCCAAAAACACCAGCTTTTATCAGAGAAAGCCCTTTGGTATGCTGAGATTGAGCCAAAGGATTGAAAGAATTTCTACTGGTGATATTCTCAATGTGTACCATGGCAGTCTTAAACTAGATCTTATTACACTGAATTTCTTCTATGAACAGCAGAAATTACTCAGGGGAAAAAAAAAGCCATCTCATACTTGCAGATATTTTTTTAATTATAGGTTTGTACCAATTGCAAATCTTCAGGAACTTTTAAATGAGTGTTTATGCAAAATAGAGGTGTTTATCCTTTTATTGTAGGAAATGCCAAATGGATCTCCAGTATTTATTGCCTTCAGATCATCAACAAAAAAAAATGTACAGTATGATGATGTACCAGACTACAAAGACAGGTTGAGTCTCTCAGAAAACTATACATTATCCATCAAGAATGCAAGAATCAGTGATGAAAAGAGATTTGTATGTATGCTAGTTACAGAAGATGATGTTTCCGAAGAGCCGACGATAGTCAAAGTTTTCAGTAAGTAAATCTAGTTTTTACTACCATTAACATTCATCAGCATCTGAATCATAAATTACAGAAACTTTTGTTTAAGGCAGGATTAAAGCCAAGAAAGTATGTCTGGCTCAGTAAATTACTAAGACTAGCAAATTTCTGCAGCTTTCAAAAATGTAATCTACTGGTGGCATTTATGTAACAGGACTGCCTGCACTTGCAGTTTATTCATGATAAGTGCTGGCTCAAAGAGAATTTTAGGCTTTGATAATGACTCACTTATGTGATGTCATTTGGCCTTGGAAATGAAAAATGTAAAATTAGCATTGATTATTTTCCATTTGTTCTCAGAGCAAATTTTTCTGCAGGAGGGAAACATTAACCGTGTGCGGTCTGTAGGATTTCAGGGGGGAGGTTTGAAGTGGCTCTGAGCAGCTACTGTGCAACAGCACAAACTGTGAGGGAGAGAGCAGGAGGCTGGAAAATGAGCCACCAGCCCCAAATGCTTGTTTTGTCCCCTGCTGAATGGTAGGAAGGAGAAGTGCCAGTCTCCCAGAGCACAGCAAGGTTCAGTAGTGTTTGGTATCCTGCAGCTCGAAGGCAAGGCTGGACTGCAGTGCAAAGCCCAGCCTTGCGAGGCTCAGCTCAGAGCTCACACAGCAGCAGGGACAAGCCTGCTCCTTTCCTGCTGCTGGTTCAGAGCAGAAGTGTAATCCATCAAACCCTGAGTCAGCCTGGGTAGGTGTCCATTGTGGTTTTTTAGGGACACAGGGCTGTGACTGCAGTGTCTTATCTTCCTTAGCTTCATGTTTTTATATGGCTTTTGGCCTTTGTTGCTCTTCAGGCACAGTTTTTTGCAATCAGAGTAAGTCTGTTGTGGAAACATGCTGACTGCAGGTACAAGCAGTTTCAGAGAGATCAAATTCATGTTTTAGAAAGGCAGCCTTTTGCTTCTCAGGTAGAAGGTGTCAGTGAGTTCTCTATGATATCTATGCTGTCAGTCACATAAATGAGTTTAAAGCTAGATTAGGAGCCAATAGTAATTCCCTCGTTTCACTTCCAATTTGACTGCAAGAACAATTGAATTAATGACAACAGGGAGGAGTGTGCTCAGAGCACACATAGTAAACACAGTGCTTCAAAGGAGATGATAAAGAATTATCATGTTTACTTATTGCACAGTAGTAAATATGTAGATGAGGCAGTGGTATATGGTAAAATGAAACACTAACTGCTTGAATTACTGGGTACTCTACTAAGTATTAACACAATGCTAACTCAGCCATGGAGCACAGCTTGTCTGGTTTATTCTGTGCATTAATTCTAAGAGAGAAAGCTCCTATTTACTAAGGAAGATAAGACAGGAGGATGCCACGCATGTAATATGGCCAACTTAGTGCTGCAAGCAAAATTACCTTTGTGTTTTTTCACTTTGCGTTCACAGCTTTATTTATGGTTCTCTTAACTTTTCTTTGCATTTAATTTTCTTGAGTCTGGTTTTTAAGTTCTCATTTTTAGTTGCTTGCTTGCTTTAATTGCAGAAGAATTAAGAGTAGCTGGTAAGCTTCATTTATTTAATGAGGAGAGTTTCTAAGTCATTGAGCCACAGGTACAGAGCCAGGCTGCTGCAGTGTGACCCTAATAAACCAGAATCTCATGCACCTGAAACTCAGCTGCATCCCAGAAGCCGTGACTGATTCTGGGTTTTGCTGGAGCTTGTTCCATCCTCAGCTGTGCTACCTGATTATCTCACACTAAGGAGCTGAATTGGCTCGCTCTGCAGGTACCACCTGCTAGTCTCTCTCACTGACTACTCAAACAAGCACTACCAGCATTCCAGATGGATCCTGTCAGCACTTTTTTTGTGGAATTAAATAGCCAGTTTTCAAAGCAGAGCAGCCCAGCAGACAGGAGCTGCTGTCCTGCTGCACTGGCGCTTGGCTTTGGAGGCAGTGAACTCTTTTTCCCTCTATTATGAGGCCTATATAGAGTTGCAAAGTACTCTGGCAAGCTCTTAAGCTGAGAGATAAGCAGTGTGCTGAAGTTGCAAACCCACCAAAGTGGGGCTTGCTGCCAAGTTTAAAATTTTCTCTCCCTTCAGACGCCGAGCTGGTAAATGCCAAGTCAGTGTTTTACAGTGAATTACCTTGGTGCACGTGCAGCGGCTGGGGGATCTGGCAGCAGGAGTTTCCTCTCCAAGGCTGCTCACAGAGAGCAGGTGCAGCCTCTCCACTGGAACATCTGCTCAGCCACAGAGCACTCGGGATGGGGAGAGCCCCACACAGCAGCTGCAGAGCGAGGGGGCCTCCCTTCCCCTCATCCAGCACACCAAAACCAGGCACTTCAGCCAGTCCTGGGGGAGATGAGAGGCAAAAAGAAGCAGAGCTGAGGTGAGGGAAGGTGTCAGGGCTTGATCAGCTGGTGACTGGGACAGGCAGGCAACTATCCCTGTTTATGTGACCCAAAAATCTGACCCAGCAGACCTTTGAATGGTCTTGAAAAAGGACATTTTCTTGAATTGGCATGAAAATATTTTGTCCTTGACAGGTTCTTCTATAGAAAATATCAACCTTTTACCTTTAAAACTAACAAAAGAGAAATAAACATGTGTATATCTCCTAAAAATAAAAATCTTTATTAGTCTTTTGAAGAAAATATGACAGTCTTAGTATATAGTTTTGACTGTGTCTTTTGTTTGGTTTTAGTTTTTGCCACAAGCAAAGTTATTTGAAAAATGTCAGATGAATACCTCCTTTTATTCACTTTCATTTCCCTTTTGACCTGATTTTGTTCCATCCTGGGGTAATCATCCAAGTGAAGAGTATTTATGCATTTGCACGTAAACACGCACACAAATAAAATAGTTTATTGGGAAAACACACAGGCTGGGTACTCCTGTGACAGCAGGAGCAGTGCATCTGCGCATCAGTAACTTCAGCAGTGTGTGCAGAGACTTTGGCAAGTGGTGAAGTTCTCTAAGGGCTGGGATTACCAATGTACATACAGTATTTTTTTAGGAAGCTTGATTTGGGGAAAGGATTCTGTAAGCTGACATGGTTAAGAATGTTTCATTCTGTAAAAGTATGCGTGTTTAAGCAGTACAGATAGGGTGTAGAGCCTTTCCTTGACTGTATAGACATTGATTTATTTTTTTTTCCCTTCCCTCTTCCCCTCTTCTTCTAAAATTGTGGCGAAAACTGTCTCTTTTGGAGATAAAAATTTGCATTCCGGGCTTCAGGCCAAACTGTTTTAACAGACAAGTTATATAGTCCCTAGAAAGTAGTCTTTTATGATGGAAACACTGATAGATCCTCCAATTTGGCAAGCTAAGAGATCCATCTACCATAATAAAAGTAAATAAGAAGACTAGCTGTCACTGAAGAAAAAGTTGGGGTTTTTTTTAAGAGAGTCATAACTAACACAGAATTGGTTAAAATAATTACACTTTTTTTCTATCATCTGAATTTCTTAAATGTAATAATCCCAGTTATGAAAAATGAACATTAGAAGAATAATTTGGTTGAATTTTTTCCTTTATTATGTTGACAGCTCAGCTACGGTAATCTCTGCAGGAAAGCTGCTTTTTTTGTTGCAACAGTTTCTCTACTACTGGCTCCTTCTCCAGCATGTGTATCCTATAAATCGATAGATCAGATCAGGTTCTCTCCTCCTGGGTGGTGAACTAGACTGTCTGGCTAAAAGATGCATTTTCAGAGTACATGGAATTCATTATGGAAGGTGTGGCACATTTAAAGTGAGAGTTTGTTCTTGTGTTTTTGCTAATATTGAAATAGTACTTTCCCTTTTTCTTCTTTTAATGGGAAATGTAGGTAAGACTGTATGAGGATAGATTCTTCTGTTTCATTTCAAAAGTCCACGTATTTTTAGTATTTTTTTGTTTTTCAAACAGCTGTTTGTGCTCCCTTCACCAGTACTTTTATCCTATTTATGTTTTAGAACAACCCTCTCAACCAGAAATCTTACATCAAGCAAAGCTCTTAGAAACAGAGAAGCTACAAATGGTAAGAGCAGCATTCTCCCTCACAGTTATGTTCCCAACAGCTGCCTGAAGTCCCTTTACATCCAGGCAGAGGTGATGGCTCAGGGAGGTGAATGAACACCTGCCTGTGAGTCTACAGCCAGGCTGAGCACAGAGCAATTACCTTGTCACTACATTATTTATTTATTCCTGCCTGATCTGCCAACAAGGGCCACCCTGATCTTAGACCCACCACCCTCTTCCAAATTGCACCTCCCTGATTTGATACGCCCTATTTAAGAAAAGTGGTTGAGGTTAAGCATTTGAACTTTCTAGAACTTTTGACTCAAAACAGCATAAGTGAAAACAGAATTATGTTAAACCTTGTGGAGAAAACCAGTGTCTGATTCCTGTGTGTTTTGCAGCTTGGGGAGTGTGTGTCAAGGGACAGCTATCCTGAGGGCAATGTCACGTGGTACAAAAATGGGAGAGTTCTGCATCCCGTGGATGATGGTACGTTTTGGTGTCCCTGGATCCACCCATGGGTGTGTGCATGAAGATTTGTGCTTATAAGGGCTGATCTGCCTTATTCTAATGTATTCTTCCTTTGGGAAAAACTGCTCATGTGGAAAGGTGCAGTTGGAAGGAGATGTTCAGGCCTTTCACAGTACCCAGGCTACACTACATATTCTTTCAGTTCCAGTTTTAAATACATATCATGGAGAGGAGAATTGCCTTTATTAATTCTATCACAAAGCTATTTTTGAGCCTATGTAACTAATAGAAATCTGTATCTGATTTCCAGCTTCTTATAAGGTTTTAACTGTCTCAGTTTTATGCCTGTCCAATATTGTGTTTGGACCACACAAACCATCATCTTATACAACTATTTATTTTCCAGCATATGTAAGAACATTTTTTTTTCCTTCTTTTCAACTTTGACAGACTGATAAGGCTACAATATTTTTCCTTCAATGCATTAGAGAATGCTTAAAAAATAAATTTGATCCTAAATTTTTTTGCCATCGTTTTTGAGGCTTTCTGTCTGTCTTACAAATTCGGCTAATATTTGTATTAATAATCCTACCAGTTTGCAACTAGTTTTTTGTTTGAATTTGATTTAAAATATTTGGGAGGTTAGGAACGTGATTTTGGTAAAATATTCCTGGTATACTTCAGTGGCAGTACTAGAGGAAAACTGTACAAGCTCTTGGGTAACATGTCATGTTTCTTGTGTGTTTGCAGCCTGATCTCAAATGCAGAACAGGCTGCAAACATACAGGAAGAAGGTTTCAAATTCTGTCTGTGTGACACTGAAACATTATTTCCTTTTCAGTTGTGGTCATAAATTTGCAGAAGATTGTGGACAGAACAACCGGACTCTTCACCATGACATCGTCTCTGCAGTACATGCCAACAAAGGAAGATGTAAATGCCAAATTTTCTTGCATTGTGACTTATAATGGACCATCTGGCCAGAAAACAATGCAGTCTGAACCAGTTGTCTTCGATGTTCACTGTAAGTTATCAAAAAACATCATTTGCTGTACAAGTCAAGGGAAAGCAAAATCAGAAACAGTTTACAAAATTAGAGAGTGCTTGGCTATTGAAATGGTTGCTTCAAAACTGATTTGCATCAAGAAGGTCTGAGTACATTGCCAAGGTAATTCTTATTATCTTTAGATTTACCTGAGAGTTCATTTTTCCTGAATATCAAGATTTCATTGACAAGAGAAAAATGATAGCCATAAAAAACTACAGTGAAATAGGCTTTGGAGAATTTTAAGAGAAGTTATAGTGGTTGATAAAAGTGACTCTCTGTTCCCCCTGAAATATTCAGTAAAGACACAATACAATTTCTAGTAAGCTCAAATATTTATTTTTCATCTTTTCAGAATCAGCACCAAGCAGTTAATGCTGGCTGTCTACCTTGCACAAAATGCTTATCTACGGCTGTAAGATACTATGTTTTACATTAAAAATGTATAATTTGAATATTGGTAGACTTTTAAGTAGAGAATTTGTGTAAATAATTGCCTCTAACTGGACTGAATTCTAAAGCAGCTTCCTTACTGTGTTACTAACAGATGTGGAAATCATAATGTTCCTTTGAATAAACAAAACAGGCTGTTGGCAAGGAAAGATCAGAGGAGGTGGCAGCACTTAGAGACCAGGGGAAGAGACATTTCAAAGTCTTGTAAAATGACACTGCTGAAGGACTGTAGAAGGCAGGAGGTCACAGCAGAATAGGGAGGAGCAGGAGACAGACAATATGTCCAGTCAAGTGTTACCACTCTGCACATTTCTCCAGGTAGTGTGAGTGCACCACTGCCTTGAAAACAAAAGCCAAAGGCTGGAAGTGCCCTGTGTGTGTTCTGCCTGGACAGTAGTTGCTTTTGCTCTACAGGTAAAGTTTGTTGAGCCGCAGGGTAGGGATCAGTTTTGACCTTGATCAAATAAAGCAGCTGGTCTTTGGTTTCATCAGAAGTTAGGGTTGTCTTTTTTACCAGCTGTTTCTCCAGAATGACAACCAGCAGAACTAATACAGAAGAAAACCTTTGGGACAGCTGTTACCCGTGGGAATACCATAGGTGTTTCAAGCCTGCAGGCACCTATCCCATCACTTTAAACCTAGAGGCATTTATTTTTCTTTTTTTTTTTTTGTTTTGCTTTATAAAGCTGGGTACCAAATTTCACTGTGGTTTTTTCTGTCATTTGTGGAGCCCCATGACCATGAATACCTCCTGCTGTGCACAGCAGATGTTCCCAGGAAAGAGAAATAATGACCAGAAAGCATTTGCTGGTATTACTTGGCAAGAGTTGCTGTGCTGTCCTCATTTCCCCTCTGCTTTCATGCTTGAGCCACTTCACCTGTCGAGGGTGAGGCTGTTCCAGATTTCTGTGGTGTGTGTGCTACATGCACTTGGAAGTAAGAACTACCCTATATGAAGGGAAAGGAGGGCTGCATGGCTCTGGGATGGTCACTGGCCATGTGTAGCATGCCCTCTGTATAAAGATTTAATGTTTGATAAACTAGCTTTTCTAGTCCTGGTCTAGTAAAACACAATTTAATTAATTTTGGCAGTGTGCTGCTAATTAGCAAATACTGGGATGCAGGCACACCCTTCAGTACTGAAGAGGCCTCAGGTATGAACTTTGGCTTCAGAGCGTGGAGTTACTCAATTTTCTTTCTGAGTATTTTCATCTGCTGTAACTTCAGATCCTTACTCTGCACAAACGCATCTCCAAATGAATTTGTGAAATTCTTCATTAGTAGATGTCCAAGCTTCAACAGATGCATTTCATGACTGCTGTTAGTGGATGATAATGACCTGTCTGATTTGGTTTTGCTTTTATAGTTTAGTTCAGTGTTCCTAATTAGTTTCTCAATAATTGTGATTTTTTTAATGAGTCAAATACAATGCAAATCAAAAAAATGGCTGACTCCAGCTCTTAAGAAATGAAGTCTTTCAGCTTTTTTTTAGATTGACTGTGAAGACTATGATATTTTGCATCTCTAAAGCAATAGAACAAAATCATAGAGACCTACTACTCATTTCTTGCAACTTACCCATTTCTCCTAAAGAAATGGGGAGAGCATGATTAAAACTATGCCTTCAGAAGATTTTTTTAAAGATATATCTATTCAGTCAGGATCTAAGAAATGTTTTATTGTTAGTTTTGTTTTTGTATTTTGTCTTTTGCATTGAATTAGTACAGTCTTTAGTACTCAAGGGTTTAATAGCTAGTTCATATCCTAGAAGGAGCCAACCACTGTAACCTAGTATGACAAGAAGTGTGAATTAGCTCTTGCTGTGTTGGATGTTACTTGGATTAGCATAATTTAGCTCAGCTAACAGCAGTTATGTGCTTGGCTTTGCAGCTGCAGGCAAGGAAGCTACTGAAAGCAAGGAGTACTGGGAGAGAAGTCTTGGAGCTGGACACTTAGATAGTATCTCAGATATTTAATTATCTAGGCTCCAGTTATGTGGGGTTCTGCTCAGCA
This sequence comes from Cichladusa arquata, assembly GCA_026413545.1. NCBI lineage: Eukaryota > Metazoa > Chordata > Aves > Passeriformes > Muscicapidae > Cichladusa > Cichladusa arquata. The sequence goes on from JAOTQP010000001.1 coordinate 96,701,294, forward strand.
TTAATCAGTGTAAAAAGATAATGTTTGTCAGGCAGACTTCCCAGTCATGCCCTGTTGTTAGGTGTCTGTCTTGTTATGGATAAACTGCTTTACATAAAAGATTAGAGTCAAAGACACTTCACACTCAAGCTGCTTGCAGGGTTGGTGTTTTCCTTGAAATGTGGCTGGGGCAGCTCTAGGATAGCAGCATTCATTTACTAAATGGCTGCTTTTTGGTGCTGGCTCCTGGAATTTTGCTGTTGTAGAAAGCAGAATCTCAGATTTGCAAAAACACCAAGTAAGATGGGCCAAGTCAGGCATGTGTGCCACTGAGAGGCAAGATGTGCCTTCACCAGGCTGCTGCTGTTAGTGAAAGCAGGGGAGTGCATTATTCATACCAAGCACCATTCTGCATGGCACTGGGTACCATCTTCCTGTTCTCAGGCTGCATCTTCCTCAGAGGAATGACCTCTTCATCTTAGACAACAGTTAAAGTAGTCTTTTACTGTTTACTTCTGTGTGTTTGGGGTTTTTTTCTAGTTTAGCAAATTAAATTAAAATTTGCTCTTGATTGGTTACAGTAGATAGAACGGTAGAAGAAAAGACTGGTGGTTTGCAAGAACGTAACTTTTGTTTAACTGTGTCCATTTTTAATCCAGTCCTGTTTGTCTCTATGGGGAAAAACCTGTTCTAAATTGAAGTCCTAAAGTCTTACTCTTTATTAATTCCTCCCATTTCAGTCTCGAGACAAAGCATAAGCAATTCCAGCATATATCTAGACATTCTTTATGATAACTTTATCTTAACATAAACTTGGCAGAAGGAAAGGCATTTCGCAGCAGCCCCTGAAACTGAGTTTTTTTGGCCCAGCAGCTACCAGGAGGGGCATGCATGTCATTCTTGGCCAGCTATCTCAGCAATATCTGTTGTATTCCATACCAGCAGTGATGCTGGGCATTCCTTTTTCCAAGCAGGCAAAGCTGAGCTTCATCTCTGAAGGTGCTGAGGTACTTGTCTGGCTGTGGATGGGAGCAGAGGCTCTGAAGGAGGGAGGCTGTGGCTGGCTGGATCCAGCACCCATCCTGCCCTGGGGAGAGCTGAGGTACTGGGCTGTGCTGGGGCTCTCAGTGCTGCAGAGGCCACAGTGAAATGCAGCTCCTGGTACTGAGAATTCCCACCAGGACACAGACGTGATGAATGCCCGCAGGGTCGGGAGGGCTGTGCAGCACACGCTTCACTACACACACCAAATCACCTGTCAGCCAGGGCTTTCTCTGCTCTGGAGGTTTTTTTAGTGTCTGATAAGGTGCTCTGTGCTCTATCTTAATGGAGGACTGGCATCTTTGATGGAATTTTATTTATCCTTTGAAATTAAAATAGTGTGAGTTATCTGCCCATATAATTTTAATTTTGTTCATTTGACTTTGTTTTTTGAAAATTATATTTAGGCCTCTACTTAGAAAGAATAGCATCTGCTACAGAATACTCTGCTTTAAAAAAATTATGGAAGTAAAATGTAAGTTGTAGTTCAACTTCAGTGAACATGACAGAAGTATGTTACATTTACTGTTCTGTTGACTATGTTAAGGGTCCTATTATGCTCACCAGATTTATCTTTCTGAAAGCCTGTAGTGATCAGCATATAGAACAGGCTGAACATAGTTGCTTAGTTCATATTTATTTCTTTTTAATGCCAGAAGGCTATTATCTACTACTAATACATGGCGTTGAGAGCTTCAGTTGTTTTTCTGATTGCTGCAGTCCTCCAAACTGGAGAAATTTCACAGAGGACAAGTTAATCCCTCATAATGAAATCACACCATGAAATGGTTCATACTAATCAGGATTTATTTTGCTTTAAAGCACATGACATGGTTGTAATCATTGCTGTTTCAGTTACAGGTATTTTGGAGAAGAAAAATGAATTGTATGTTGTATGACTTCTTCGCACTTAATTGGCAAAAATGTAGAAAGTGTGATTAACTTCAAGTTCTTTTATAAAAAGATCTACACATGCAAATATTTTCAGCTGCAGGATGATAAACTTGCATTTTTTGGGGCCATGAATATCGTATGCATAGTGTGGCTGTGTGGATTATGCTGAAGCTATTACATATGTACATTATTTTCACAGACCCAACAGAGAAGGTGACTATTCAAGTGCTGCCACAAAGTAGTACCATTAAAGAGGGCGATAACATCACTCTGAAGTGCTCAGGAAATGGCAACCCTCCTCCACAGGAGTTCCTGTTTTACATTCCAGTAAGTCCTGCCTTGCTGTCGCTGCCTAGTGAAATATTCTGTATCATTCCTTCCTGCAGACATTGCTACATGTCAGTGTATACGTGGTTTTGTAACAAATGAAGAAAGGAATTCGATGCGACAAACACTGAAGATAGGCATTGACCATTATATCATGCTCTGAGAACGCCTCACCTCAGTTGGCAAAATGTTTTTGAGAAAACCCTCTCCTTCCCCTCAGCCCACCCAAATTTTTCAGGATTTTAGACCTATTGAAAATTATTAGGCTTCATTTCCCATCATCAGGTATTTTAATAAACAGTTTTGATTACAGCAGTTTAGCATCTTGGAGCAAACCATCTTATCTGTTGTCATAACACAGATCCAACAGTGAAAGTACAGCAAATTAATTCAGCTATTTTTTGGTCTTTCACAGATTAATCTTTGTGCAATTTCTTTTCTTCAGTTAATTATTTGTTTGATGGCATAATAACACAAAAAAATAACGTGTGTGACAGCGCAGGAGAAGAAATCTGTAAAATGTGTAAGACACAGACTGAGAAAAATAAAGACCTTATTACCATTAATCTTCTTAGTACTGGTGAAATCCACAGACAGATGTGGCTTTATATTCTAAGACTCCTGGTCCTGTTGCCACGTCCTGCTTCCCACTCCTATTTGATATGCCCTATTTGTTCCTGCTGCAGCACTGAGCAGAGCTGCTCCTGCGAGAAGCCAGAAGTGGTGTCCTTTCAGATGTTCCAAAGCCAGCCTGTCACCCTTGAACATAATCGTCATCTGCTCTGGGCTCCAGCATGTTTGAATTGCTGGAGAGAGCAAGGGGGGCTAGGAGCTGAACTCCTTATCTCAGAACAGCCATTTAGATTCAGTGAGTCATCCTAGAAACGCACTAAATGCCAGTGAAAAAGAGTCTGGTGTCTCTCCATGCTCCACTATCACAGTGAGGAGCTTAACACCCGAGTTTGTCTTATCTTCAGGCTCCCTGCTACCTGATACTGCTCCTTGCTCTCAAGGAGAGCTGCAGTGGGTGATCTCTTTGAAAGGCTCACAGTATTATAAATCTCTTTCTGGATTCAAAGATAGGAATTGGGGTATCATTCTATGCTTGTTTCAAAGCTGGTCGAAGTCAGTAGTCAGGGGGAAACTGGGGAACTGGATAGCCATAAAGCAACATTTGCTGGCTAATTCAAACAGTGTGCTTGTGCTGTTCAAAAATGTGCAATGCAGCACAGTGATTCAGTTTGGTGCAATTCAGTTTGTGATTTGTCCTAAACTGAATATATCAGAATCAGATTTAGAAATGCAATTTGTTTTGTTGTTTTGATTTCTGCAATACTTATTAGTAGAGTATTTTTTTCTGCTAAATTTTCAAGTTTTGTGTTTTAACATCCTATTAAATTGAGTTAATCATTCAATTAAAAGAGTAAGCTCTTGATTGTGGCTGTTTTTTAAAATTATGTTATCATGCAGGAAGTAAATGTTAGTTTAACTAATAGGTAATTACACTTCAGTATTGGAGTATTTCACCATCCCTATAATTTAAAAAATCCCCAACAAAAATTAGTGTGTTTAGCAGGCCCATGTACAGTAAATGTCTTGTTTTCCACCCACAGGGAGAAACAGAAGGTATAAGAAGCTCAGATACTTACATAATGACAGATGTGAGACGAAATGCAACAGGAGAGTACAAGTGCTCTCTGACTGACAAAAGCATGATGGACTCGACCACCATCACTGTGCACTGTAAGTCATTGCATTTTGCACTCCTGGGCAGGATACAAACTGATCTTGGACCTGCTGGGCTGGTTTTTCTGCTTTGTGTATGCAGCTTAGTGCAGTTACCTACAGCTGAAGCGTTGGTTTGAAGGAATGTCTGGTCATTTCTATTTATTCTAATGTATTTCTGTTTGAAAATCTTGACTTTCACAATTCATTGCCTAGAGAGTTTCACTTCATGTAGCTTTGGATAGTACATGGCTCTATTACCCTGTCACATATGGTGAGAATTTTGTTATTTTATCTTTTTGTGAACGTGAATAGGGCAAATTATTCTCTTCCATCAGTGCCTTAGAATGTACACAAACATGGAAGCTGATCCACAGGTTCCACTGAAGGTCATTCTTCATAGTCAAGTTCCCATTCCCTCAATGAGGTTAGAAAAGAAACTCAGGAAATCATTATGTTCATGTAGAAAAAGTTGGGTTTTTTTACTTTTCCCAGGATTGTGAGAGCTACAGAGCTCAGTAAATTTTCTTTAGCTGGATATTATTTAGTCACACTATCAACCACACTTCAAAAGCAGCCATTGAACAGGTTGAGCCATTAAAGCAATAGTTACTTTTGATCTCTTTATGTAGAAGACAAGAGCAGGAACTCTTTCAAACTCTGCTGTACTTTTACAGGTTGTGAAATAAGACTCAAGGCAGGGGTAGTAGTTTTCCCCTAAAAACATTGCTGGTCTGTAGTCTTCACAGTGTCACCAATAGTTGACAGGTTCGGAGGGATCTGAAGGATAATGAAGTTTAAAAGTTTTCACTGTAGTTATACTTTACATGAAAACAACCTTCATGTTTCTATACTTGGTTTTAATTTTTTTTTTCTTGGAAGAGGTATAATAACATGCATAATGTATCTGTACATGATTAATTACACTGTTATATTTAATGAATCTTTTGCCTTTAATAAGATCATCTGTTGTTACCCTGCCCACCCATTCTGTTTGCCACGAGCTGGGTATGTAAAACCTGAAAAGGCCCTGTGCTACTGCCTCTGAACTGCTGGATAGCAGAGGTAGCTTTGCTCTGGTGTAACTGACCCTTTAATTTTTCTCCAAGTGGATTGCATGTCTACTTGTACTTTCATAAATAATTACCCTAAAAAATGGCTTCCTCAGCTCCAAGTTGTTTTCAACAAGCCAGTTTTCCTGTCTCTTCTATTTTGTCTGCACATTCAAAGAGCTTTACTATGCCAGAGAAACTTGTAATTTCTAGACATGAGTCTTCCCACTGCTGGCAGCTAATGCAGCTACTCAGAGCTGCACTCCAGTACCCCACTGCTTTACTTTACTCAGGGTTCATTTTGTTTTGGTTTGTTTTCTTTCCAAAACACCTCTATCTGCAAGTAAAGCCTTTTTTAAAAAAATGAAGTACAGTGGCCTGGAATAATTCTGTAATTCCTGAATGTCTAGACCATGCCCTATCATTAAGGTACTTCAGTGTCTTGTCTGGTGCTGGTCTGAAGCATTTCTGCAGCATGTAGTTTGTCCTTCAGATAATACTTGGTAATGCCTATCAAATCCTACTTTTTCTCCCTCTTTTGCTTTATTGTTCACCTTTTATACGGAAGAATACTCTTCTCTGTGCTGTTGCACGAAAAATACACTTGATTGGGAGTCAGGGGTTTTCATTTCTTCTCATCCAATCTCAGCATTTTAGATTTTTTATTTTCTTTTTAAAAAACCCAACCACAAGCACAAGAAAAAACAGGCAATATAATAATATTAATTTAAATTTGGGAAACAATTTATAGTAATTTCTTAAATTTCAACTGTGGTACTTTTTCCCAAACCAATTTTATTGAGGATCATAATGACATGATTTCTTTCAGTGGCTAGATATTAAAAAGCATTATCATGCCATAATCCTCAAATATTTTTTGTAGGGAGTACCAAGCTCCCATTTTCCAAGTTGCTTGTAAATTATGAGAGTTACAGAAAGCTGAAAATTGACATTAAAGTGTCTGAGTTATCCATAATGCTTAGGGAAATTATTTATGAAGGAAATTGAGGGGGGATGAAAGATTCCCTGCCTTATCCATGGAACATATAGAACAAACTGTACAACCTGAGCTCTTGCCTCCAGGTCCCAGTTTAAAGTCCAGCAGAACTGAGTGCTTGTGGCTGGCATGATTTGTCCCTCTACAAAGGGAGCAGCAGAACAGGATTGATGTTGTAGGTTTGGGATTTTTTACACTAGGCTGTAAATTCTCTGCCAGCTCTATTCTTCAGTGAGTTTGCCCTGAGTCAGATAAGAAAAACTGGCAGGGAGGGGAGCAGGGCAAAAGCTGTTTACTGCCACTTACAGAGATGTAGAAGCACACCCTGAGCGAGGCAAGGAAAGCACCCAGCAGCAGAGGACAGGTATATCCTCCCTCAGCTATAAAGAAGCAGCTCTTTAAACCCACAGTGCCCTTTCATTATCTGTTGCTATGAGGATTTGAGCAGCTTGGTCTAGTGTTGGTGTTCCTGCCCATGCTAAGGAGTTTGGAAGTAGATGATCTTTTAGGTCTCTTCCAGCCCAGACATTCTATGATTCTGTAATTGTTTCTGCACATAAAATCTAGTGTGGAGTAAGTAGGTCTGTGGAACTTCCTCTTTATGATGCTTTCCTTTCTGCTAAAATGTGTTCTGCAAACCATCCCATAAATTAAAGGTCTTAGGAGTATAGCATTTGTATTTGTCTATAGATGTAGATATTTTTATAGCTTTGTCTTGACTTTTCTCATTGAAAATACAGGGGAAATCACGTTTTGAATGTTGCATGGAAAAATCTATTCTCAAGATACTAGAAGTTTCCAATTGTCTGCTGCTTTATTTATGAAGTTCAGACAACAAACAAGCACCTGTGTATTTTTCCCAATTGTAACTCAGTATTCCATCAGAGGTCTCCTCTGTCCTAGATGTGCCACAGCATCCAAACTGAAATGTGTGCTCCAGTCTTGCCCACATTAATTCCATACCTCCCTCACATGATGTGGTGGTACGTGCAGAATGCACTGTTTGTCTCTTCCCTGCCCTACTTGGTATGCAGAGACAGCACTGAAATCAATGCAAGACTTCAAATGAGACCACATTAAGAGCTAGCATCTATTGAAAATGGTGCCTGATGAGGAGCTTGTTTCTGAAGAACATTTCAAAGCTAAATGTGAAATGTACAGAAAATTCACACAGGAAAGTTTTTCTTTCAATGGAGACAAGAAATTAATTTTGGCAGTCTTCTATATGCAAGAAATGCTTTCTCCTCATACTTCTGTACTAAAGAGTGATTATTTACTAAGTACAGAGGTAAAGGTAACATCACATTTCTTTGTGGACCGTACAGATAAACTGGCAGAAAATTAAACTAAATCAAGTGGCTCATGTAGAGCTCCTAGAGGGTATCCTGTGTTAAACAGTAGCTTAATTCTGTCTTGCCTCATAAGCCATACAGATACTGCTCTGAGTTATGTAGCTCATCTCATACACTGTTCATTTTTCTGAACTGCTATAGCAACCAAAACCACAATGTGGGAAGGATGGTAGTCCCAGTTACAGCACACAAAGGGGTCAGCAGGGCACAGACTACCCTGGAGTAAGGCTGGGCTGAAGGATTGCTCTGGGCTCACTCTCAGTCTTGCCTGAGGTGAAGGCAAAAACTTCTATGAATTTCTGTTTCCTGTGGCAAATGTGAGAGGAATGCCTTCTGAATGGTCTTTGGTGACCTCTTGGGTTTGAGGTGCTATCTTGCTTCAAAGAACAAAAGGTTTAAGTACGTGTAGAAGGAAATTCTTGAGGAGAAAAGAAATCTTAGCTTTTTCTTCAACCACCCCTCTGCCCCAGTAGAATGTGTTGAAGGGTAACACAAAGTAAGAAGAAACACAACTCATGCACTATCCAAATCTATATACTGCTCACTGGAGGAGTCTTGTTATTTTATTTCTTTTTTTTTTTCTTTTCTTCTTCTGGAAGCCACAGGAGTTGGGTTCCATTTACTGGTTTCAGGAGGGAGGATGGGAAATCCCCATAGGAATACAGAAACAAGATGCCATTTTATCTCATCAAGATTTTTGACTCATTCACAGATGAAAGTACAGTTCTTGTGACCTCTCAGAAAAGACACTGGGCTTGTAACACAGATAATAATGCTGCAGACCAGTTGTACAGGCTAACACTAGTTGTTCCCTGAAGTTCTACCTTTAATTACAATGGTGTTCCCAGGGCAACCATTGAATGAAGCCAGTAGTGAAGTTCACTGTTTTGTTAAGGAAAACTCACTTCCCTCTACTGTCATTTTTGTCTCAAGCTTTTTTTAAGCTTTGCTTAAAAGCCAAAATGAGGCTTTGCAGTCCTTTTCCAGCAAGTACTGTATTTGAGATGAAGTTTTGTCCTTTTGACTATATATGTTTGTGTGTGTGCACACATCTGTGATAGTCATTCAACCAGGCAACTTGGCTTACAAGCAAGGCACTGTCAGAAGGGAAGCAAAATAGAGATTGACAAACTCTGTTTTTCTTTCACTGTAGGATTAAAATTTTTAAAAATGACCAGCCCACCAAATCCTTATACTAAGAAAAGTCCAGAGCAGTGTTTCCTGACGTCTCTGTTAGTGGCTCTCACCCTGCCTGGTGTCAAACACAGCTGTCACTGACTGCAGTTTCCCTGGAGCTTAAATATGTCAGGCAGAGCTTGGACTCTTTTTTGAGGTACACAAAAGTGTTACAAATGAGAGCAAATAAAGGGCTTCATGTGCACTTCCCCAGCCCTGTAATTTAGACTTCTCACCCCTTCAGTCAGTATCATGTCTCATACATCCTCTTTGACCTTCTTCATCCCCTTCAGATTCTGAGGGTAAAAATCCTCTGGTTTTATCACACAATAGAAAGATACCCATTGACCTGCCTTTTTCCTCCACAATTACTATTTAGGATAACCTGTCCCCACCTGCACTAGTCCTCCCCTGAAGATGCATTTCTACCTGGCCATGGTAAGCTACCCTCACAGCATTCTGTGCTTCCCCTTCCAAGATACACATACTGTTATTTGAAGTACTTCTGCAGCTTCTTGTGCCTACTCTGTCATTCTTTCAGCAGAACAAGGTGAAAAAAATGTATCCATTTGTCTAGTGATTAGTGAGGTTTTGCTTTTCCTTTTTAGCCTATAATTACAGCAAAAATATGAATGTTCTGCAATGCCTGTTTTAGAATAATTCTCTCATCTCCCTTCCTTGTGAAATTGACTTAGATTTTATTGAAGAAACGAAATCTTGAATTTAATGAGTGCAATTAGTCACATCCTCTTTTCTTGGTAAGCCTCTGAAATGGGCCAGGCTTTCTGAGATTAACTTTTTACAAATGTTCTTTCTATCCTAGATTTGGATTTGCAGCTTACTCCTAGTGGAGAAGTCACAAAACAGATTGGAGAGAACTTGCCTGTGTCATGCACGATTTCTTCTAGTAGAAATGCAACTGTGTTTTGGATAAAGGTCAGTAATTCATCTATTTCACACTCCATCTGACTGTTCATGTCTGAGTATTACTGCTGCTACTTCAGTGTTTTGGAAGGAAGGAAGGAAGTTGTTCATTCGACTTTTTAAAGAATATTATTAAAATGGGTCTTACGCATGTGGTTAAAATGAGATGTACTCACATTGATGACTGGAAATCAGTTACTGTAATTATCAGCTCAGCATCCAAATGGAGAGAATTAAGGCATATTGTAACACAAATACAACTTCTTTTGAAACAGTCTATATAAGGCCCTTTGAGAATAAGGTTCTTCTAAGAAAAAAAGCCCATTTGGAGTAATTTTGGTGCATTTTGTCAGAGGTGCGTTTAGTATTGGTTCTGATAATCATAACAAAAGGGCAAGGGTTGAATGGTTTACATGGTAAAAAATGTAGTTTGTTGAAGAAGGTGGCTTTATACAAAACCTGTAGTGCTGGAAACTTACAGTAATGATGCCTAATGGTTGTTGATGAGCATATGTTGATCTCATAAGCCTGGCCTAGAGGAGAGTTACTTCTGTCTCAAACGTTTTATCACTCATGGTCTTGGCCAACCTACTAGAAAAACTTAGAGCTGATAACTGATCTCATCTATGCTCTTGATTTAAAAACAAAATTGTTCAAGAAGAAAGGAGATGGCTTCTATAAATCTCCAGCAGCTTGTACTTTTCATGCTGTATATTCAAATGTACTTACTAATGGGGAAACAGCTTAAAAAAGTGAGGGTCTAATTTTCCAAAGCATGTGAAAACTTCTGTTGATAGTAGTCCCATTTGTCATTAAGGGGTTAAGGTACTGTGAGCCCATCTCTGTCATTTCTTAACTCCTGACTTTTTCAGGACAATACCAGAATGCAAACAAGTCCATCATTTTCAAGTCTTCAGTATCAAGATGCTGGAAACTATGTCTGTGAAACTACTCTGCAGGAGGTCGAAGGATTGAGGAAAAGACAGACACTTAAACTTATTGTGGAAGGTAAGCAAGCAGATGGTTGTGATTATTAATTGTTCTTTTAAAATAAAATGGTTAACTGCAATATTGTTCTTGTAGGAAAACCTCAAATCAAAATGACCAAGAAAACCAACACAAATAAAATGTCTAAAACAATTATCTGCCATGTGGAAGGTTTCCCCAAACCAGCAGTGCAGTGGACAGTTACGGGCAGCGGAAGCATCGTAAATAAAGCAAGTATCTTTCTTAACTACTTTATTCACCAAAAACTAGTGTGTAGGAAGTACAAATTAAAATCAAGGAACATTTTTGAGATAGTGAGATTGAAGAAAAGTTGTTTTCATTTATCTAAGAGAAGGTTAAGTGGTACATGGGCGACTTTTTTATGATAAAGCCTTTTTGAATAGAACAGGCAAAGGAGAATCCACTGGCAACAAGCTGAACCTGTAAGGAAAAAGAAAAGGTTACAAATGAAATATGCTTTTTTTAAATGAAGGTACTTAGTCATTTTATCTGGGTAATGTGCTGATTTTGCCATTGCATAAAGAATTTGCAAATAATGATGGAATTGTAGAACTTACATTAGAAAGCAAGTGGGTACTTGATGTAGGCATTAACTGAGTGAAATGTAATGAAATTTGGTATGTGTATATTAGAAGTTACATTCAGTATAGGTTCTTATGAGCTTTACAGCTTTTATCCTAATATTTATAGTTGTTTTTGTATGGTTATACCTGTTGTTTCTCCCTGGAAACAGAATGATTATGCACTCATCCTGAGGGATAAATAAGAAGAACTAATATATACCAGGAAAAATACCTGGAAAATATGCAAACTGAAGTGTTTTTGTATGAATTACCGAATCCCATGCAAAGCATTGGCACATTTTTCCTTAGCAGGAAAAATAAATGAGACCTCTCTGCAGTCAGTGGCTGGAAGTGCAGTGTGCAGTGCTCCTGTAGATTCCATTACATTTCATTAGGTTTTGCTTTAAGCTTGCAGCAATTATGTGTAGCTGACAAAATTTGTCTGCTTACTTGTGGGTATAGGACAGGAATTGTCTTGAAGCTATAGAAATGATTGAAAATAATTTTCTCTGGGTGTTGAATTAATCAAAGAATGATTTACAGCAAATTTAAGGACACATCAATATTACAGTACAGATACTATACTTGCTACTAGATACACATAGCTTGGGAAAATAATGCTTAGTGTGGACATAGCTTGGAAAGCTGGAAACTGGAAAATTTGGAACAATTCTTCTCTTTATAATGACATAAATGAAAAACAAGATGGAAAAATTATATCTTAGAAGTCTGAAACTTCTTTACGGATTGTTTTACTTGGATTTCTTTTAAATACTTGAATTAAAAGCAAATACAGGATGTTGTTAACTTTTTCAGAAAAAACTTTTTTTTCATTTGTCTTACAGTACACACTATACTATCTACTACTGGATATTTTGGCTAACTTTTTCTTTCAAATATTCACATTATCATTTAATAAAACAATGTAGTATTTGTCTTGCTATTGTTTGGAAAACTGAAATATTAGTTGAAAGTTATTTCCCTCTGAACATTTTCAATGTGTATTACAAGTGATGCATGAATTGTTCTTTGTGTTTTTAAAGGATACTAACCTTCATTTTTCACCTTTTCAGACAGAGGAGACAAAATATGTTAATGGGAAATTTTCCAGTAAAATTATAATTGCTCCTGAGGAAAATGTAACTTTAACTTGCATTGCAGAAAATGAGCTAGAAAGGACTGTGACCTCCATGAACGTCTCTGCTAGTGAGTGTCCTCTAAAGATAATTTCCTTAAAGTTACAGTTTCTCATAAAGTACCCATACATCATACTCAAATGAAGAGTAGGTCTGCATAGTAATGTTGATACTAAGATATTTAACCTTTTTGTCTTAAGTCAAGGAATTGCAAATCCACTCTGGATCAGTAGTACATAAAATTTATTGATAGCTTTCTACAGTAAGTCAGTCTTCATTACTTTCTTGGCTAGCTACTTCTATTTACAGAAATAAACAACAGTACAACATAATAGTACAAAATACTGCAAAGTAATTTCATTTACAATTCAGAGATCTTCATTTGCAAGACAAAATCTTTATTTATTGTAAAATTAACACTAACTCTTAGTCCAGTTTATTGTTACTGGTATGACTTGACTCACAACAGAAATCAGCCATACTGGGCTTTAATCATGATGAAAGGTAGTGAGAAGCTATGGAAAGATAGCACAGAAATACTTGGTCAGAAATATTTCTGACTTGAATATTGCAGGTTTAGAGTAAGATTCTTCTAATGGATACGGTATAGTTACAAAGGAAAGACTTCTGTTTAAAGATGAGATTAAATATCTTGTTTGGCAAAGACTGTTCCAGTTTCTGTCATTGCTGTAAATAGGTAATTAAAGATGATGTTCAGGTCTGATACATGTTGTATTTAATTTAATTTTAACATTTTTCATTTCAGTAAGTATTCCAGAATATGATGAGCCAGAGGATAGAAGTGGTATGTATGGTTTCCTCTCTCTGTAACCCTTAGTTTTGATTGTCTCAGCTCAACTGTTTAGTTCACTGCACAAGTCCCTGAGAGTCCCTTAAGGCTGGACTTGCTTTGAAATTTTTGGTGTCATAATTGACTAAGGTGTGATTTTCTTGAAGCTTAAAAATGCATTTAAAGAGCAATGCATACTTTTTTTTTTCTTTTCCTTTTCTAATCCTTTTTTTTTTTTTTGTTTCTGGGGAAAATTCTTTAGAAATGTTGTAATGCTTTTACTTTATCATAGGCCGTCTCATTAACTTTTCTTCTTTGCTTCAGATGACAATAGTGAAAAGGTTAATGACCAGGCAAAGCTCATAGTGGGAATTGTGGTCGGTCTTCTGCTGGTTGCTCTGATTGCAGGTGTTGTCTACTGGCTCTATGTGAAGAAATCAAAGTAAGAATTTTTTGAAAACTTTGTACTAAGCTGGAAAAAAGAACAGTGATAAGCAGAGATGTATGTTTACCTGTTCCCCTTCCTCTACAGTTTTCTGGAGTGGGGAAAAGCTGTTAGGGTAGATGCACTTGATAGCAAAAGGAAACTTGGTACCTCTGATTGGCTTGTCCTAATGCTTAATGAGACTCATCTCCTGGAGGTGGGGTTCTAAGATTTCCGTAGATCATAGTAGTAATGAGGTCCTGTTTCCTGACAGCCAAGTCTGTGCTGACTCTTGTATTTAAATACAGTGCTTAGTTGTAGAACTTGATGTGAGGAAGTCGGTGTGGCTGTACTGGTGCTAGAAACTGCCTTCATTTAGAAATTGGCTAGCTTGTTTCTTTTAAAAATGGAATAACATACAGAATAAGACTCAACCATCTCAGGGACAAGAAAGATCCTTAATTGTTTTGTTCACATGTACTTTGAGATTCCTGAAATAAAATTGGTAAAAATAGAGCTTCTGTTGCTGAAAAGTCTAGGAGCTCTCATCCCAATCCAGATTTTAGCCATCATAGGCACAGAATAGCATTTTCCAGTGAAGCCTGCCTGCTTTGAAGTTCCTTCCTTGTCACAGAGGCTCACTTCAGAAAATAAATGGGGAGGTGTCAAGAAGTGACCATGTTGCTGCATCCTTTAGAAGCTGGCTGTTGCTGTGTGCCCCATTTGGTCTTAGCCCATGCCTTTGTCTGCAGGGAGAGCTGAGGGCACTCAGAAGCAGGTTTGCTTTCAACAGCTCTTACAGCTGCTTCTGTGCAGGGGAGGTTAAGTGGCTGGGCATAACATGCTCCAATCAGTACAGGTGTAAAAGCAGTCTTAAAGTTCAATGGGTTTTAGTATGATCTTCCATTAAATTGAATCTAAAAGATATCAGTGGGGTTTTACTGTGAACAAATGTGTTTTCACTGATGTGAAAGTACAACAAGGAATTCTCCATCTGCTAAGAAATGCTCTATTTTCTTGGATAATACATAAAGACTTTGGCTGAACCATAACTGATCAGGTTTTTGAAGTTTTTCAAATATAGAATTGTTGTAAATTACCCATGCACAGAACCACACTCATATACTATAGAAGTTTTTTGGTTTTTTTCCAGAGCCTAAGCTTTTTTTGGTAAAAAATTAAAAGTAACAACATAGTGCTGTTCCTCCCACACTTTGGTACTGTTGCAATAATATCTACCATAACTTTGTCATTCCTTTTTGAATGTGTGAATGTAGAGTCATGAAACCGTGGTACACTGCTTTGGGTTTCTTTGGATGAGGTGGTTTGAGTATAACAAGGGCAGAGAAGGTAAAATATCTCTTCTTAACCATTGAGTAGCGTGGGGAGAGCTGACAAGCATCATGGAATATAGCATGAGGTGAATTTATGAATTACAACAATTTTTTCTGCTTCAAAGATAAGATATAGCATAATCCAAATGGACACCACTTCTTTTCCTCATGCTCAGCTTCACCTCCTAAAGCTTAGAGGAAAAATTAGGGCTAGAATTGATTAGACAGGTTCCCTGGAAACAAAAATGCCTTTATAGTTTATTAATAATCTCTGTATTTGACACATGGTTGCTGGCTTCTAAACCCCTTAATTGATGTATCATCATTGACAATATCCTGTTCTCTGTATATTTTTAAATTGATCTGTTGTTATCCTCCCTGCTTTCTGCACACCATATTTGCAGGAGCAAGCAGACTGTCAGTACCTATTCTGACAAAGTTTTCATTATGAATCATAGCCTAGAAATCAAAGTAGACCTTGCAAAAAGCAAATTACACCTCTGGACACAAGCCCCCATCTCCATCCAGGCCAGCAGGTAGTAGTTATTTTTGGAAGCCACCCCTGACCAGTAACTCACCTAATCTCTATCCCCAAAGTGACGCCAAAGGAAAGTCTGAGAAGGCAGCAGCACAGAACTTTCCAAGTCTGCCGAGGCAAGAAAAACATTACTTTTTTTGTTATTGGTGTTGTGGTTTGTATAATCTTCTATTGTCTTGTCATCCACACTAAGTAGGAATTTTACTTGTAGCCTTGGAATATATTCACAATAAATCACTTGTACAGTCACTCCCTGCCTCAGCTCCACTTGATAGAAAAGCTGATTATTGCCACATATTCTTTTCAGTGTGAATATTATCCCATAAATCAGAGACTCATCTGTATTCCACATCCTGCAACCAGCCTCCTCTTGAATAAAGAGTTGAGGCTACCTACCCCAGCATGCCTTGTTTCTCCTTCATCTGAGCAGAAGGCCAGACACTTGTTCTCTGCAGATCTCTCCTTTTTCCAAAAAGGATGTTGTAAACTAATCTGCACTGAACAGGATATAACTCAGCACTTCAGAATCTTTCTAAACTTTTTGTGTCAGGCCTCAGTTGAGAGATTGCAAAACACCCATTTTAGGGAAATGCTTCATATATGAAATTTTCACCTTACCAGAGACAGCTGAGGGTACAGCAGAAATTAAAGATTCAGAAAGGAAATAGTGCACTCAGCACCCTGTCCCCTGCTCTAGTCATGGAAGTTGACATGTAATTGGATCTTGGCCCCATTTTTGTCCCTGGAGTTTGGAGGTGTCCAAATCTCAAGTCATGTGAGGCAGGATAAAGGTTAAAGTGGTTCAACATCAGTGAAGGAAGCTTCAGCTGGGCCAGCTGAATCACAGCAGCAGTCTTAAAGATGTTCACACTCAGAGCACATCAAACTCTTGAGATCTTTCTTAGGTCACAGTAATGTCAAAGGCTACTGGCCTCTCTGAAGCTGAACACTTGGAGCATAGCAATTCTGCTTTTCTGATACTTTATAGCAAACAAGCATATGAGTCTAATGTAGTGAGCCAAATACCTGAGAAACTCACTATGCTTTCAACAAGACTCAGCATTTGTATTGGTTTTCACTCTCTTCCCTTTCAGAGAAAAGACATAGATACCAAACATCTCTGAAAGTGTCAGCTCATGGCACAAATCTAGCATAAAAGTGACACATTAAAAAACATTTCTTAATGACTGGAATATTTTTCTAATGTCTCTGTGGTTTTTCCTACTGATGGACATTTGAAAATAATTGGAGGAAGTGGAAGGCAAGATTGGAGTAAATAAGGAGGTTGCAGCTAGTCCAGGTTGGGATGTATAAAACCATTAGCTCCTATAAAATTATCTTCAACAGTGCAGTTGAATGTGGCTTTAATGAAATTCACAGCTCTTACCTGTCATCATCACAAGTTTGGGTAATAAGGACAAGCAGCACTGCATACTTCCTTCCTTAAATAGTGTGAGGGCAAGGCCTATACTTGCAAGATTAAAGGAAATCAGAAATTAAAACCCTACAGCAATTTTTGGGTCATCTATATGTAGTCTGTATTTACACTACAGCATTATCAATTATCATGGAAAATGGTCTTCATATTACAAACGATGTTATGAACAGTATCTGAACAAGATCCGTGAAAATAGTGGCCCCACAACACACACAACTAAAAATCTCACTTTGGTACTACTTACAGAGAGATTTTGATTAGGATTCCCTGAGGGTAATTATTTTCCTGAAGAGCAAGCATAGATAAATATTAAATACAAGTCATAATTTTAGCAAGAGTTCAGAATGATCCATGATTTACAAATTAATTTAAAGGGGAAAAAAAAAGAGATAAGTGAGTAAACTCATATTTACACAACCAATTTCTTACTCTTCAGAACAACACCATTAAAGATGTGGGGATTTTTTGTGGAGCTGGGTTTAATGATAGTGTGAGAGTGCTCCAGGTCTGGGCAAAGTGGGCTTTTCCATTCAGACTCCATTGCCCAGCCACTCAGATATTACGAGGAAGTCGATCTTGAGTTGCACATGGAGCAAGCTGGCAGGAATTAGTGCACAAAAAAGTAAGAAACAGCTGTTGTTGAGTGTTAAGGACCATTTGTCCTGTGCCTGAAGTTACTCAGAAGTGATGGAGCCCATGTTCTGAGATGTTTCTGTCACAAACCCAGCCCTGTCTGTCGAGCCCTGGGATTGGTGCTGTTCCTCTGCTGTTGGCAGAACCTCACCTCCGTGCTCAATAACTCCTGTGTCTCTTCATGACACTATTTAGATAGCACTAAAAAGGGCAGCAGCATTGTTTGTGCTGAGGTGGTGAATCTGCCTAGATAATGGTATTTGGGGAACAAAAAAGCCAGATCAGCAGGATCACCAAACAGTCATAAATAAACAGCTGCGTTTCACTCTCGGCATTGAGAATCGAAATCCATGGGATTGTCAGACATGAAAAACTGCTGCTGCTCTCATTTGGAGCAAGTGGTTTGTAACATCCTCCAAAAGAGTTCTGGAGCACCTGCCTCTTTCAAAGTTAGTGTTGCCCTTTAAGTCTCCCATTTTTGCCCAGTGTGGCTTTAGGTGACATTTAGTTTGACTGAACTAAAATAGATTACTTTAAAAATCAAAACGCGATCACATTGCAGAATCTCCTGACTTTTAGTCATTGAATACTTTTAAGCTAATCAAAGACCAGACAGTTTCCTCTGCTGTTAAGTGGCAGGTCATATGAGATTCAGTCTCATTTGGGCAGTGTAAAGCTGGTGATAAGAGGCCAAAAAAAAAAAAAACATTATCCCAGTGAGCCATGCCAGTAGTCTATCCCCTCTCCAAGAGCAGACATTAATAGTTATGAGGACAGAAGTGCATGATACTGCTTTCTCACATCCAACTCACTTCAGCTCAGGTAATTGCCCAAGTCCAGATTCTTTCATCTTTTTATCTCTTCCCTTATTGTCTCCAATTTTGTGAGACTTATTTATGGAAAAGACTCATTAGCCACATGACAAGCCAAATTATGTGCTCAACCTAAACTCTACATGTTTTAAATTCAAATTATCAACTTTCTTTAATTTTCAAGGGATTTTTTTGAGGGGTGTTTCTTTTTTGTTAGGATTAAAGAGATTTGTGAAAGGTTATTTAGCTCACAGGTCAGTCTCTATGAAAGCATTGAATTTTCTTCTTCATTGCATTTCACATCCTTTCCTTTTATTCATGTCACGTGTTTCAGGTTTTGAATACCAGAAAAAAAATATAGATTGTTACTGCACAATAGATATTTACCACTGTAGAACAAGTTACTTTGTAATACTATCTCAGCACTTTTAAAATTAAATTTGCCTGTAATAAAGAGGAGCTCAGATCTTTGCAGTAGATGGGTTTTCAGCATGATACCTTCCTGTCAGTCACAAATATAACAGAGCACCCTAAACCAATAGCAAAAGGTAAATGCAGCTTCAAAACATCAAAACTTACAGCCCCTCAGGAAATAACCTCCTCTAAAACCGATATGATTTTAGAGTGGTCTCTTTCAGTGTAGCCTGTGGGATTTGGGATCCAGAATTCCACATTACCCTGGCACTGCAGCTCAAGCTGGAGGAGAGCAGCATTTCAGCAGCACTCCAGAGCTGGGCAGGGCTTGGGTGCATTTGCACTCCCTCAGGAGCCCTTCAGAGACAAGCACTGAGCTTTCCTGCCCCTCAGCTCTGCCCCAGGGTGCCCAGCCCGGGGC
Source organism: Cichladusa arquata (assembly GCA_026413545.1). Lineage (NCBI taxonomy): Eukaryota > Metazoa > Chordata > Aves > Passeriformes > Muscicapidae > Cichladusa > Cichladusa arquata. Next base: position 96,720,272 of record JAOTQP010000001.1, read on the forward strand.
ACTCCCAGCGTGAGGATGTGCACAGGAGCGCCCCAGCAGCAATAATCCCACCCAGCCCGGGAGGAGCATCCCTGCATGGTGTCAGCCTGCCGTGCCACACAATCTCACCTGTGTCTCCACTGCACCTTGCCATCAGCCTCGCTCCAGGTCCTTACCCTGGAGCAAGGGTGAGCACGTGCATCCATCTGCCACAGCAGACTGCACTTTTCTGTAGGGGACACAAGTTATCTGTAGAGAAAATGTGGATACGATAATCTGCTTTGACACAAGGGATTTACTTCGTCCCACTCAAACACATTTGCCCATTTACATTTTAAAAATTGGGGCCTTCAAAATGTTATCACAGCACTGCAGGAATCTTTCACCTTGGCAGACAGTGAGGCTTCTCACAGATTAAGTGAATGGCATAGTGGTTTTATTGTGCTAAGCTAAACTAAGCACTTAACTCATTAATTCATCACCACTACTTGCATTAAGGAAGATCTGCTGTTTTAAATGAGGCATACCTCTTTTTTCCTCCCCCCTTCAAACATTTACACAATCTCATCTTTACCCAAAGCTTCTCAGTCATAGCTAACACAGACCTACAAGCCAGAGTGAGATTTTTTTTTCAGTGTTGCCAGAATTTTCATGAATTTCTTCACATTTAAAGAGACTCCATTTGGCATGGGCTCTGAAAGTCATTTACTACAAGTACACAAAAGATTGCTGTGTTGATCAAGATGTCTTAGCCACATTTGTAACATTTTAGTATGCCTTAAAGCAGACCCATGTTTATTGAAACAAGCTGCACAATTACTTTGTCAAGAAACATGGATCTCCACAACTGGTTTAAGTTTACTAAATGCTAGCTCAGAATAGTTCAGAATTCCTCAAGAGGCAGATCAAACGCACAGAGCCCTGCTGCAATACTTCCTGTGGTACTCACAGGTGGTGTCACTGGCCTATTTACAGGCATATGCAAACCTGGTGCTCTGCTCAGAACAGAACTGTCAGAATTTTCTGTTCACTGTGAGGGGAGGAGGCAGTGTCATTAATATGAGTGTGGAACAAAATGCTGTAGACATGCAAAAATGACCTTCCTTTACATTATAGGACAGCATCAAAACATGTAGACAAAGATCTTGGAAATATAGAAGAAAACAAAAAACTAGAGGAGAACAATCATAAATCTGAAACTTAAGAGAAAATGTGTCAGTCATCATTCCAGGTAAGTGTTTCATATTACAGCATTAAAATCTCTTTGTCCAGCATTTCTGTCTGGTGATCAAAGCTCTAGCTTTGTCTGGTGCTTGCCTTCCAGAGGCAAGGCAGTGGTGCAGTTTTAGGACAGACAGACTCAAGCTTTTGGCCAGTTAAGAATTCAGAGCTGCACATACAAATATAAAAAGAAGCCTGACATTCAGATGGAACTTAATACTTGGCTTTGTTTTAATGCATGTGTTTGAGGAAATGAAAGTACAAATTTGTATAATGTACCAGTGTACGTGTGCATGTGCATGTATGTGTTTATATTAAGAGTATGTTTAGGTAGAGTTCAGAAGGTTTCAAGTTATGACTTGAAATGTTTACAGGAACTTCTTCCTGTACTGAAAGCAAAAGTTTCCAACTCCTTGGCCACTTTTTTCATCATTAATACAAACGTCATGAAACTTCCTTCCCTTAGAACAACACGATTCTCTTAGTCTAGATTTCACACACCTGTACTGTGATCAGTTTTATCCTGGAAAGAGACACTGTGTATTACACTAGTAGCAGGTCTGAAAGTTTCCCCTGCTGGGATCTGTATGAAGTAAACTGTTTACAAATGATCTGGCAGATGCAGAGGTTCTGCTGGGAATTACAGGAGCACAGCAGAGCACCAAGAGCACCACCCTGTGCTCACACACATATACACTGCTGCACCTCTCCTCCTAGTACCCAAAGGAGGGGCTCAGACCATTTTCCTGGCCCATTTAGGTCATCTAAAATTAACACTGTGACAACATAAGAGTCTGGAAAGCACCTAACCATAGAGAGCTTTGTTGAGTTAGTCATCAGCTATTCTTAAGAATGAGAGTATTACATGTTCAGGGGTGCTTGCTTTGTAAGCTCCTCCACAGGAAAGCTGTAGACAGCCCTGATTTTCAGTGATCTTAAGTAAATAGCACTGGATACCTTTTCAAGGTATCAGGGATTTAAAGCATGTGGAATTATAATATTTGATATTTACATAACAAGGTTTCTTATTTAAATGAATGCAACTGTCAATAATTTCAGTATGTCAGTATTGTCTGAAATTTTCAAACACAAACCACAAGTTTTGCATTAAATATTTATAATTCATTGGATTATATAGAGCAATTATGTAGTGTATAAAGAGATGCAGCATTGCTGTAGGCACTTTAACAGCAATATCACTGTTTTACTAGTCTGGAAAAGGAAATTTGGAATACCAAAATTATGTCCTAGGAAGGATTTAAAGGTGGAAAACAAGTCAATTTGGATTTTGAAAAAGTTGCAGCGTAAACACATTGTGTGCCTTTGGTGCAGTCTTTTACTCTGTATTCCTTGAGATCAGCAGATTTGCAAAAATGAACATAAATCCATTACTTACCAGATAAAGTGACTGGATGTGGTGGGAATAATATTGCAACAGCAATTCTTGTCATGAAAGAAAGCGTTGACATCATTGAGCTGCAAAAGAAAGTACTGTTGATGTAACTGTTTATTAAAAGCTTAGATACTGGGTAGTTACCATGGTTAACATATTTTGAAATATTTAACTGGCTTTATCTTTCATATTTTCAGAGAATACATATAGACCAATTGAAGCATGAACGTGGATTGTATTTAAACATATACAAAGAAGTGACAGCTATTCATGGTTCAAGTATTAAGCAGATCATACTACCAGGTTTTTCAAAGGATTTTAGACACAATTATCTCAAGCTAAAAAACCCCACAAACTAATTTTGGCAACAGCCATGGTAATAGGTCACCATGTTGTGTTCTGTTTGAAATATTTTTTTGTAAATGTCTGCACTGAAGATTTCTTTTTGTTTGCCTTTATGTAAATTTTTTACGTAGCTATTTTTATACACTGTAAGGCTTTGTTCTGGGAGTTGCTGTTAATCTGATGTATAGTGTAATGGTTTTATTTCAATTGTTTTTATGACACTCTTTGAGCAGGTACATGTCTGATTCTGGTTGTTATCAGTGAAGCCTCTGCTTTGTAGCAAGTACCTAGAGTGTAAGATTGTCTTAAAGGAAAATGTCAAACTTCTTTTTCATTCTTCGAAATCATGGTAAAGCAGAAGGGTGACAGCTGTGACAAGAATGAACTAAATTGTTAATGAATGTGAACGTTTAAAAAAAAACATGCAAAGCTAAACAAGCTGGAAAGGGAATAAAGAGTTTCCCTGAAGAAGTCTGGGTATTGAGTAAGGAACACTATGAAAAATTCCTAGCCTACATACAGATGGTGGCTAAAAAATCCTTTACTTCTAGAGCAAGACACGCATTTTATTGATGGTTATCAGTCGTCTTTCATGTTAGCATTAGGATAAGGAACTGGAATTCTGGATTAATTTTGATTCCTTTATGTTATTCGCTGCCTTAAAGTACTGTACCTTTTCTTCTTTTCAGAGAGATACCAGTCAGAATTGGAAACTTTTTTAAAAAGTGGTCATATCAAAGCTGCATTTTTTCCCACAAAAATAGAATATATATATATATATATTTTTTTTGTGTGTTTTTGTTAACTATGCTACAGATATTGAATGCACCTTGAGATAATTTTAGTGTTTTTAACTGGTACCTAATTTATCAAACAGTACATATAATTGTAACAATGAAATGTCTATGTATCTTTAGTTACATTCAAGTTTGTAACTTTATAAACATGTTTTTTGCTTGAGGGAATTTTTAGAATGGTACTTGATAAGAAAAGGTTTTAAGGTGAATGGCCAATAGAAAGTTGTACTTAAGGGAGATAAGTTTCATCTTACCTGGAAAGTTAGTTTCTGGAAGAAGGCAACAGGCAGCTTTGATGGAGAGGAACAGTAGAAGTAAGCAGAACATCAGGTTTCCATTTACAAATATCCAGGGAAAAAGTTTGTTTTTATAGACTGGTAGGCAAAAATAAATAAATAAATAAATAAAAGAAAAAGATGGACGCTAGGAAATGTATTTTGCCACTTTTGCATTATTTAGGGGGCAGAAAACACTGTTACTTGTAAATTTGTAAAATGTTAAATGTCTGGGCAGTAGTGACTGATGTCTTAATAAAAGCTTCCTGTAGTGCATTGGCATGGATCAAATACATAAGATGTCCTATAAACTCTATGCTGTATAAAATATTAGAGGGAAATCCTGTTATATGCCTCTAAACTTTAATTTGTTACTGTTTTATTTGGCAAAAAAGAAAAAAAAATTATAATCTTGGTCAATATTTAAACCAAAGTAAAATGGGGGAAAAACCAAAGTAATTTGTTTTGCATGGCTAAGCCATTCTGTTATCTCTGTAAATATTGTGATTTTTTTCTTTTTAGAATTTTGTTAAAAAAATTCTAAAATTTTTAAACACCTGTTTTTCCAAAATAAAACGTGAACACACAAAAAAGTTACTTTATATATAAATATATCTTTTTTTCTTTTGGTGCAAGAACACTGCCAAGCGATACACATTTTTTAAAAGAATAAACAAATTCAGTGGGCATGACTCTGAACGGGAAAAGTTGTACCAGAGTCCTGTGAAGGAGTGTGCATCTATCACCTCTCTGTGTTTATAACACTACAAATAATTCTTAAATCCAGAGAGGATTCTTCCAAAGATAGGGAAAACTCCAAAGGGAAAGCATAGGGAAGGGCTGAAAATTTTCATACCACTGTCAGGGGAATATAGGGCAAATGAGAAGAAAAAAAAGTCCTTCAACTTTCACAGCTGCAGAAAAAGGAATACAAACAACTCCTCGCCTTTTGGGATTCTGCTTGATCTCCTATGCACTTTAAATCGTCGGTCCGAGGAGCTGGGTTTTTCACTGCTCCGAGTTCACTATAGGCAAGTTTCAAGAACCAAGAGTGCAAAAGAATTAATGTTTCTATCCATGCCTAAACAACAATAAAACTGAAGTATGTCTTCACTGGCTTGTGTGAAATCTCAGTTTACAAGAACACGTGTGAGCCCGAGGGAAGGGGCTTACCCAGAGCTGCTGCTGCTCCTGTGCTCCTGCAGATACACCCCTGGAGAGTCTGGCTGGCAGGAAAGTCATGGGGTGATGGCTGTGGGTTTGTGGAGCTTCTCCTGCCCCACAGCACCTGGGGACCACAGGCACTTGCTCAGAGAAGAGCAGGATCTGGGCCACAAAGCCTTGCCAAAGTTCATCATGCAGGTCTCTGCTTGTGACCTGAACAAATAAATAATTAGCTAGCAGTGAATTTGGGGGGGTCCTGTTCAAATCTGACTGAGGATACCACAAGAGTTCAACCTCAGTTTACTATACACAGGAAGAAAAACAAATCCCTGCTCACAAATGGTTTAAAAGCATGACAGGAGGCAGTAGAGGAGAGCCCTTTTTTCTTCTTGCTTTACAGTCAGGAAATAATGAAATTAGTGGTGTCTGTTCATGGCTGTCCAGGAAACTGCCACTGAGCTTGGAACAAACCAGTGGATTTCACTGCATGCTGCAAAGGCAGTATCCTGAAAAAATACCCATGGGCTTCCCAAGCAGCTCTGGGAGTTCTCTGAAGTAATAATATCAAAGCTATAGCTGTGCTGCAGTGGGTATGAACCACAGAGACATGATAATGGTGTGGCCACGAGGTGAGGCCTTCTGGAAAGAAAGGGGAAAAAAAGTATCTGGGGTCAACACTATAAAAGCATCAGGAACATTTTGTGCTGGTTCTGAGTGCTGCAGAGCAGCCTCTGCTTGAGGGCTTTACTGGTCAGAGCCCCAGCAAGGGACAGTGCTGACTTGGCTGCTGGCCAGGGAAACAAACCATCCACACCTCCTTCTCTGGGCATTTTCCAGGCTTTGCCAGCATCAGCCCACATGGTTTAGGCAATGTGTTACACCTTTTCCTGGACACAAGAGTTTTCACCCTGTCATGTTTTGGAAAAAATGCACAAATAAGTAAGTCTAAATTCTATATTGCTTATTACTTGAACATTATGAGATTCTGATGTGACTTTCAACCATATTGGTGCCAGCCCACAAAGACATACAAAGAGTAGATAAATCTAAATTCGTTTGGGTTCTTTTTCAGCGATAAATTTTGTCAGGGAACATCCGAGAGTCACCTAATAGCCTCAGCTGCTGGCTGTTGCAGTGAAATCTGGTTTACTTGTAGTACCACATGTAGCTGGATACCTTCCTGTTGACTTCATATTTAGACAGCCATATGTCTGTAATTATCTCAGCTAAGATTAAGCAGTGACATATGAAATGAGATCATGACCTCCTGTGTCAACCACATCTGTGCAAATGTTTTCTGGGTTTCCTTTTGACAAGAATGCATCTGCATTCAGGTGTCTGTTTCCAGGAATTGCCCAATACAGCATTTTCAGGCAGATTTCTCCTCCAGGCAGAAGGAGCCAGAGGAACACAGGAGGTACATAACTTCCAGTTACGTGCTTCTAGCCCCTGAAGGGCTCCCAAGCTCTTCTGGAAAAGGATAACATCCTCAAGCTGGCATAACTCAGGGCAGAGCAAGGCTCACTTCAACCCTCTCTCCTGGTGGTCTGCCAGGGAGGGAGGGCATTGTAGGAAGGCAGACAGGCTGCAAGCAAACCAAGCAGCCAACCCCCCCATACACCCCTTTCCTGTGTACACTTCATGTGCAATGCAGCTCACACATTCAGTGAAGATTTGCTGCATTTCAAGTTATTAGACAATCAGAAACTAAGCCTATTACTTATTATCAAATTATGTCAAAGCCAATTTCTAAAATAAGACGAACTCCATCCACTCAGCCACTCACAAGTCTTAAAATGTCTTGTAATTCATGCATTTTTCTCATTTACATTCTAAATAGAGACATTTATTCTGTTAGTAGCAAGGCATTCACTTTGATGTAGTAATGAATTTCAGCTTGAAAAGATAGAGCCTGACAAATTATTAGGAAATTTTGTTTCTTAGTGAGAAAACAGTAATGTACCTCTGTCATCACTCACCCTCCCCCTGTTTCTCCCCAGATGTTTTGCCTCTTCTCATGCTCCACCTGGTGTCCATGCACATATCCATGCACACCATTGTGCCTTTTTTTTTCTCATCTAACCCTTTTCCTGTCCCTCATAGCATTATAAGTAATGTTAAATAAATTTAATTACATACTGGAATTCCAGCACAAATCCTAGCTTTAAGAACATGATCTTTTTTCCTGTATTCAATCCACATAGCTGTGATGCAAGGATTTATTGCATGAGACCCAGCCCTAGACTTGAGAGCAGATGGAAGGAAGTAACATCTTATTGCTCTAAAAAATAACAAATCATATTTAAATATAGTGACTTCTACCCATTTAGTTTTTCTAGTAAAAAGGAGTCACTCTTTCGATACAAACCTATGTTCAATTTCACTCAGATATTCTACAGTATAATAATAGAATAATTATAGACTGATATATAATATATAATTAATATATAATATATAATTAATATATAATAAATATAATAGAGTAATAACTATATAATAAGCTATATAGTGAAGCTTATTTTAAGAGACCTACTACAAATCCAGAGCAATGCTTCCCTCAGATCAAACTCACATCATCCTAATCCATTCTGCCCCCTGCCCCTTGATAGTTAAGTGACTGAATGGGCACATCCATGATGTCAGTTTGTTCTCTCCAGGGCTGGAAAGCAACTACAAATTCAGGTTGTGTTGTAAGTTCAATAATAGTTCAATAATGCCTACACACCAAATCAAGAGTTTCATTAATATCTGCATCTGTCACAAGAAGAGCAATTCTAGCATGGACAACAGAATACATTTAAAAGGAAGAACGTATAATTGAACCTAAATTCAGGAAATGAAATAAATTAAAGACTCAAATAAAACCCTCATATAGACAAAATATATTCCCAAATTCAATTTTGTTCAAGTTGATATAAAAGCTCTGGTTTTATTACTCCAAATAAAGAAAGATAACACTCATTTCCATTAATTTAGGGAAGTAAACACACACAATAAACACAACTGGCCAAAGTGAGTGCACTTACTAAACAGGATATGGAAATCAACTCATACTTTCTGATAAAATTAAAGATTAATGCAAGATTAGCAGTGTGTGGAATACTCAGGCTTTTGTCTCTTTTCAAGTGTTGTATCTATTCTAAAGGCAATGTCTTTCTACCCCCACTCACTGAACTTGAAATCACCTCCTGTGCAGTGCAGTCCAGGTTTGCCATTTCTCTTCTGCCCAGCACTGCATCCCAGATTTTCCTAATCCAAACCACATCAAGAACAACAGTGGAAAAGCAGAGTTTTTTCACTGAAATTTTTACACATATTCAAGGCAGGGATAAGAAGTACAAGTTTGGCGACAAAAGTCATCAGCAGTCAGAAGCTCTTGAGAAAGTTGTGTTGTGGACCAACTCTTCTCACTCTGCCTCTGACTGAAAAATCAATTGTTTGGTCCTTCAAAAAGGGGTGTGGGAGAGAAGGGAAGAGTGAAACCACCAGTAAATCGGAGAATAACTCACTAAAAGTTACCTTAAATGAAAGCTAAATACTTTTCCAAGTGCAAATCTTCAAAAAAATAAAAAAGGCCAAAAAACAAAGATCCGAGGTGGGAATGTTGCTGTGGTCAGCAGCATCCTCCAAGGATGCAGCCCTTAGACAGGAGCACTGCTCCATCCTGATGCTCTCTCCACTGCTCTCCCTGGAGCACTTAGTCAAACATTTGCTCTCTCCTCATTATGTATATGTTTCTCTGCACTTATATGAGCTTAAAGGTGCTAACAGCTGCCACCAAGAAGGGATCTGGGCTCAAGGCAACCAGAGCAATCCTTTACAAGCTGCTACCCTCAGTGGTCATCTTGAGCTCAAGCAGAGGAAGCCACCAAATCTCTCTCTCTAGCTCCAGAGAGGGAGCAGCCTACAGTATCAGGCTGAGGTAAATTAGACAATTAACAAATCCATCTAATTCCAGTTGCAGCAGGATGGAAATGTTGGAAGGAACTTCAGCCATTACAGAAGGCATGCAGAGAGTTGGCATTAAACAAGTTGTATTTGCTCATGGAGATTTAAGGAGAGTCTAATGGCTGAACCAGCAGTAGCAGCTGGAGCAGGACTGGATGAAGCACTAATCCAGATTCAATGTAGCAGCAGGTACCAAGAGAACTTTTGAAACATCCTCATTTCTTCAATCAGTACAATTCAGTTCAGCGACGAATTGAGAGGAAAGAAAAAAACACTTCTGTGGAGATAATTAGGCTGGACAGGGTGAGCATTTTCAAATCTAAGAGATAAGGTAACTAAACCCAAATAGCTCAACTTCCTCAATATACATAATACTGCCTTTATTATAATAATTCCACCTTCAGTGCAAAAACATTTGCATAAATTTACATGAGTAAAAGCATTCAACTGTGTTTCAAGGTATTATTAACCAATAACCCTCTCAAATGGTGTTTTAATGCACTCAGTTCTTTCATCCAACTAGATCTTGACACAAAACACGAGTGTAATAAATAATCCAGCATAAAAATGAATTACTCAGCATTCCTAGTAAATCCACTTGAAATATGAGGCATGGCCATTTGTTGCTGGCTGGGCATAGGGCAGAGACATGGCCAAAGAAACAGGGATCGTGGCTGTGGTAAACAACAGAGGTGACAGAATTTCTAAGTGGGAAAACAGCTTCTGCTTCCACCATCCTGAAGAGAATTTTGTTGTTAAGGTATCACAAACAGCACCCCCATTGTGTATTGTCATCTACATGGGGAAAACTCTAAATTCTGGCTAAAGCAGAAACTTATGCATCAGGACAGAGGCAGTGAGAGAGAAATTGTCAGGCACCAAGGAATCGAGACGGAGCAAGTAATGAAATGACGCATAAGGCATTAAAGCTGACCTAAAATCATTAGAAAACAGTCAAAGGAAATTAAATCAGGAATGAGAATTTTCCCCAAAAGAAACTAAGTAATATTTCACGGGAAGAAGAAATAAAAGGCTACTCAGAAAGAAAAACACCACCGCCCCCTGAAAAAAAAAATAAATAAATAAATAAATAAAACAAAAAACAAACAAACCAAACAAAAAAACCAAACCATCCTGCCTGCAATGGCAGCTACTAAATACCCAGAGAGATTTGAAAAGCTGATTATAAAGTCCCAAACAAAAATTTGCCAACCCCCCATCATGTTCCAAAACAGGAACCTAAGCTGAAACTAACTGAACTAAAAATATTTACAGGGGTGTTTAAGAGATCAGGACAGTTCTGGTCAGATAGGAACGAATGAACTAAAAATGGGAATAAAAACTTACATTAAACACATCACCTTGAAGATTGCAGATTACTATGGAAGAGAGTCTAAGCAGAAGAGTAACCAGACTGGTGTTTGATGTATGTTTACAGCACTTTCTTACCACTTTGTGTTCCATGGAGACACAGCCATGCAAGGACCAGTTTCAGAAGAATTACATGCTGACTTGCTGTCTCAGGGTCTGACTCTCCTTCTTTATATTGCACACTTGAGATAGAACTGATAGGGACTGTAATTCTTATTGATTGATCAACATATTATAGTAAATAATAAAACAGTTTAATTAACTAATAAACAGACTACTGTTTCCAATTTACATTATTTGGCCTGCTATTACACACAGCTACAAAGCTACCACCTATCAATGCTAAATCCTATTAATTACACATAACCACTACTGAAATACAAGCCACCCTTCCTTCCCCACAGCATCTAACATTAAAGTGCAAGTTATCCCTCTTGTCTCTATCCCCCCTATACCAGTCCTTTCCAAAACAGCCCTGGCTGGCAAGAGAGAGTAAATTGTCCCAAGGGTTCCCTCTGGCATCTTGGTGGCCTTAGGCCAGTGGGACAGCTACACTAACATCTGTAAAAGCTCATACTCTTACTGCTGAAAAATCTGCCCTCCTTTGTTTTTTACCTGATTTTTATCTTACTTTCCATTTCTCCACTTCTGTAAGTTTTTGTTCCCCTTGTACCTCCTTTTCTCCAGCCATTCCCCTCCCAAATGAACATGTTTCTGATTACTGCTCCTCCACTGGTCCCAATACTGCTACATCTGTACCCAAATTCAGTGGGTTCAATAACAGTAATGAAGCAATCTCAGCTTTACTAATACAGTTCCCTGAGAGGGACCTGGCAAGACAAACTCCCCTACAGCTGCCTAGTTATTTTTAGCTTACCTGCCCTCTAAGACAAATCACTCCATATGGGAGCCTTGATACCACTGCCTGGATCCAGTTAAGTAGAAGCACTTCCCTGTCATCTGCATGAGGACTGTGCATGTGACAGCAGCCTGTCACTCTGTTTCTGTTCACACCATCACCATCCTGCTCTCTCTGAACTGATGGATTGCACTGCATTGCCCTTGGTGTGTCCTTCAGGCAATCTGCAGCTTTCCTGCAGACGCATTAGAACCTGGCATTCCAGCAGGACATCTGCTTTCCCCCCAAAAGTTAACTTAAAGTGATCTGAGGGAGGAGAAAATCCATAGAGGTAATGCCAGAATGAATCATTTGTGTAGTAGCCAGAGGTAGCCTGGCTATAACGTAGAACAGAAGATGTCTTTATTTAAATCCATGCTGAAGTTGAAAGATGTAGAAGAAACATTGCTTTGTTGCCATCCCCTTGCCCCCCAGATAAAGTTGTAGAGCACTGTTAATGATGGTGGTGGTGATGGCCGCAGAGCAAAGCACTGCTTAGAGACAGCAACCAAAAGTGTCCCCAGTGCCTGAAGTAGCAGGCAGAAGCAAAGCTTGCTGCTCTGAGCTGAGAGCAGTGTGCACCCCCTCATTACTGGTGCTTGAGGTAGAGAGGGTAAGCATTCTCCAAGGGAGCAGCTGTCCTGCTCCTACATATCTGGGGCAGGGCAGCATTTTGGGCACGTGGTAAAACCCCACACTGAACCTTAATGGGGGTCTGACTGTAGACAGTTAACTTCATTAGCCACAAAGATCAAGCAATCACCACAGATACCCTCAGATACCTTTCTGGTCCCTAATCATTCTTGACAGCAGGTGGAATTTTGTGTGTTGAATTAGGAGTCTGTCTTCCCTCACGTCAGAGATCATTTCCTCCCAGTACAGCCTCGGTGCCTGGAGAACACGGCAGCATTAATAGGTTTCATTTCCCCCTACTGATGTTGAACAGCCTATGATTAATCACACTGTCACTGGATCCTATCCTGATGAGAAAAGCAGGCTAAGCATTATTTATATTTCTAAATGTTAGGCATTTGCAATATGGTTTTAACAGTCAGGACCCTGATTTTCTGTGACACTAGTTAGTATGACAAAACAGCAATGCTTTAGTTGGTGAAGATCTGCTGGCCATTTCTCAGAGCTGGCTGAAAATAGCCAGGCTCAATAAAAAAATACAATAAAAAATTTACAAGAATTATTTGCTCTTTCTAAAATCTGTTATTGCCATTACCATTCCAGATCACATCATGTTGGCAGTTTCTCCTTACACTCACAAGGAGAATGCTTTCCAGTAAAAATGGTCAGTTGTTGGAATTGTTCAGAACTTTTTCAGCATTGAACGGGGTTATTCTGCAAATAAAGCCTTGTATAACAGTGAGTTCAGGGCCCCTCAGCAGGACATCTGCCCTTTCAACTGGTCACCTGAGGAAAATGACAACAACCTACTGGTACTTTCCCAACATTCAAGTTTTACCTCCTTCATTAAAGACAGGTTTCCCTACTCCCTTATTATCATTGTTTATTTTAACTAAATGACTTGGTAGCCTTCTGCCTGGTTGTTTACAAAGTCCCAGTGCATATCCTGTGATACTTAGCAACTGCTCAAAGCCTTGCATCCTGCTCAGAACCTCATGAGGAAGTCAGACACTATAATTCTATTAACAGTTCCTTATTGAAAGCAGAACATCAGACTCAAGCTAATCTGTTCTGTTGACACAACAAGCTTCAAACTCCTGGCTTACTCTTTCCTAATCAGAAGCCTAATCAAATTTTACTTGTTAATATGACCTGATTATTAACTAGCCCAGAAAGGAAACATTTTTCTCCCTTAGTTATGCAAGCCAGGGCCCTCCTGGGCTCACTGCCTAAATCCAGACACTGGTGGTACAGACCTACCACCATGTTTTGTTGGGCTGGGGTTTTGTCTGGGCTGTTTTACCTCTGGTAAAACCAGCCAGGAACGAGGAAAAAGCCCAGCAAACATCATGCTTGTGGAAAGGCAAGCGCACCTCCACAGATGGCACTCTGAGCTACACTGGGCATCTCCCACATCAGTCCCAATGTCCAATGGAGCTCCAGGCTTCCTTCACATGTACCTGTGAGAAAGAGGCGTGCTGGATCACAGCCTGCTCCTCCAGCCACCCTCTGCCATGACACAAGCCTGGTGCTGCTTCTCCTGCATCTGGCAGCTGTTCCCAAGTGCCAGATATGCTTCCCCTGCTCCACTGCCTCTCCCTGCACAGAGGGGTGGATGGAGCCAAGGGGCACTGGAGCCACTGCAGCATGGGAACATCCCACCCTTGGGAGCATTCCACCCTTGGGTAGGATAATACATAATACTGCCTTTATTATAATAATTCCACCTCCAGTGCAAAAACATTTGCATAAATTTACATAAGTAAAAGCATTCAATTGTGTTTCAAGGTATTGTTAACCAACAACCCTCTCAAATGGTGTTTTAATGCACTCAGTTCTTTCATCCAACTAGATCTTGACACAAAACACGAGTGTAATAA
>JAOTQP010000001.1:96734957-96797884 GCA_026413545.1 Cichladusa arquata
GGGGGGGGGGGGGGGGTAAGGGCTTCCAACATTTCTGAAAAATGTGCACCTCTTCAGAGCACAATCAGTCAAAAAGGGAGCAGGGACTAAAAAGAGATAAATGATAACATGCTCCTTCCACCACATAGCAGCAAAGGTAAGCTCTCAATACAAATTACCTGATTTATTTTTTTTTTTTTCCAAGGAGAATGAGTAATCATATGAGAAATCCATGTGACAATAGATGTAGATGGATGTCATCATGGATAGTTCAGGAAACAAAGTATTTTAAAAAATTATAATTACTTCAAATCTTAGTGGATTTAAAGCATTTGGGGGTCATCCATCAAAATTAAAGCATACTGTGATTAGAGAACCATGTTAGGATGGGATATATCTTGCATTACAAGGGAGCTTTCCAAATTAAAGCCAACATGCAGGGAAAAATGTAATTCCTTTGAGCTTTTACTAACATTTAGACAACTTGTAATTAATATGCAGACAGGATGACTTGTAACTTGGTGGGTCATGTGCCTTTTTAAAACTTGATAATTTTAATGCTATTTTTATTAATATCATTAATGCAGGCCAGTTTGTCTGATGAGAAGGAATAGAAGCAAATCAAAGTTAGCTGTCTGCTTCATTTAAACTCAGATTGGTAGGAATATACACTGCTCCCTGGCCTGAGATATCAAATACAAAGAAGAAAAGGGAAAAAAAAAAACCTTACAGAAATGGAACCATTTTTTACTGAAGAGGATTGGAAGCTGTCATCCATTGAACAAGGCTTGGTCAACCAAACTTTGGGACATAATTTTACCTTCTGCAAGATGCCAAGATAATGGATAAGGATTTCAAAGGAGTTTTATTAAAAGACAGCATTTTCCAGGCTGTAAAGGGGCTTTAGATTGACAAACACCCTCCAAAAGTGAGCTAGGAAATCAGAGGGACAGTTTAATCCACACTGGCTTGATTCAGGCTCACTAGACTCACAAAATATCTGCTGAAACACAGGGCTGCCATTTATAATGAATCAAACTTTCTCCTGTAATGTGACACCCTTTTATAAATGAGCCTGTGATGCTGCAACTCAGGCTCAAGAAAAGAGGAGACAGGAGAGGCTGGCAGCTCTGGAAGCCAAGCCTGCAATGTCTCATATCAAAACCTTGATAGCATCGTTTCCACCCCTTCAGGGTCCTCTTGTTACTGAGCATCACTAGAACATGGCAGAGGCATGGACTGGATGCCTTGTGCTTGCAAACAAACCTGCAGAAAGCCCATTTTTTCCTGTTTTCTGCAGAAGATTGAATGCACAGCAACAGTATTTTCTCAGGCTCTACCACCCTGACATCACGTCTTCCTCCCATCAGGAGGATGTGTCTGCCCTTCGTGTTCTGCTGTGCACAGGCACAGAGTGAATGTGCAGGGTGTTTCAGCAAAGCCCTGGGCAGGGCTGGGTACACACACAGAGCTCTGCAGATCTGATCAGCTCGGCTGACCAGCAAGCTCCTTCAGCAGACACAGTCAGACCCCTTGTTTTATAGGGCTTTCAGTAAGACTTTGGTCAAACAGCTCTGAAGTGAAGGGGAAAATCGCTATCCATATACTGAACTCATTCTGAACTCCAATGGGAAAGTCTTCACAGAGAGAAAGCTGAAAAAATGGAACGAAGGCAGTGCTGAAGCAAGCATTATAGACACTTCATCAGTATCAAGTCAGCAACTAAGGCAGGCAGTAAAAGTTTGGAAGGAGCATGCCTCTGGATAGGTTAAGTGCACTAGAGAGTCCATACTCCATCACCAAAACCATTTTCTGAAGAGCTGTGTATCCCCTGTCAAGCAGCTCCTGGACTCCTCTTCTTTCTTCTTTTACTACCAAGCCCAACCACAAGCAGGAAGATTCTTTCTAGTCTCCCCCTTCTTCTGCCTTCTACCTGTTTATCTTTTGTCTGATCTCTATCCTGGAAAGTTCCCTGCAGCTAGTTTTTCACCTGATAGAAAGCAAAGTAGAAAACCAAAAATCAGTCTTCCTGAAAAAGTCTTTTTTTCCTGTTATTCGATTCCTTCAAACATCTCAACTGCTATCAATCTATCCCAATGACTTCATATATTTACCATAATTTTATCCTCTGTCTTCACTGCTACTGCAATTCTATAGCCTTTCCATCTTCAACTTGGCTTTATTTGGTATCTTATTTGCTATTTTATTTGGTATTTTATTTGGTATTATCGGCATTGATGTGACTTCCAGTCTTCCTTAAGCATGTGATTGGAACAGGGAGTTAGACAAAAGAAGGAGGAAAGTATCTAAGTTTTTGCTTGACCCACACACTCTCAAAAAAGATGCCAGCAAATGGATGTGCAGATGAACAGTGTGTTGTCAGGACTGACAGCCCCCAGGGTGCACACAGCACTTTCTGCACCAGAGAAACCACAGCAGCTGCAGAGCTTCAATCAAAGCACATTTACAGTAAATTCTTCGTTTCCAGGGCAGAGTCAAGACACCAGCCCCCTACAGCCAAGCAATACACAAGAATGTTAAAAAAAAAATATATATATATATATAAATACTGCAGATATCCCATGAAAGAGATGGCACATCATTAAACAATCTATTCAAACAGCCTTGACCAGCTTAAGTACTTCCCCCTGTGTAGTTACAAACCAGTTGTTACAAGGCAGAAACTGGATCATTTCAAAGCACACAAACATGCCCTATTTAATTATAAAATCTAAGATTTGCCAAAAAGTGGATAAAAAATTGTAGAAAAAAAATGGTAGAAAACACATCATTTTCCCAGTCTATAAAACTAGTCTATATCGCTCTTTACCATCATTTCTCTGCACTGCTACAATCTGCAAGCTCTTTGAGCTGGTTATTTTATGCCCAGTTCACTGGGCTCCTGTTTGAAAGTGGA
Organism: Cichladusa arquata; assembly: GCA_026413545.1. Lineage (NCBI taxonomy): Eukaryota > Metazoa > Chordata > Aves > Passeriformes > Muscicapidae > Cichladusa > Cichladusa arquata. The sequence goes on from JAOTQP010000001.1 coordinate 96,737,854, forward strand.
AGTACATGTTGTTAACAGAGACTGTGGAGAAAAGTAGATGGGTTTCTGTCATTTGCATGTTCTGAGTCACCTCAGCAAGACAGCTAGCACCACAGCTTGCCTGGCTAGCACACTACCACAACCCACAGAACATGCTAATACCAGCATTTTCATTTAAAAAAAATAAATTTACATGGAATCAGAGCATGTCAGGCTGACAGCAGCAGTCACATTAGCACTGTCTCAAGCAGCAGCCATCACCTGGAGTCAGCACAGAGCCACTGATCCTGGAGCCCAAGCCCTTGGCAGCTGTGCCACTGCCCACACTGCCTGCCTTCCTCCCCAGGAGTTTATCTTAAGAGATCCCACGTGTTCACAGCCCCAGAGCATGCTGCCCATGGATTAGGAGTTACCATTCAGCATCACACTGCAGAGGTGGCAGAACTGCGGAAACACACAGACAAGAACTATCCCAGCCAAGAAAAAAGACAAACCACTGACACGGTTAAAAGCTTAATGGTCTCAACACAGCATCGGTGCTTTGTGCAGACAAGGGATGACTGCACTTAAAGGCACTTACAGAGCTGGCCAGGTACTTCAGGCTGGCACAAACAGCCAGGGAACAGCTAATGAACAGCTGCTAATGAGACATTTGCTCACTGTGGAAGACAGAAGGGGCAAGAAAGCAGCAGAGTCATTTCTGTCACTGAATGTCCTTGCACAACAAAAATTGTAAAGGAGGAGAGAGTTCACAGTGTGACAGGTCAGAATCTTGAAGAGATGGGCACAGGTTCTTGCAGCTGTGGTACTTACGCTGCAATAGCCAGCAAGGGTGGGAAGATAGGATTTCAAAATTTCTGAGGAAAATCTTAATAAAAGAGAAATCATATCATAATAAGCAAATAGAAGGGAGGAAGGAAGCTAATGAGATGAACTAAGAGAAAGATATAGAGTCTGAGACTGAAGAAGTTGAGGTGAGACTAGCAGTCAAACACTCTAAAAGAGGTGTAAGAGCATAATTCAAAAATGTGCATCTGCTTTTACTGAAAATGGGACAGACAGAGAAAATGGATGTTCTAATTAGGTTTTAGAAGGCATGCAGGCTTCCCCCACTGCCATATTGCAGGAGTTTACAAATTAAATCTAATTGCATTTTACAAATATCTACAAAGATAGCTCAACAGTATGCATAATTTTCCTTGGTTGAAGGTCCAACTTTCACAGTTCCCGGTATAAACGAAATGGTACCTGTTGGGAGAGTTGTCTGCTTGTACTCCCCTACATGGCTATTTCCTCAAATTTTCCCTTGTCTTACTCCTATTTTATATTTCAATAGGAAATACATATATACACACACACACACACATATATATATATATATAATATTTCTACCTCACATTAGGGACAAAATTATTGGTAGAAGACTTGTTTTTCTATTCTGTGTTTTCCACTTTTCCAGCATCTAGTTCACTGGGGTCTCACTCTAACAAGACTTTTGTCCAGGATCAGATAAATAGCAAGAATGACCGCAACATGTTTTTAATTTCCATGTTTTCTCTTATCTCCCAAATATGAGAAAGTGCCAAAAGCACTGCATTTAATGTCAACATCCTGACAGTTTCTTCTTCATGGAGCTCCATGTGTTCTGAGATGAACAGGAATAAAAAAAACTCTCAGCAGTTAGACTCCTGACTTTGAGGCAGTAAAAATTTGGTTGAGGAAAGGTCAGAGTGGAATAACAAAGTTGGCTTTATTATATTAGGAAAAAGCTTAATAGAAACAAGATATGTAGATTAATTAGAGCATAAATAGCTTCTAATGACTTTAGCTCAGATCATCATCTTTTAATTGCCTTTCATTTCAAATCATGAAGGTTTTTGGCATATGTACTTTATCGATTTCATTTTTAAATCAATAGAAGTGAGTCACACAGAAGTCAGCCTTTACTGACTTCAGTATTTTGATAGAAGCCTAAGCCTAAGAAACAGGAATGCACAGCAAGAGCTGGAGTCCAAACTGCTTGAACAGGGCTCCCTAACCATAATACAGATTTCTTTGGATCTGCTTTTACATGAAACTTTCCTCTCTTACATAGCCTTAATCACAGAATCATAAAATAGCTGTGGGTTTAAAGGACTTTTAAGGGGCACCTAGTCTAATCTCTCCTGCAATGAGCAGGAACACCTCCCACTAGAGCAGGATGCTCAGAGCCCCATCCAACCTGGTCCTGAATTTTTACAGGGCTGGGGCATTCACCACCTCCCACAGCAAACTTCCAGTGTCTCACCACCCTCACTGCAAAAAACCTCTTCCTTCAATATAATCTAAATCAACCCTTCAGTTTCAACCATTACCTTGTCCTATCTCAACAGACTCACTTAAAAAGTTTTTCTCACACAGGCAACACTGCTACTTGCATCACACACACAGTCTGGATAAACAGAAGAGAACCTATTAAATAAAAAGAGAAAGAATAGTTATGGGAGAAAGGAAACAAACTGCAGACACTAACATGATGAGAAGTTTACTCAGCCCACATAAATTTTGTTTCTCCAGCACAGGGAGGCAAATGCCATTATTTTCGGCTACTCCAAACTTTTCATGACATCTCCTGCTGAACCCATGATGGTTTGACTGACTCTTTAAACTGAATTGATCAAGTTCTTGTTTTTGCAAAATGACAAGAAATCACCTCATAACAGAGCTTGGAAAAACAACAAAACGGAGTCTGCAATGCTTTGTTCCATCACTTACAGACTGGCCTATCTGCCAATGCTCACAGTCCAGTTGTAGAAAGGGGAAATTTCTTATGCTCTAGAAATGAGGAGTAGGTGTTTTGCAGCTTCCAGTTTGCCATCTCCAGCATTGTACCAACCTCATTTTCAAGAGTGCAAATAAATGAGCTACACTTATGATGTGTATTTAAATTCCAATTATCATACAATTAAGCTACAACTATGCTTCTCGAGAAACAATATGCTCTTACAGCATAAACAAAACATCAGCAAAATTACTGAGATTGTTTCTTAGAGACATAAACCATTTTCATTTCTTACTGCTTGCCACAAGGATATTGCTTTACATCCAAAGGATGCCTCTCTCTATGTATGTGAGTTCCAGCATCACCATTCCTAAAATAGCTTTAAAAGCATTTTTAAAGCTATTCTTGTGAAACTTCTTTCCCCTGCCCCCCTCTTCCCTCTGGATTAATCTGATAGAGCTTTCATAAATAGTCTCCCCTTCACAATGAGAAAGGGAACAGTGGTATATCTCAGAAACCATGGATTTTAGTCAACATAATTTAAAGGAGAAGAACTTATCTTAAAATATTTGAAAACAATTTTCATCCCCCTCCCCCTCAAACCCAGACAACCAAATATCCTGTCATTGTCTTTATCTGGTATTTTTAGGTTCTCAGAGTCCAGCTCCTCTCTAAACTCAAAGGCCAGTCCTAGCAACATTTCCTCTTGTCAGGATATGTCTTTGTAAAACTGATGCCTTGGTTTGAATAAGGCTCAATTCATTGATGTAAATGTAGAATGTAAAAAAAGTGCCAAAGTCTTAAGGACTTTCCCCTTCTTATTCTCCAACCCAAGAAAGCCCACTGCTGCTGCAGCTTCAAAGTAGCTGACATGCAGCCCAGAGATCAGGCAAGCATTTCCTAGCTCATTATAGGCTGGTTTTCTGGGAGTCTCCCTCTCTCTACATGTTATTCAGCAGGCATGCAAATGAAGTATTGTCCAATTTGTTCCCGAGTTTCTTACAGAAATGCAGAATCAGTGCTCTCCTTTGTACTCTCCTAAACTGCCCTACTGGCCTGGCTCACACATTTCTGCAGTCTCTAAATGTGTTTCTGTATTTAAATGGAGTGAAATACATAAACTGTATTTCTTAAGTGACCAAACTCACACAAGCTTTACTAGCACCACACAAAACAAAATCTTTGCAAAGAAATCTCACTAAACCCCTGCAGTTTAAAGAGAGATTAATTACAGAGACTAAGAATTAGAAAGAGGGCACCTCCCTCCATTCTCTCCCCCTTCTGCCTTCTACATACTGGAACACCTACTATTACAGAGTTTCTCTGGATAAATGGGCCTAAAAAGCAGCTCTGGATTGTGGGTCCACAGGTGCACCGAAAACTCTTAAAACATGTTGGATCACAAGGAAGTCACTTTTGAAACGGGACCACCTGAAACTGAGGTATCACAATTGCCCCCCGGATAATTTCATTATATTTGGGCAATAACAATTTTCAGAATGTCTGATGGCTCTATGATTTATTGCCAGTGATGAGCACAAAGCACAGTCACAGCACAACTGCTCTGTAGCTGGAAAACTATTTCCACAACTACACTGAAAAATGAAACCCAGGTTTCAATTCTGAGAAAAAAACCCACAATCTCCCATTTCAAAGTAACCTGTAAGGTCTCCACGCTTTCTAGATTTAACAGTCCAAATTTGACTCAGACACAAAATTGCCAAATGACAAAGTTTTCTCTGCTAAATCATTCATTTGTAAGACTTGAACTTTCTCACTATCAATTTCAAACCACCTAATTTTGTGAATATGTTCTGAACTTAGACTAAATTTAACTAAACATATTTTCATTAGAATATAAAGAACAAAAGAAAGTCCCCTTCTTTCTGAGACTTGTTAATTTAAAGCAGCATTAAAAGGAATTGTTAAGATGCATTACCTGCCACCATTTGTGTTTTAGCTGATGATGGTATTTACACTTCTTATTTAGTTCTGGAGAAAGTTTTCCATCAAATGAACCCTCTTCTGTCTTCCTTCTATTTTTTTTTTTTTTGTTTATTTCTTTTCCATAAGAGAATTTTCTTAATCTCCTTTTCTTCTTTGCAGATACCTTTGTCACATTGCTCCTTCCTGTTTCTTCTGAGAAACCTTTTTATCCTGTTGTCACCGATGTGCCAACAAAAGATTAACAACAAGGTCTTGTTCAAACAGTGTAACTGCTGAACAAGCACCAGCAAGCTGGCATCGCTTCAGAAAGTATAGGGAGCAGAAGTTTTCATACTTGTTCATTAACCAACAACAACAAAAAAATAGTTGGAGGATATGCAGCTCCCTCAAAGACACTGCTGAGTGCTAGCACCTTTCTGCTTTTAAAGGCACATGGGATAGCTTCCAAAAACTGAAAATAAAAGCTTCTCCACCATAAAACCTGTTCTCAAAATAAATAAATAGGTAAAAAATGCTTCTCCTGAAATTCCTTTTCTCCCACAAACATGCTACTAACAAATCAGGCGACTAGACTCACTCCATACATCTCATCCAGCTCTCCTGACAGACTTTGCTTTGCCTGGTCTTGAAAGGGAGACCAGGCAGCCTCAAGAGGCACAATATTGTTGTAATGGAGAGACCTCAAACACAACAATACAGTACCAATAATACAAGGTCCCACAGGGCAGATCACTGAAAAATAAATTTCAGCTCAACCAACCAAGGAAAATCAATCCATACTGTTAAGGTAGTTTGCACATCAACAGGAGTCTCTGCATACGAGCTGTTATTCCAGGCTGCTGTGCTCATCACTAGCAAGAAATTAGCCTTTGTCCTGTGCACCCCATCAGAGGAGATGGGTGTGCTTCACAAGTCAGAGTACAGCAACCCCTGAACAAGCATGGAAATGACATGGGGTTCAGGATAAGTGAAGTTTCACAGCATTATGCTTGTGACAACACACATGCATACAGCAAGTTACACAGCTACAAATAGTGCAAAGCATACCCATAATATCTTTGCATGAAGCCACAGTCAATTTTAATTTTGTCTCAGGCCTTTACAGATTGTTATGGAATGTGGATAAAAAGGCAGCCAAGAGCCAGTCTGATGGCAGGCTCACAGCCTGCAGCAATGCCCTGGTCAGCCAGTATCCTAAAAACAAAGCACAGATACAATCAAGGCTCTGCTTCTCCTAGAAATCTTGGAGACTGTTCACTCAGCAACACCCACACATCAAAGGAAAGGATGACAATGCATGAAGACAGGTCTGTGTAACTCCAAGCAAGGTTTGTTTATTGCTAATAGTCTTCCTGCTTAAGCCAAACCTCAAAACACATAGAAAAGCCTTGAAGGGCCTGTAAACCTCACTTCAAATCACAGGTAAAAATATGTCTCTATGAGAACTGACTGGGCAGATTGCCACAAAGAATGTCAGAGCTGTGCCACAGACCACAGCAAGGGTTGGGGTGGTGTGTGTGTGTGCAGAGTAATGGTGTGAGGGCAAACACTAAAATAAGGGTTTTAATTATGGCACAGACCACTCTGGAATGATACATGCAGGAACATAAGGCTCTTTTCATGTAACTATGTTCTGCCCCAAGCATGGCAAGTAAGATTTCCCCCACTAAAGTGCACCCTTGTACCCTACAACTCCAATTTCCCCCTCCACCCACTCTCTGAAACACTTAAGTTTGCACCAAATATCCACCCATCTTTTCTCATGATTCCCTTGCCTCCTGTTGCCATACACAACATTCCTGCTCCCCCAAGATAACCACAGTTGTAGCACCAACTTGCTCAGCCAGGTTGTACATCCTCAGCCCTTCCCTCACCATCCAGCTGTCCTGTGTCTGGAGGATCTCATACAGGTGGGCAATCTACCCTTATGTGAGACCTAATGAAATTCATCCATTTCTGTTAAAATTTGGGAAAACTACGATGTGTATCCTCCCCCAGGCAGGAGCATGCAAACCCACAAACCTTGTATCTCTGGTAATGCTCACACATACCAGTTCATCTAAAAAGCTACAAAATTGTCATCAACACAGCCAATATATGGGCAAGGTTACCTGACAAATGAGGAATAAAAGTTTTTTGGAGGCCATTGGTGAAATCATTCAGATACACTGCTTTTTTTTTGAGAATTTTCAAGCTGAATGATACTTATTTCTTTGATTGCAAAGGTCGATCTTTTTTCCTAGCTGCTCATGGTAATCAATTATCAATTATCTTTATCTACACATCTTATAAAATTCACCCCTTCCACCTCAATTAGTACTAAACGTGAACAAATGTATTTGTGACTTTTCAAGATACAAACCAAATTCATTGGACAAACTTCTTAACTCCCATATATTTAGACACAATTCATCTCAAATAGAAGGACTGCTACTAGCAGATATCCTCTGTGTTGGTTTCTTTTCGCATCTCAGAAGCAAAATAGGGATCTGCTGAAATAATAAGTGGATTTCATCTTCATCCCTGACAAGTAAATCATGAAACGCAAGAGTACTTTTCCCGGTCAAGAAGGGAACAGGAAAAAAAGCCAGTGATAATAAAGAAAACAGGCTTTCTCACAAAATTCTCAATCCATTTTGGATGACCATGCTCACAAGGGCATCTGCAAGAGAATCTGTACAAGCCCTGAGACACACAAGGCCAGCAGAACACTTTATGAGGGACCTCAGAAAGAAATACAGATGTGGTTGCAAGCTGAGAAGGGAAACTGAAGTGTCACTATGGAGAGGAAGGATGTGCTGGTGATTGTTGTCACTGAAGAGATTTGAGGTGGGAAAAGAAGATAAAAACAGTCTTAGAGGGAGCAGATGAAGATGCATAGTGATGCATCTGTTGTGGGCCAAAGGTCAGGCTAAACATGGTCCAAGATGGGATGTAGGAGAGCATGATAATTTGAATTTTAGTGCATGAGCCTAGGTAATAAAGATACTACCCACAACAGCCATAGTGAAAAAAGAATAAAAGCTTTTAAATTAAGGTCCATGAATTTCATATGGACCACCATAAATTGGTAACAAAAATGTAAACAAGAGGAAACATTGAATCACACGTTCAAGCAAATTAATAGCTTCAGAAAACTACCAGCCATGACCTTCAGGTGTTTCTGAAAGGCTAATGATGTAAATTTACTTATGTTTGTAAAGAATTTGAAATTCAATGACACTCCATTAGCAAATTAAAAAGAGCTCTCCAAGGGCACTTTCTGCATTGTGGTACAATGAGAACTAGGGAGCAGATATTACTTTCAGTGCCCTGATCACTACGCAGATGCACAGAAGCCAAGCCCTCTATTTTGGAGTAAATGTATGCACCTCCCCTGCTACACAGGGACAAAAACTTGCCTTGTAAAACATGGCTGGCTGTAGTAGCTTGACTACTGTGCAGATTCAGCTACCCAAAAGGAGCAGGTATTTTGTAACACGATTGTCACAGCCTAGGTCTGAGCTCCCCAGGCTGGCACCACATGGTGTCTTCTCCACACTGCACCAGCCCACCACCTACACCTCAGTGTACACAAACACATCCTTCATAAGCCAAGACTGTGAGCTTGAAAACAGATGTTTCCAACTGAAATCCTTATAAAGCTTTTGGTTGTTTTGCTAGCATGCAAACACTTTCTGAGCAGAATGCTATTTCACACTTCCCTCTGCTGCTAAAACCCTGGCATCCTGTTCCTAAACAGTGTGACTTCTAAATAAGACACGCTGTCCTCAGAGAAGGACGCTTCCCTGGAGAAGAACACAGTAACTGAAAACTGGAAAAATCATAACAAACACTCCTTCATGTGCATTAGATCTCCAGGCAATTCACACTAGCTAAATCTTACATGGCACAGGAGAGAGGGGCTTGGATTTTTATGAGAAAATAATCTCCTTCTGCCTGTGATCTACTCTTCCCCCATCCTGTTGGCTACTGTGGCACTTACTGCAATAAAAAATGCTGTTTTCCAAGCAGTACTGTTGTAGTTGGACTGGCTGATTCCTTCACAGATCCAGATACAAGCAGCTTCACAGTGAGAGGATCACTTATTCAATGGGTTTATGCTTTTACTTCTGGCAGGTCTATGAAGCAAGAATCTTGTTACAGTTCACATTATTCTGAGTCTTTTAAGTTCCTTACAATGTTCAGGATGTTTATGCAATTAAGTTTCACAAATTTAAGATTTATTTTGTGATTTAAGATTAAGATTTGGGAATTAGCATTTATTCTGAATAAGAATTTCCACTGCTAGATATGAAATCATCTAAGACCAAATGGAATGTTGAGATGTCATGGTAACACACAGTGTTTTAAAATCTAAACTTATCAATTTCCTAATGGAAACTTACTGAAACTGATAAATGGAGGTAGGTATCTTGGGTCTATAAAACAAAAACATTCCTAGAGCACCCAGCTGATAAAATTTGATTGTAACACAATAAATTAACACTTTCACATAAGAAGAGCAAAAATGACAGTACCTATAGTACTGAAGTACCCCAAACAGGTAAATTCTCTAATTAGCAACATGACTAGTGACATACTAGTGGACAAAGATTTAACACACTGAAGGAAGTACCATGAAAATCTCAGCATTGAAAGTCTAATCCATCTGCAGGGAACAGCAGAGGTTTCAATAGCAACACTTGTATTGTCATGTATAGTAGAGGGGTTAAATTTTCTAAACTTTTTCCAGAATGCTGGGATACAGTAACAGAAAAAAAATGTTTTACACAGCTAAAATGTTTTTGACATTAAGAGTACAATGCTTGAGAATTTAAATGCATAGGATAGTTAAAAAAAAAAAAAAAAAATCTGTGTCAGCTTATTGTAATTTTCTTTAGGAAAAAGTCCTGCAAATTAATATACAGTTGGACTATGTGCTCACCACTTTTGATTCTAAATATTTAATGGTTAGCATCCTTCTGCCATACAACTATTACATGCACATTCCAGAATTACTGCCAATTTATTAAATTTTACTACTGAAATTTAGAAATGAGGTAATGTATGGGGATATAAAGCACATGTCTTAATGCAGTGATTCACCTTATTTTAGAGCAAGGCCTCACTTTTGTGGCTTACAAAACAATGTTTTTTAAGGCCCCTACACAGGACAGGCTATGTTTCTAAAGCATCACATGAAAAGTGATAATATTCAATAACAGAGACAGAGTCTTGAAAAATCACGGACCAACCCAACATTCTCTTAACATTAATTTTATAAAATACCTTACATGAACAGATAAAGAACTTGAGCATACATAATAACCAAAATTTAAAAAGAACGTTGAATAAAATATAAATTAATTGAACACATCACTAAATTTGCCACGTTAGACAAGTTTATAAAAGGCATTTTCAGTTAAAATAGTTATTTGAAAGAAAATCCTTCAAAATGGAAACTGCTGCAGTCCTTTTTCAAGAAGTCACTCCTAAAAGCACTAAATTCCAGGTCATCAGGTAGCACCTGAATTTGCTTTGAATACGGTGTTGCTTCAAAATTTGTCAATATTTAAGACACAAATTTAAATGCTTTTTGTCAGTGCAAAGTAAAGCTTCAAGCTGAAAATAAGAGAAATACAACAGAAGAAATGATCCTGGTACAAAACTTCCTAAATTCACATTGTAAAAAAGCTGTGCCAGATGCACTCTTGAGATACTGGACATTAACAAGTTTTACCAGTGGCCATTTTAGGGTTCTAGTCAAGCCATTAACATGGCTAATTACATTAGTTTCCTTTACCACAATTTAAATTTTTCCTACACATAGCCTTTGTAAAGATCTGCTGCTGATGTCCACTTCTGAACTGATTCAGCCAATTTGCTCAAAATGCAGCAATTTAGCAAAAGGAGAGAAAAGGTGAGGCCAACAGACAACACAAGGATGGTCTAAAGACTGCAAATGTTTCTGAGTTTAATAACTTTGTTCACCCAAGCACTCTCATTCAATCAGTCTTCCTTAAAGTTACATAAGTGCATAACACACTGCCAGGCTCAAACCCATAAGTCTTTCAAAGGGTAAAAATATGAGAGAACCATATCTTTAGAGAACTAGACTGCAGTCAGATTAATTCATTTTAAGCCTATTAATTCCTGCAGAGTAAACATCAACACTCCAGCAAAGCAATTTTGCTGTTTGACTTTAAAACTACTAACCAAAACAGGTTTGAAACACTCTACACGTTCCACTATTTAGAAGCATTATTAGCACACTCATTCAAAGATTAATGGAAGTCTTTTCAAGTCACTACTCAGAATATTGCTCATCAAGTTTGTTTTTTAACACATAATAAAAAAAAGTATTACTGGTGGTCACAACCAGAAATAAGGAAAACTTTAAAAAACTTTAATCTATCAGGCAGCAGTTCTAGCCTCTAATTGAAATATAAGGATGTAATTTATACTAAAATGCTGCATAAAAGAGAGAAAATTAGTTCTTCATTACAATTCAAAATTTCAAAACTCAATCTGAAGATTGTTTGTTCATCCTTGTAAAGTGCTCTTTTTCTCACTGTCATCATTGCTATGCTGGCAGTTATGCTAGAACCTCATTTCAGTAATTCCAGTACAACCAGAGTGTATAATTTAATAGCATGAATCATTTTCAATTTATAGCTAGTTAAAATGCTACAGTGATGTTGCAAACAAACCAAATGAACAAGAGGGTTCAATACTACACAAAACTTTCTCCCAAAACAGAGGAAAGAGATTAACTTGAGCCAAAAGCACAGAATATAACTCACACCAAAACTTTTCCTAAGCTGTACTTGAGGAATGAACAATTACAGGAAGATGTAAATGTCTTTTCCTGGAACATAAACTCAGAAGCATTTTCCTAAATCCAAATGGAGCAGCAGCTCTTCCCTATACCCTGTATTCTCCTGATCATCTTTTATCACTGAAGCAGATTAATGATATCCACACTATGCCTCGTGAGGCTACAAAATAATTTAATCAGTTTTAAGAATAAGTTTTTTGATGAAACAACAGGACTTTGAGATAGCACAGTAATTTCCAATGGGTGTTCTCAGTTACTTCAAATCCTGCAGTTCAGCCGCCTTGGTGCTGCCTTTAAAAACATCTTTACAACAAACACACTGGGTGATGAGATCTGATCCTGCAAGTGATACAAATTCAGAGTGAAAGAGAACAGTAACAGCTGAAAGGGAACAATGAATATATACTTCACATCCAGCCTGGCACACTGAAATTTTCCATATACTCGTCACATCTCAAAATGAGAAAAATATTCTAACTACCACATGGTTTTGTTTTTTTCAATAGTATTAGAAGAAAAATTTCAAAGTTTCCTAAAAATAAAAACAAGAAAGCAGCAATCTTAAGAATTGTTCTGAAAATATTTGGACTCAACTTCGAAAGTACTCAGAATAGAGTTGTCTTCTCTCTCTTTTTCTAAAATCAGGAAGATTTTTAAATTGGCTTGCATTAATTTGGGCTCAAAATAAAATGTCAAAGTTTGGAGTATCACTAACCAATAACGCAAAAATATATTCCCAACTAAGCAGCTGGAATAGAGTGAATGAATTTGGGTGTTAAACACATCCTTGAGGATTATAAAGTGTACAGGGGAGGGAGGAGATTACTAAAGAACTATGCAAAAATATATTGCTACAGTAGCATTAGGAATTAACAGTGCATCAAAGATTTAAAGTTTCCAAGTTAATACAAACTGATCCAAGCCACAATGAACCACGGGATAATCACTTAAACAAAACATTAACCGCATTCTACTTTACTCAGTCTAGAACTGGAATTTTCCTGAATACCTTTAATATAATTGAAAAAGATTCCTTTCAGTCTTACCATGAAGAACTGGTACCATTAGTGTGTACTCAAAACACAGTATTATCATGTGCATTTGGCTTTTTTTGAACATCTGCAATCAAATACTCTAATTTAAAATAGATTTTACAAGTGAGAACTCAGTGTCACTGCTGTACGAAATGTTTTATTTGCTGGTTGGGATTTTTTTGTGGAAACTGTATATAAAGGACCTTGAGACTACAGGTCATGGAATTCTTGTTAAACAGAAAGCTGCCCAACATTACTGTCAAAATACCTTTAAAAAGGCAGTTCACAGAATAATGTGTTTTACATTCAGATATTTCCTCTTTCAAAAGCAAAGGAATCTCAAAATAAAAAAAATCAGTAGTGAAGGCCACATACTTTTTGCATTTGATGAGCTGAAATGCAAAAAACAATTAAAGCATCTTGTAGAAGAAAAAAAAGACCAAAAGAAACACAAAACTTCTGGAAAGTGATGGTTTAGTTGATGGAGTGGTCAGCATGGAAACTGTTGGGAATGCTACAGCAGAACTGACCACAAGTACAAGGGAATATGAACAGGACATAGTACAGGCACAAACTAGAAAACTGTAACTTGCCAACTTGTAAACAAGAAAAAGCATTTCACAGATTAAAAGTTCTAGGGAAGTAAACTTTTTTTAAATTACTTTGTAAGTTCAACCCTGATTTAAAAAAGTATGGCTAGCAAAAATACATAAGCCTCAGCATATTTATAAGTCTTGATCAGAGCAGCCAGGAGCCTTTGATAAACGGCTGGAAACAAACACCCTTCTGCTAAGGATGGAAGAAAAATATTCCATTCTGTTCTTCCTCTCATTCCCCAATCCACACGTGTATCTGTAGAATTCATCTGCTCCAACAAAATCTTGATGCTGCTATAGATTGAGACGTGGGGAGACTGGTGGAGGGAAACAGACAAACTCTCTTAAAATGCTACGGGCCACATCAACATTATTCTGGGCAATTTCAAGTGCCCTCTTGACTTCTTCAAAGGAATAGCCCTCTCCCATAAGTTTTGCAATTTTTGCATCCACATTTTCCATGGAAGTGTCAGAGCTGTATGCTTTCCTGTGATGTATTTCTGGTGCAGTTCTTCGAGGAAGTGGTTTAGGGGGCCTGGCTGGTGCTTGTGAACCATCTGTTTCAAATAAAAGAGATAAAAATAATTATAAATTGGCCTAAGACTGCATTATAGGTGAGTCAAACACCATGAAGCTATTTTAAAAGTACAGGAAGAAATATTTTAGTTAACCAATATAGCTCATTTTAAAATTTTGACAGAAGCTGAAGCCCTCAAGAACATCCAAAACGGAAATAATGTAGCAACATGCTATTTTAATAATATTATAGGAACATGCAATTTACAATCTAGATTATCTAAAGTTGGAAGGTAAAAGAAGTATGGTGGAGCAGCAAAGACAGTGAAAATAGCCAGAAAACTCTCCACCCACAGTTTGAGAACTTCTGAGTTAAAAAAAAAAAACCAAAGCAACAAAACAAACTAACAAACCCCCACAAACAAACAAAAAGCCCAAGAAAAAAAAAAACCTACAAAAATAAACAAATAAAATTATGTTTGATCACAATTTTATTGAGGACCATAAGTTGTGTAGAAGAGGAATCCAGACAAACATGCCTGAAGGAGAAAAATCCTTAATTTATTGGTCCAACTTGCAGATTCTGTTCATTCAATTGCTATTCATTTCATGCATAGCAGCTGCACACAAGTACATAAATAAGTGGTTTCTCAAAAAGACCTCTAGCCCAATTATTCCCATGATGAGAAGAGAACACGCTTCTTCCTCTCCAGTTCCAACCTATGGAAAAATCTCCCAGCTCCTTATCTTCTATGGAAAAGGTTACCTTCACAGTTTAAGCTAGTGACTAAGAACCATGATGTGCTGGTGGAAAAAAAGCTAATATTCCAACTTGCTAATCTTCTCAGAGTCAAGAGTTTTGTGCTCAAGCAAACTTGGTACTTTACTGAAACGCCTTTATCCCCACTGATTCCACAATAAGTAGCTTAAATACAAGCAGGCACAGCGCAGGAAACACTTTCAAGAGCAAAGTATTTAAAAAATTAAAAAGTCTTTAATCCCTCAGAAAGGGTTTTAACAAGTCCTATCAACAGTGACTTTGATAGATAAATTAGAGGAATTTCTGGCTGTGATACTTCCTGTTTACTTACACTGAAAGCAGTGGCATTTTCCAGTGTTAAGTACTTCAGAGACAGTTCTTTAGGCATGGAAGAAATGTTATATTTCCAGTATTCTTGTTGTAACCTTATCATAACACTGGATAGAGAGAACTATAATTCAACCAAGAGCGTTGAACACTTCAGATAAATGAAAGCAGTTCACACAAGAGCATGTCTAATGCATGTGTATTTTTCCATCAATTTGGATCTGTGTTGCTAAAAATTTTATTCCACTTCTTAATTCAGAGTTAATAGTACCTTTAGCAAGTTGGTGATATTCATATAAGAAATGAATGAAAGAAATTTGATTAAAGATTTACAATAAGGGGCTAAGATCTACATGTACTAAGGGCTACTTCACATTTGTTTTGATTTTTTTTTTTCCTCTGAAGATAAAAACAATGATGTAAATGATAAACATTCTGAAGTAGATCTAAACCTGCTATGAAGGTGTGGAAGATCCATGAAACACCTGTCTGAGAAATTAATAATAGCTCAGGAAATGCAGTTAATCATCAAAAACTGAACCAGAGACAAGTTCAAATTTTGCACTTCACTTACTCTAGGAAACTGAAGACTAAAAGAATAATATTCTTTATCTTTAGAATAATGGCACATCATTTAAAACCAATCATTTTTCTGTCACAAACATTCAAAGTGTTTTAATATGTGCATTCCATTATGGACTTAATTTCTACACAGTATGAAACAAAATTAATTTACAAACTTTACATTTTCCCCTGGGCTTGAAGTACAGAAGAAATTCCTTATGCATAAATCAGATCCTTCCCTGTGCTTGTGTTACATGAGGATATTTTTTCTTGACTCAGTCTAATACAGGCTTAAAACTGAATTTATTTCCTGTTTAAAACCTTCACTTCACTGAGGCTTTCAAACAAACTTTATTAAGCAATCACATCATTTAGAAAGGTCATTTTTAATTCTGTCAGCAGATTTGAAGCGTAGGCATTTTATTCTCACTACAGCGACATCACTCTATAGCACAGATACTCTGAGATCTTCAGCGCTCTCTCACAATTCCCATTATTATTTTTTTTAATGCTGACATCTCCTTCAATATCTTCACATCCATATAAAATTTCAGCTAAAGCTGGGTATCATATTGGATCCTGAGCTTAAAGATACTAAGCCTAAGCTGCATGCCCATCTGGACACTGAGATAGAGGTATTAAGCAGGACTTTCCTTCCCTACCTCCCATCCATCCTCTGATGTTTCAGCCACCACAGATGTCTAACTAAAAATTCAAATAGATTTTCTAACTGCAATTCAATTAACAGTTTCTACCACGAGCAGCTTCCTCCACTGCTCACTTTTCTGTAATTCAGCACTAGATTGAACCCTTAGGTAAGGGGTTAGTATAAAGGCAGACACAGGCTCATTTAATAAGTGTTTAAAAAGCCTGGGAAAAGTGGTGAGAGCTCTAAGGCACAGTGGGGGAGGCTGTTTGTAACAATGCCAACTGTCTGGTCCTCTCTGCTGAGAAATGCCCTTCTTTTCCTCCCTCACTCCTGGATTCCATGGTCTTTCACCCACAGACTGAGGAGCATCAGAGAAGCAGGTGACAAAAGCTTGCTGTGCAAAGCCCCTGTGGAACAGTGGCAAGCAGCTACACCTCACCTAACTGGGGTACAGGAACAAAGCACACCCAGGGACACGTGCTCCAAGGAGCTCAGAGAGCAGGGAGACGGTGAGGGAAGGACCCACTGCACACACTGCTCCATCAAGCTGCCAGACACAATCTTTGTGCTTCACAATACGGTGGATTACATTATTTCCTCTAGTGTTAACTGAAATACACCCTGCAATAATATTTTTGTAAAGGGAATCCAAATTTGAAAGCGAGTGTTTTCATAAGGCCAACTGAGTGAATGAATAGCAGCAGGCAAATATAGTTAACCAATCATTTGAATCTATATCTTACAGAATAGCTAAATTCAGCAAAATAGAGAAGGCATCTATTAGAGGCTAAATTTTCTTCTTCCTTTCCCTCTTATTATTGGCTGTGCTCAGGTAAAATATTCTAATTATGAACAAAAACATAGAATAATGGAATGGGTTGGAAAGGACCTTAATTTAATTTGAACCCCTCTGCCATGGGCAGGGACACCTTCCACTAGACCAGATTGCTTAGAGCTCCATCCAATCTGGTCTTGAACATTTGGGATGAGGCATCCACAGCTCCTCTGGAGTCTCTGGATAACCTGTGCCAGGGCCTCACCATCCTCACAGTAAAGGATTTCTCCCTGATACCTCATCTAGTATCTTTCAGCTCTCCCTTGTTCTGTCACTACCTACTCTTGCAAGAAGTCCCTTTCCTGCTTTGTTTTAGGGTCCCTTCATGCACTGGAAGGCCACAATTAGGTCACCACAAAGCCTTCTCTTCTCCAGGCTGGACAATCCAAATTGTCTCAGGCTTTCCTCACAGGAGAGTTGCTCCATCCCTCTAATCACCTTGGTGATTAGACTCTGGACTCACCCCAGCAGGTCCATGTCTTTCTTATGCTGGCTGCAATTCTCCAGGTGGGCTCTCATGGCAGCAGAGCAGAGGTGCCAAATGCCCTCCTTTTCACTGCCTTGCCCTGCTTTGGATGCAGCCCAGGAAAGCAGGATGCAGTCCATTTGGCTTTCCAGGCTCTGAGCACACATTGCCAGCTCATGCCCAGCCTCTCATCCACAACATCTACAAGTCCTAGCTCCCCTTCTTGCTCTTTTTGTAAGGATTTTAAAGATGTATATCAGAAATTTGAGAACCATGCCTTTGAGGGAGTGGGCTGCATGGTTGAGTACTACTTCTGAAGTGCTCAACACTGGATATCTGAATTAGAATAAATTACTCGTTTAACTGAATCCTTGATGTCTACCATCATGACAGTAATCTTAAAAACAGTGAAAGTGAAGCAGAGAAGTTAAAGCACTGACCATGCTACTCTAAGAACCCAGTGGCTAAATTATAATTAGATTTTAGAGTGAACTCCATTTCTTTTTCAGCTAGTTCAAAAAATCACCTTACAAAAGCACTGAAATGAAGAATTTCTTAAGTGAGCTGATTAGTTCAGAATAAATGCAAAACCAAAGTTCTGAATACATTTAAACTCTCTACATTGTCTTTTTAAATCATAGATGAAGGTGAACCAGTTCATCCTGCAGCTCATCAGTTCTGTCCTTTGGAATTACTGCCACCGTAAAAACAACTTTCCAATTAAGAGAATGACATGATCTATCACATAGTTTTCATCTAATTGAAATTAAATTGAATATCTTGCTGCAGATCATGCTGATTTAGAATGATATTTATAGCAAAAGCTGACACGTGAGTGTTTTTGAAGATGGCTGTGGGAAACACAGATCAAAAAGTGTTAAGTAGCATCAGAAAGCTCCAAGTTCTTAACTAGCAAGTATCTTGCAGTAATTTAGGGAAGTTAAAAATTGTTCGACCCCAGAAGTGCAAAAATTGCAGGAAAACTCCTTAGATTTAAAAGTAGTTACATCATTGTCACAATTTGCATTATAAGAGAACTCAAAACATTTGAATAAATTGAGTGAGCATTTTAAGACAGAGACCCCTCACAATGCCACATATAAAGCATGTGTTAAAAACTCTTTTCTTCCAACAATTGGGGAAAAAAAGAGAAACAGCTATATCTGTAAAGATACCCTCCTAAAAGAGATAGTATTTACCAGAGGTCTCACACTAATTCACAATTATGCTATTCATTAAAAAATAAGCCTGAAGAGAGCTACAGAAATTTCCCACCATTTAAGTCGGAAAAATACACTCCTTTTTTTTTCCCCTACATCCCAGCAGCATGAAACTCTGTATTTCTTAGAAGGAGAATGTGATTGCTACTAAAAAAATATATCTTTTTTTTTTTTTTTTCACTCGGGAATGCTGCAATTGAACAATGATGATTACTACAACTGAAAGATTAGAGAGAAGTCCTTTATGCATAAAAAGTCTTTACACACAGCTTTATCTTATCTGAAGAATGATTAATGGTACAAAACACCACTTGGCTTTTTCTTTGTGTGGTTTCCTCATACAGCAAAATAATAGTGGTTGAGCCAATCCTCCCCCTTCCCCATGTACCATCCACATCTAGAGAAAAGAAAATTTGTCTAAAAACTGGTGAAAGTACTTTCAAATACAATTAATACTGTTATTATTTTTAGTCACTTAGTAGATTTCCTTTAAATTTACTATTCTTGTTGCCTGAAAACCGTAACCAAAATTTCTTTGGCAGAGAAATTGTTCCTACTGTACCTGTTCCACTGAAATGCAAGGCTGAATTTTAAGTGGTTTTGATTCTTGCTGTTTTATTAAGAAACATCTTAAAATTTTCTTAGAAATTCAGACAAACGTATTAGCAAAAAAGACAGAAAATAATAATGCTTTAGAGAGTAAAGCTACAATTTTTTTGTTTAGGAGAAATGGAACAAAGATGGAAATCAGATGCTTGCGTTCCTTTCAGTACTTCTGATCTTTTATAAACCTTTGAAAGGTGTCAGGAAAACCTCTGCTTTTCTCAAAAAACAAGGAACACTGTAAGTCACATAGGCATTCAGTTTGGCAGCTAATAAAATGGATGTCATAGTATATACACCTATACACAAAAGTAGCCACTTCTACCTCAATTGCAGGACTGTTATCCTTTGATGATTTCATATTGTTGCAAAGCAATATTACTATTGCCATTTGTTGCCCAGAATGACAAAAAAATGCAAGTTATTTTCTTAATGGAATTGTAATTTTCTACAAGAACATTTTTCTGCCTTACCTGAAGATGGAGGAAGTTGATCATAGTCTTGAGATGTCCTATTCGTTTTGGCATTTTCTCCAGGTGCTCTTCGAGCAGGTGGCAAAGGAACGTGACCAATTATTGGGTCAAAATGGGGATCTGTGATAACAGAATTTAAAAAACTGCCTTAGAATAATCAGAATTGCTATTTGAGGGAGGGCTGAAGCACAGAAGGTAGGATTAAAATAGCCTCCTATCATACAGAGGAACCATGAGGTCATCCAGAGGTGTCCCCTGACAGCACATGCACATGAACCTCCAAATGCATCATTCATAGTACACATGTAAGCATGATTTGAAGTGACAAGCACAGGAGTACAGATAAAGGTGGTCTGTCCTGCACTGACTGTGGTGATTCTGTGACATGGATTCTCTTCACATCCGTGAGGTACTTTTCAACCACCCAACCCTGATGCTGCTGGGATTGTGCCTGGCAAAGCATGGAAGGGGTTGCAGTGCCTGGAGCAGCACAATTAGAAACATCCCAGCTATTCAGTTTGTTTAAGCCTTCATTACACTTCTATGCTTTGCAGTTCACAAAGACTGCAGGCTGATTTCCTATTCATACAATCCCAGCTATGGGTAAATATTACAGGGACAGAATTTTAAAAATGAGAGAAATAAACAATCCTGGTATATTGTCCCCTCTTTTTCTTTTTGGCTACCAAAGACACTGCACAACATCATCCTGGATCTGACTTCTGCTCTGGACTCAGTGTTTGCAGGGTGTTTGTTTTGTATGTGAGTGCAAGTTTCTGCTGGTGTTGATGATGAGATTATTATTCTAATCTGACAGGCTCTGATGGATAGCTGAGAAATCACCCTCAAGACTTGTATGGAAACCAATCATCAAAAACTCATCATAAATCTTCTACAACAGATTATGTGACAAGATGCAAAGTGAGTAATATGGCTTTAGAAATACCATATGAATAAAAAAAGACCAATTCACACAACCATGCATGCCTAAGTAGATGCAATACACTGCTAAGATTAATGAGAACTGCTGCTGTACCATTGTTTTCCTTATGCAAATATGAAGAACAATACATGGCTGTAGATACATAATCGAGATATTTATTTTAAAGCTATTAAATGTTTTTTAACACTACCAGTGAGGTTCTTAGATTAATTGGAAGTTACACTTAAACACTTAAAACTCTGCATGTTTCTGGGAACTGGGCACAGGCAGATTGCATGCATCTGTGTGTGAGGGCTCCTGCTTTTCCTCTCCATCCCCATCAGAACTGAATGGTGCAGTGTATTTCTGCATCAGTTGATACAACTGAGGCACCCATTCACTCTAGACTGCTGAAGATGACATTGTTTTCATTTTGAAGTGTAGAAGATAAACTACATTGTATTTATGAACACCAAACTTTAAATTCTGTCATGTGCTAAATCTTTTCACCTGGATGCATTCAGCAGCTTAGATGAGAAAGTAATACACTAAGTTGAATTTACATTATAAAATACACAAAGCTTTGGCAAATTACGCAATGTCAGGCCTTGACTGATAGCAAAACATACAGGATAAAAACATTCCATAAAAAGTCACTGCACTTCAACCTAAAGTAGCTGCCTTTCACCCCACAGTGAGTTGCACTCACACAGGTCAGCCAAACACCAGAG
This sequence comes from Cichladusa arquata, assembly GCA_026413545.1. NCBI lineage: Eukaryota > Metazoa > Chordata > Aves > Passeriformes > Muscicapidae > Cichladusa > Cichladusa arquata. The sequence continues at coordinate 96,759,057 of JAOTQP010000001.1, forward strand.
AACCTGTCAGACCACCATGCAGCTGCACATGACTGCTTGTCATCCACATTCTGGCCTTTCTGTGAAACTACCACCAAAACATCTCATTTTATCCCTCTCCATACAGCTTCTAAGAAAAACAGAGAGGGGAAAGATAACATCTAACCCCACCACAAGGCAGATCATCCCTGAAAATATTCACAGTAAAGGTAAACTTAGAACAACATCATCCTTTGAAAGCTTCCACAGAGAGAGAAGAAAAAAAAAAAAAAAAAAAATCACTTCACAGATGTGCGCTATTACCCACAAAAATCCTGCTGTAATCTATATCATAATCAGCAAACGTATTCAACTTCATTAACCTGAAAATCTAACTCTTTTCAACTCAAAGACAAAAATAATGAAATGTAAACACAGTTTTCATACCTTTTATAAGCAAAATACCAGACTGAATGCATCACAGTGATTTACAGGGAGAGATAGATGAAAACCTGACTTAGCCAAAAGGTCATGAACCCCAGGACCTACCAACTGTGTTCACAATATAGTTTTGTACCAAAATTTTACAACAGCTCTAACAAAGCAGAATATTCTTTTCCCTTATTTGCAATATCTTTCAAAGTTTCAATTTTAAAATAACCCCCATGAATTATGTTTTAGTATCGAAAACAATGAAGTTGACAAAAAGATACAGATTAGTACTACAGATTACAACAGAAAGCTACAATTTACAAAATTTTTAGCCTGGAATAGAAATATTGACCTCATTTTATTACTTTTTGATAATGAAAAATAATGTCTTCTATCTTCTGAGTAGCTTCACCTCCACCATTTCAAATTTTGATTTTTTAATATTTTGTATAATGAGTTCTGAAGCCTGGCGACAGTTTTGTCACTGAACAGATAAACTGTTGAAGTAAAGGAAAGTAAAACAGAATGTGCTGCTTCCTCTGTATTCCTACCAGAATGAAGGAACAGTTCATGTCCTGAAGAGGGTCTGCTCCCTGAGCCAGCAGGTTTTGTGTGCTCAATCATGCTGTGCCGAGCAGGTGGTGGTGGTGGGGGCAGAGAGGGGGGCGAGTTATCAAATGCATCTTCACCTGCAGTTTAGAAATGAATTATTAGATGAGCAAAACTTCATTAAGAACTGCAGAATAAAGAATAAAGCTTAAACTTTATTTTTCTCTAGCTGCTGAGGCCTTTATTCCTATAGTTCAACTAAGCAGCTCAGTGGCTCCAGTAATGAAACTGTAAACCTGACTGTTAATACCCACAGACCTCTTCTAAAACATGCTCTGAATGACCTTTTGCAGTGCTCAGTTTCTTTTCTGGGATGGAAGGAGAGATTGCTTTTAGTGATTCAATTGCCAAGAATAAACTATAATGAAAGCTTCACTGAGTATCAGAACAACAGCTGTATTTCAGTGGCTAAGCAAGTATATTTATATACAAACACCAGGGCTGGCTGCACTGAATCTGCTACATTTATACTGTGTATTATTCTCTATCTGCTGTTCAGAAGCTCTGACTCTAGATATAAACTGAATTTTCTAGAGCTTGGCAAAAGAATGCACCTCTTATACAAAGGTGGTGCAAGCAGGACTAGAGTTACCAAGCACTGAGATTTTTATGTGTTCTTTTGCCTTCATCTCTCCTGCATCTCAGGAACACTTCAGGGATCAGAGAGAGCATAGTGCAGGAACAGGAAAATATTCAAAAGGTTTCATGGAACCAGAAATTTGGATGCTGACACATACACACAGACACAACCATGCAGCTGAGTTTGCCAATGAAGGTGTGGGTGGTCCCCAAGCATAGCACCAATATATATGCAGAGATCATTGATTTTTGTGTGGGAGAACAGAATAAAAATCAGGGTTGGAAAAAAGAGCTTTTGGTGACTGTACACAGCAGTGAGTTTTGAATTGTTCCTTGTTGGGGGGGGGGGAAATCCCAGAAATTAACTTATTAATTTAATTTAGTGATTTGATTTTTTTACTCAAATACCATCTTTTTGGCATTCTTCTTTGTATTTGATAAAATAAAAGTAATAACTTAAGCTACAGTAGGAAAAATGCTCCACTACTGCATTAAAGTGCAATGCTCGAACTTCTTAGTAAGGTACAATTAAAATTGATTTTAGGGATAATTATTTTTACTTTTCTGTATAGGTGGAATACAGATTTAGTATACCCTTTTGTCTGAGTCAAGCGAGGCCTTACAAACAGACTCCAAACGACACAAATATTGACTGACAGCTGTAATATTTGTTTGGTACTCCTAACCTACTCAACATTGGCCGATTTTCAGTAAACATGGCATTTAGTTCATCTGGGCAGCGTTAACCATTACATGTAATCAGCAAAAAGTCTGCAACCTAAAGGGGGCACCAGAAGATCATAATCGGAGGGTGTCCTGGTGAGCAAAGAGCTGTGTTTGGGGCTGTCTCTGGCAGGAGGCCGTGCAGGAGGCAAGGGTACCGGAACAGTAGGTGCATCATAGACATCTCCTGAATGACACAACCACAAGAAGTGAATGTTTTCCTGCTGCACCCCCAGGGCAGCACAGAGTAAAGCTTCTGGGCAGACAGGGAGAAGGCACGGACGTACCTGACTCGGGGTGTTTGGATTTCTTGATCTCGGACGTAGCACCGTGTGTTCCGTTGGCACACTGGCCATTCTCGCACGCCCTGCAGACAGACAGCAAGCAGGAAGCAATCAGCCATTTAGCCAAGCACTAATTCCCTCCATCAGCAGTACCTGGCAGTTCACTATATGGAAACAAACCGGGGACAATAAGCCACGTCAATTTTAAAATTTACATTTCTAGATATTGAGAGCAGATAATGGTTAACCCTCATTAAAAATGCTTTGAAGGATTATACTGCTTTTTTGGTGACATACTGACATGGCTTAAAATAACACAGGCTGCAATACAAGTCAGAGGAAGAACTAACATTAAACAGTCCTCACTTCAGAGCTCATTACTTCATTCACACAGTTGCATCACAGGCTCAGCCACCTTCCCAGATGCTGAATTTTCCCTAGCAGAATTATGAAAAAGGGGAAATGTGGATTTTGGCAATTATCTACACCAAAAAACACAGAAAAAACCATTAAACAAAACGTAAGAACAACAAAAAAATTCAAACAGAACATCACAATACACATTAATAGCAAGTTTCAACTCAACTTTGCCAAATCCCAGTGAAAACTCCAAAACTGCACTAGCCAAAGCAGTTTTGCAGGAACCTATTAACTTCTGTATCAAAAAACTGAGCCTTGCTGATACTTCTACCACAGTTTACTGATTAATTTTTTTTTTCTTAAATGGAAGCACATTCTGCCCTCAAAACTTAACAACAGTATCAAATTGATATGAAATGCATCCAACCAAACAGTAAAGAGTGCCTACAATCTTGTTGAAAATATTGGAGATTATTTTTATAAGATGACTTGTTCAAATATTGCAGGAAAAAATATTGAACAAGCCTTTTCATAATATTAAATATTGTTTAAAAATACGAAACAAACAGGAAATTGCTCCTGTCACTGGAACTGTGGGTCCTGTACATTCAGAATGAACCAGAGACTTTCCCTGGAAAAAGGCCACCATGCTAAGTAATTACAGCTTAAAGATAAAAATCCCATTCCACCATGCACCATTATTATTAAACATTGGGAAATCTGCTAGAGTTATATACAGATAAAATTTCAGATTTGGGGTCTTTACCAACATTATTAATAAATCTATCAGCTTTGGCCAAATGGAAAGGGGGAATGAATAAGGGTCTGGAATCATTTAAAATATATAAACAGGAAAGAGGAAGTGAATTGCATTTGTGGTCCCAAGAGTTACAAATAGGAGTAATGAAATAAATATAAGAATAATAGCAAGATTTAAAAAGAAACAAACAAATAAAAGCCCCTAATGGTAAGAGATCTTTTGCTATAAATTAATTCCCCCAGAGAAGTGGTAGAGGAAGTGCTGTTTCCTTCTTTGACATTAGATTTATTCAATCTTTCAAATGCAGTGGATGCAACACTTCCATTGACTCCTCACCATATACACTAAGTAATTAATATTTTCTACTCCAGTTTTAATCAATTCTGCATTTTCAATAATGTAACTAGCCACAGGCAGAAAGGTAACTTAACAGGGCACTACTTCACAAGTATTCAGTCTGTGATGAGCCCAGCTAAGTGATCAGTTTACAAAAAACTGCTGAAATACCTGTTTACATTAACAGCAAACACCAGAAAAAAAGGCATCAAATGAGTACTAACAAGCAAGCCTTCTGTCCTTTCCCCTTTTGGAAAAAAAACTTTATTAGGAAAAGACAGCAAATATAATAATCTAATGTTCTTCTAATAATAGCCTAATTAGCGCTGCTGAAATTCTTTCCTTTTATTTCTTGTTCCTGAACTGATGTTCAGCAGTAACAAACCAGACAATTAAAGGATCTGACATAATGTAAGACTGTGAATAATTTTTTGTATTATTCTTGAAATATTTTTAGCACTGTCATATCTACAGGTAAAAGAGAGAAAAGGCAACACAAATTTGGGAGTAAGATGGAACAATTACATAATTCTAAACTACAAAACATTCTGACAAAAATTTTAAGCTCTTTAGCTTACTGAAAACTCCAAGTACTATCCAAGAACTGAGGGACTAACACTTTGGAAAGAGGTAAGAGAAAGTGACACTGGGTAAAGAACTGAAATGTGCTAAAAATTTATGTTAAAAAAAAAAGTTGATAACAGCTTCACTGAACAATAATGAGAAGTTAAATTTCATTGAAACAAAACATCCCTCCCATGTTTCTTAATGAAATGCATTAAAAGAACCAGGAACCAGATTATTTCTTGAAAACTTTATCTCAGCTTTCACATCTAAGCAGTGACATTAGCTAAAAGAAGATGTTTCAAGTATGTGGAACACCAGATTTTTTTTTTTTTTAATGCCTAGGAGAATGGTTTGAGTTAAATGTTTTATCAGAATGTATAATAAGAGGAGTTGGTGGTTTTAATCATGGAGGAACTTGAATAGCGAACTGAGGTGTTTTATCTGTAGCAAGTCCTGAATCCATGCAAAAAACCTTACCATATGCACAGTAAAAACTGGAGAAAACTTGGAAATCATCTTTCTATATATAGCTTCTATTAATAATTCTAAGGGTCTGGTAAAATACTGTACCACCCAACTGAAGGCACTCAACTATTTTTTCCTTAAAATAAAAATCATCATTCCCATACAAAAGTACAACACAATCCCATAAAAATGTCATAGGTATAAAGGACTAGGACCTTGGAATTTTTTTCTGCTTGCTTCCCATTTCTTTGCTCAGCCAACACAGTTTTATTTATCATTGATTTTTTTTTAAAGTCTCATATGGTAGATAAAAATTTAAGTACTTAAGTTCATTAAGCTTTGGCAACTGCACAATATTCATGTCTATGCCGTGAAGCCTGGATCAGGATTTCTAAGAGAGAATTTTTAACCTGCATGCAAAGAATGATCATATGAGCTTTTTCTACCTGTTTTAAATTCTGACTCAAAAGGTCTAAAAATTATTATTGGCTAATTCTGGGGTGAGAGACATGTTGAGCTTTATTCATGTTGGGTCCTCAACATTATATTCTGACAGAGAGAGGAAAAAACGGCAATATGTCACAGAATTTTTTTTAATCACAGGAAGGTCTAAATATTTTAGATCAATACTTGATTTTAATATCATACTTATGACCTACAAGACCATTAAAACATTTGCCCCTTTTCCCCCTATGACTCCAGACTTATTTGTTTTAATTCCAGCCATTCATATTTTTTAAGGGGCTAAGTTCAGCAGGAATGTCACAGCCTTCAGTTGTCATGTCCCTTGCTCCAAGTCTCCTTGTCATAACACATTAGTAATTCTGAACAGTGAAAGTTTGCAGGTATTGTTTCAGAACATATTTAAAGCTAAGACACTGAATCCACTAAATTTTGGAGAACGCAGAGGTTTTGTAAAAAAATAGTTTTCAAGGCTGCTAAATTACCTTACCGAGCAAGAGGTTTTATATTATGACTATGAGGTGGTTGTGAGCTCAGTATTACAGGATGTGAAGAAGGAATTTTGTATTCATCATCATCATCTGGGTGTTCCCTTGATTTATCAGACAGAGAATTTGCTGAAGGACCAGGGCACCTAAGGACATGAGAAAAACATTGGTTTATCTTTAGCTGTTAGGTACTTGACCTCACATAATACCGAAAATACTCTTCTTTAGCCCAAACATCCTTAAAACATCTGCTGCATATAAGGAGACAAAAGCACCATGGCAAACAAACTTGTAAGGTTACTGACTTTTTGTCACAGAGAATGCATAGAGCAAAGGGCAGCTGCCCTTCTGAGTCAAACAGTTAATTTAAGCAAGCACAACATAGCAGAGAATTGCAAAGAATTAGAATACTAAATAGGCACTAGCAAGACTCAGCCTGTTTGCACTTATCAAAAGCACTAAATAAAAGTTAATTCAGGATAAAAGGTGTTCAGCAGTGTTGTTGGATACTGCTGGGAGCCAGGGAAAAAGCAGCCTTGAAGCCTTGGGTTTCTCAGACTGCTCAAGGACAAGAAATTATAACAATGATTAAACACCTGCAGACATGTTGTTTTGCAGAAAGCATGTTTTCAAAGAAGTGTTGCCTTCATGGACCAATGAGTCTTTCTATTCTGTTTTGCACATACTACCCTATATAAGTGTAGTGTTTCTTTAAATAAAGCCCTCTTCTGCTTCTCCATTGCACAAGGAACTGTGTTGCATTATCCTTTCCACCACTCCTATAGCTCAAAATGCAACACAGCCACTTCAAGGCAACTAAATATTCCTAATATATTTACAGACTACAGAACTCAAAAATGGATGTTCCCTCATGCAAAATACCATTTCGGCTTACAGTACTTCTCAGACAGAGTCTGCTACTGATGTAGCAAAATGGGAGCTACTCACCAGAATGAAACAAACACTAATTAACTTGAAAACTTTGAAGTTTTGGGGAAGAATCACTCTGTATCTTTGACATAAGAGTTTTAGATATCTTTTCAAGAATAGAACAGCAATTAGATCAAAACTGCTAAAAAAAGTCTGACATAATTACTGAAGTCCAATTAAAAATAACTGTTTTCACAAGTCCAGTCAAAAACATGGGGCTGAGTGGAAAATAAAAATCAGATGTTCAGTTAGCAAGAGTCCAATATTTCATTATTGAAGTACAGTTTATAATAACTATTTTAGTAAAACAAAAATAAATCAGCACTGTTTCCAGGAAAAACAAACAAACAAAAACTTCCAGTGCTTTTCTATCAATGTAACTTAAAAAAAAGTAATATTTGTAACATTATAGTCAGTAAGAGCTGATGAAACAATTTAAGCAGAGACATTTTAGAATTATGAAATATTAAGTGAGAGTCATTTTGCCTCCTTGTTATTTAGAATAAGAAATTTCATACCTGATCAATGTATCCTTCAGTCACATGTTTGGAATTACAGACTGATTAAAACAACTAGAAAGAATAGAATGCCTTGGAGCTATGTGAAACAAACCAGCCCTCAATCTACCACACCACACAGATTGGAGAGCACAAAAAAATGAGCAACTGGCTCAGATTAATTAGAGTAGCACAGTTGTGAAAAGCAGAGTATTTTGAATCAAGTACAGTTCAACATTTATGAGTGCTGAGCACAGTGAATTCAACAGGAGGAAAAACAGACTGTAAAAATATTCTCTCTGACATTTCCAAATAAATCATGATAGATATTATTTGAGTTACTTTTTTTGAAAGGAATTGTTGTGGTTGGTGGAAATTGCTGTTTTTAAAGATTTTTTTTCCCTTCCTCCCCAGTTTTTCCACCTACATATTGTCATACAGTATTATAGATTACTGGTATATTTCCTAGTGGTGACAAAAACTTAGTTTTAAATAAATTAAAACCAGATATATTAGTGCTTAAAGAAACCACATACTATGATCAATTTTAGCGGTCATTCCATGTGATATTTTAGTAATTAGATAATTTGAATTTCTTGCTCCTAATGTTATGTATTGATAATTTTACATTCTAAAAATTAAAAGCTAAAATTGCCTGTGTAATTTTAAAAAGGTCTAAGTACAAAGCCAAAACAGAAATGGAAGTTAATTTCTTCCTCAAAAATCAATGGAGTTTGGTTTTCGCAAACAAAGGTTTTCCCTTCTTCCCGGAATTCATCAGTTCTTTATTCAGAAGCCTTCAGTTAATGAAAGAATTTCTTTTGACCAAGTTGAAGTCACACATTCTAGCTTTGGATTGGCCTGACATGGATTTTGTGCCTGTACATATTGTTACAATATTGTGTGGACTTTCCAATGCTCTGCGTATACACTGTACTTTGGTTCTAGGCTACATCTGCAAATATCTGAGTGAAAAAATTGGATTCTCATGAAGGAAGATGTTTTTCTGTGCTATTAAATACAAAAATAAGAATATTCCCCTCTTCAGATTTGCATTGTGTTATGAAATAAGTAGACTAGAAGGGCACTGATTACATGAGGTTTCCAACTAGTACTCCTGTGAGACCTTCATCAGGTTACATCCTGACATTTAATTACAGCTATCTCTGGATAATGTTCTAAAATTTTCTTCTGAACTGAAAGTAGGCATGGAGAACTTCATCTCAGCAATTGCTCCACCTGAGAACAGGCTTCTAAATAAAAAAGTCAATGCTCCACTGCACCTTTATTGTAGTGCTCAGGAAGAAAAAACCCAGCATGTTAATAAAATGCTGAAACATATTTGTCTTCTATATTAAAGCTAACTGAACACAAAAATGGAATGAGAAAGTTCTCAGGACTAATATAAACTGACTGTCCAATTATATTATTTAACAGCAAGAATCACAAGCAGAACATTGGAAACAAGTTGTAGGATAGCACGGTGTTATGCCCCAATTTCCTTACAAAAGCACACAAGAAAAAAGACAAACCACATTATAGGACTTCCAAGCTTTCAACTTTAAATATATCTTGTTCTGTACAAAATGCCATGTCAATCAGAGTCTGAAGATACTTGCTATGACAGAAACATCTTTATTTAAAAAAATAAACAGTCATTTTACTGGAAGACTTACAGTAGTCTGCACTTAAAATGACAAATTTTCCCATATTCTGAAACTCAGGAAGGTTGATCATATTTGAAATGATATAAGATGGTTTGGGTTGCTTGTTTTTCAGCCACAACAAATACGAGATGATACTGTGAACCCTGGATAAAGCTCCACATACTAAAAGCCCAAAAAGCCTGACTAGATTAGGGGGAGAACAGTGATGGAACACATTTTTTAGCCCTAGCACTTTCCCTAGAATCTGTCATCTCCTGTGATAAATAGCTCTGACCACACTTCTGTAGTAATAGAAGCCAAAGCAGACAGTATCTGCTCTCACTGCCAAATGCCTGTGAGCAAGATCTGCCACAATTTATCCTCTCTCCCTATACAAACATGCTGTGTTCAATGAACATTAGGGCTGCTCCCACTTAATCAATACCATTTACATTTCCTTTGTAAAGGCACATTAAAATTCATGGAAAACATATCAAGTTATATTAGTTAATTTCTTTTTTTTTCCCCATGTTTTCTTTTAGCACCAGAGAGTTGGTGCTATTATCTAACATTAACAAGCACTTTTCTTTTATAGATAAAGTTAACTTACTTTATACTAGGGATGATGGAGCCAGCTGGAAGAGGGGGTGAAAGCCGTGGAGGGACATCATATTCTTCGTTTATCAGATGACCATTTGAAAAAACCTAAAATCACACAAGTATTACAATGGGTATCTGCTTCTATCACCATTCATCAGCTAGGTATTACACAATAGACCTTGAGAAGCCTGTGGGTAAAGGCTTTCCCAGGAGTTCACATCACAGAGCTATCTCTGAAGTGATTGTCAGGCCTGTTTTCAGCTCACCCCATTTTGGAGCTGTTGAACATGTTAGTTTAAAACTTCACCAAAAGAAGAAGTTTCACATGACAGTTACTAGACAGACACTCAGTTACAGCTGAATTGCTTGGGGGAAAATTAAGATTTCAAGATTGCAAAGTGCGAGAGATGAAGTGTAATGCCAAAGCAATGGGTACATCATGCTAAACATATTAATTATTAAAACTGTGATACAGCGCCTGCCAGAATCCATCCTCTACCTACAGGATTGTCTTCCCAATTCTTGGCTTCTACCAATAGAAAAAATTAATATTTCAATTGATATATGAATCAGAGAAGAAAATTCATTCTGTTTCCCTCATGAATGTAAATACAGCCTGGAATGACCACAAGAATACTATCTGAAGGTACAGTTGTAGATATAAATCCAGAATACTTTTCAAACCAGAAGAAAACCTGCAGCATTTTAAACAACAGCCTAGTTCTAAGTAAAACTGTGGTGTTTTGCCTCAATGCTGAGAAAAGCATTATATAATAATAATAATTCAATTATATATAACATCATAGATGATTTAAGTACCTTTCATCACATATGTCAACACCCTTATGGATAGTAATTGAATTTCAGTAAAGTACTTTCAAAATAACCAAAACCCCCATACATATATACATATATACATATACATATACGTGTATATATATATATATATATATGGGAAGATACTTGCTATACATACACATACCAAAAAAAATTAACTAGAGATAGAAAGGTTAAATAGCTTGTGGTCTAGGGAAAAGGAAATAGATGAAAAAAATGATTTCTAACTTCCATGACTTAACCACAAATTCATCCATCTAAGCAAGAGCTATGTAGTCTTCAAGATAACAAAGCCAGCAGCTTTGAGTTAATAACCTCTATGAATAAATTACTGAGCTGCTTTGATAAAACTGATTAGAGCAGAACTAGGATTTTTTTCTTAGGACATCACCTTTTGAAGTCTTTTCAAAGCTAAGCCTGACCAGCTGTAAATGGCTTTGCAAGTGCCTGAAGCTGCTAAATGCCAGAATTCACCTCACCTAAAACAGAGCTAACGGAACATCTACTATTCCATCAGAAAATGCACACACAGTTTTGCATATGACAGTTCCAAAGTGACCTTGAGATGCTGTATTATTACAGCATACAGGGATACATTGTTATTGTGGATAATTTCATAGGAGAACATAGCAAATCTAGAATATTCTCTCAAAGATATTTTTCGATGGTTCTATGTGAAACTTATAATTCAGACCCTCATATACTGTTGCTTTACAAATTACATTATTTAACAAAGTTTCTTTCTGAGCAGCTTATTAAGCATCAAAAGAAAAGATTCAAGAACCACAAATCAACACTAGCCAATATAAACAGGGTGTTAGTCAATGCAAGACAATACTGCATCAGGGTGTGAATTTCAGATTCAACACAGTGAGTGCTAGAGCACTTCTAGCTAACAAGCTAAAAATGACAAAATGGAGCTATATCTCACTTGTTACAAGGTATTTTAAGGCCTAACTATCCAATTAAAAACTAACATCTATATTATTTATACTTTTGACCCAGCGATCAAACACCTGTGACCTGCAGTGCAGTACTTTCCCATCCAAACCAAGAAGAAGAAGTAGAAGAAGAAGAAGAAGGAAGAGCCAACGCCCAAAACCTACATCTTGTCCCATACTTATTACTATATGCTAAAACCCCAGATTCTCAACCCTTTATACTTTTGACCCAATGACCAAACACCTGTGACCTGCAGTGCGGTACTTTCCATCCAAACGAAGAAGACGAAGAAGACGAAGAAGACGAAGAAGACGAAGAAGACGAAGAAGACCAAGAAGACCAAGAAGACCAAGAAGACCAAGAAGACCAAGAAGACCAAGAAGACGAAGAAGAAGACGAAGAAGAAGAAGACGAAGAAGAAGACGAAGAAGAAGAAGACGAAGAAGAAGAAGACGAAGAAGAAGAAGACGAAGAAGAAGAAGACGAAGAAGAGCCAACGCCCAAAACCTACATCTTGTCCCATACTTAGTACTATATGCTAAAATCCAAAATTCTCAACCCTTCACCATGTGAAATGACACAATTCTATTCAAGCTACACACCAGTGATTCCAACTCCATCACTCAAATTTGGAAGCCTTCTCCAAGTCCTCAAGTCAAAGGCAGTGTTCTCTTGGGGGTCAGTGCCAGAAAGCACAAAAAGTCCAAAACGCCCAGCCCATCAGAAATACCTTGGCACCTTCTGCAGGCAGCTCGTGGCGCCGGTGCTTCCTGACGAAGCCCTGCTCCGCGCCGGCGCGGCCGTGCCTCGCGCTGGCGCTGCCCACGGCGGTCAGTCCGGCTTTGGGGGACGCGTCGCCGGCGCCCCGGCAGCCGGCCAGCGGGGCCGTGCCGAAGGCGTCCCGGGGACACCAGGCCTCCAGGGGCACGGGCGGCTCCCTGGCCGGGCCCTCGGCGTGGTGCAGGTGCCGGCCCGCCCGGCTGTCCGGCAGCAGCGGCGGCGGCCGCTCCGGCGGCGGCGGAGGAGGGTCGCGCAGCGGAGGCGGCGGCGCTGGCAAAGGCTTGTCCTGCTTCCTCACCATGCAGGGAGAGGACTGGACAACACAGGAAGGTACAAAAAAGAAAAGTTAGACAGAGGAATGAATGCTGCTCGTGACCAAGCGTGGCTTCATCATTCCCAACGAGATATTTTCTTGGCACCACCGCAGAACTTGCCAGACCGTTCCGGCATTCTGCAACCTGGCCCTTCTGCAGAAAGCATGCCCCCATTTCTGATGTTGCATGAGTAACCCAAGCAAGGAGTGGAAAGCAGAAAAGACAACTAACCCAGCCAGATTTATTTGACTCATAGTTTTTTTCAGTATCCTTTGCTTTGATCATTTGCATAACTTATTCATCTGCTGAAATTAATTCTGTGGAGTGTTTGGAAAAAACTGGCTTCCTGATGTGAAATAAAAACCCAAAACCCCAAGTAAAATAAAATCCCAGAGGAGTAACTCGCTGACAGCAAAGCAATGGTTAGAGAGCAAGGGGAACAAGAAACAATTATTTCATTTTTAATTATATACCTAAGGATGACTCCAATCTTTACATGACATGCACTGGGTTAGAGTTCCAAATCTATTAGAACTGCAGCTCAGTTTTTCAGGTAGCAATCTAATTAGTTTGTAGTTTTACTTGCAATTAGCTTATCTGCAAGCAACATTTGCCAGAATACTTGCTTTCTAAGAACTGAAATATATCACAAATGGTTAAATGTGGTCTAAAATTATGTATGCTAATACTAAAAAGCAGAAACCCAGGTAATCAGGAAAAAACCTCATAGCTGAACAAATCCGAGCACAAATCTGAGCAAACCAAAACATTTTCATTATGACTGAATTACTAATGGCAATTTACAAAGTAACAGTTGGGCCAGGTCTTTACAAATGTTTTATCTCCAGTTACCATAACAAATACAGGGAAGATTACTTCCCTGGGAATGTATAATTTTCTTGGACTTCAGTAAACCTGCATATTATTACCACTTAAAGAAATGGAGGTCACCAAACTTTTAAAGTCAGAACAGCATTTGCCCTCACTTCACTGACTAACCCACCACTATTCTTCAAGCAGTACCTCAAACATGTGGCTTGAATTGAAAATAAAGTTATTCTACCTACAGGCCTATGCACATTAAAAGGAAGTAAACTAAATAAAGAAGTGTTAACTCACTTGCTAGTCAAGTAAAATAGTTATTTTCACTGTCAACACAGGAAAATAATACCCTGATCCAGACTTTTTGTTATATCTTATAGCTATAAATTATAGCTTTTAACTTGAGCAAAATAGAAAAGCTATGGGGTTTTTTTTTTTCCTGAAGGAATAGTTTTGGCAGGACTAAATAGTCTTTTTTTCTCTTAAATATAAATTTCTTAATGTATGAGATTATTCTTTGTTGCCCTCATCCTGTTTCCCTTGCACACCACAATTTTTTTTTCCCCAAGAAAATTTTCACGTAAAAAAAGCATTTTCAAAAAATTAAAGCAGCATATTCCTGGTTTACTTTTTTTAAAAAGCCATGAACTCTGAAAAAAAACCCAATTGTAAAACTAGTTTTTATTGGATGTGGCATATGTTTTGTGTGTATCCTCAATGTGTTATAATTCCTTTGCATAATATAGGAAGTTAAGAAACAAGATTAAAGAAACTATTCAAACTTCTATTTTTTCTTCTAAACTATAAACCACTAAAATCTTAAAAAGATATTAATTTTCAACCTTAAAGTAAAAACCTGACAAAAGAAACAAGATACTCCAAACAGGATTATGATAAGCATACAGGTTTCAAGTCATGTCCTGAATTTGAATTTGAATTAATCACATAAAAAAGAAAAATTTTACTCTAACTCCTTCTCTTTATACAGCAGTTACAATAAAACAATCAACTTGTTATAGTGAGCAACAAACAGTACTTGTTCTCTTTCATGCTTATCCACTCAAAAAAAAATCACTGAATCTTTAGGATCACTAGTTTTACCAAACATAGCATACAATCTTATTGGCTAGAGAGTCATTATTATTTCCCTTGAAATTTGAGTCCTAGTGCCATTTAAGGTTCTGAAAGCAGTGTATCTGCACATATTTTTCTTGTAAGGACACTGTGGAAATTGAACATAAATCATCATAAAAGGAAAACATATAATCTTAATGAGATAATGACCTTTAAATCTATTTTCAGGAAACTTCAGCTTCTATTTATTTTCATTAATCAGAATTTGTTACAGAACTGATCCATTACTGCAACATCTTTAAAATTCTGACCACATTATGTCCAATATAATCATCAGAAAACTGAAGTCATATTTGACCAACACATGCAGCCAGTAGCATTTAACTACATGAGGTATTAAGGAAAGAGAAGAGACTTCCTCAATATGGATCTAATCTAAAGTTTCTTTAAACTAGAAGGAATTAAAGTTCTTTTGGGCAGAGCAAAATTCTGAAAAAGCAAAATCCATGGAAAGGTTTGAAACAGTCCACTATACAAAACAAACAAGAAGCTCATCTCGGAAAAAAACAAATGCAATTTTCTCTCAATTCTTCTACCCAGAAATCATGGCTCAGGAACACTTACCTTTGGTGACCCAGTTGGGCTGGCACATGGTGACCGTGCTACTCCCTTCTGAATCAGATCCAGACGGGGAGGGACAGGTGGAAGACTAATATGTGGGATTTGCAGGGGGTCTGGAAGTGGTTTTCTTCTTTGTGCAAGAGGGGAAGATCCTGGGGAAGTCACTGGTGAATTCTGCCTCTCATTGCACTTCAGGATAGAAAAAATAAAATTACCTTTTACCTGATGATCAAGTGTACAACTTCCATTCCACAGCTAAAATGCTTGATACTTATCAGATACTAAGAGTCAATTATAATAGTCATTTTTCATAATGGACATCTGGGCAATGGAGCTCATCTTATAGTTACTGAAAAAGAAGTCTACAAGTCATTCTACCTCAGAATTAAGACCTGTGTTAACTTGTGATGAAAATAAAAGATATATATTCCAGCAATTTGCATAAAAGCCTAACAATCATTGCCAAACTCGAGGAAGAAAAATCATAAATTCTACTGTAGCACTGCTACCCTTGATAACCTTTTTATTAATAGAGTACTCAATCTAAAGTCCTCCAAATTACTTTTAAAAGCTGGACATCCATGATATTGCCTGTTATTGCCTACTGCTCCTTTTCAAATCATACTTCCATACAAAACAGAATGTATGTCTTCTGAAAATTTACCAATCAAAACCACTAGCAAGACGTTAGGGAAAGAAGGTAAATCAGCAAACAAATGAAGTAATGACAAAAATAATTTTAGAATTAATTTATCATTTAAGCAAATACTGAGCTAATAACACAAACATCTAACATTCCCCTCCAGTGACAAATTATGATGTCTTTTTTCCTTGACCTGTCCTTTCAAATTCATCAGAACCAAAGATTTCAACTCTCAATACAGGGCTCCACCCAACTTTGCAACTAGTCCCTACCCCTCATCTGGCTCAGTTTTAATGAACACAGCTCAGGTGCTTGCATCAATCAGTTCAAGTTATTTCTGTGAACTCACTGTATGAGTTTCAGTGCACTGTAGTAAAGCTGAATGTCTGTGCTGTTCTGTGCTTTCCCTGAGAGCAGACACAAGTAGCTGGAAGACATTCCCACCAAGGATCAGCCTTGGGCCACTTGTGCACTGAGGCATCCCACTGTTCTCATACCACAGCTTGTCTAAAGAAGCAAAAATGCACCCGTCCTTAGGCTAAACCCCTTGGATAAAAACTTCCCCCTCTCTTCATAAGCTTTTTCTCATGAATGCTGAACATCCTGTAGTGATAACTAAAGAAAGTTCTTCAGCAAGGTAAACAAGTAAGCAACACTACCTTTCTATACACACAGTAATTATATTAAAGAAAGTGGAAACTTCCTAAATTCAAAAGCAGATTGAGGAAAAGGATCTAGAGCACTAACTCCTTATCAATGCTCTGTACTGCAGCTTAGTTTAACATCCCATTCTATACAACAGGTATTGCTACCACATTTCCTTCAAAAACAGGAGCCACCACAGTATTACTGTCAACAGTGCATGAAAATGCAGGAGAGGAGTGAGAAGATGTTGAAAGCTAGAAGGGTAACTTGCAACTCCATAACCATGATGATTTTTTGGTTGCTATTTAGAATCTTCCCCACTTTGTGTACATGTGCAAGCTCAATGTCACAACTAAACATTCAAGTTCAAGAGACAGAGCAGTCTAAGATTTGTGGTCTTCATGGCTACCAGAAGTTTCTCAGTTTCTCTCTTTGATTAAGAGGCGGTCTCAATATTCATATTAAAGGTCCTGTATAAATCTTTAAATTCTCTTTGTTTCCTTTAATTGGTGAATGACCCTGTCCTTGACTGGAAGGACATAAAGATAAGCACATGAATTACCATTTAGCCTCTCAACATTAAGGAAAGTTGAAAAACTAAGCAAGATATGTACAAGCATGCCTGAGCAACTGTAATTATAGAATTATTAGAAACCAAATGTCAATTAATTTTCCTTATCAGAAGGTATCTATCAGTTAAACAGCATAATAAACATCATACCATTTAATAGCATTAGTTTTCAGAGTTTAGTTACAACTCCATAAAGCACTCCTGAAAGCCCAAGAACCATGCAATATAATATACTCAGAGGATTGACTTCAGCAGACACAAAATGAATTTATTTCCCAAATTATCTGAAATAGAACCAAACAAGCAGGTCACACCTCCAAAAAGATTCAATTATTTAAAATAAATGAAAGTCATGTAGTTAAGTCACAGCATCTTACAATGTTGCACAACATAAAGCATTTCAGTCAGCAGGGAATTGTTCCAGAAGAGCAATCATATATGTGATAGGAGTAGGAAACAAAGAGTAAGAAAGATAGGAAATACTGAAAACCAATTATTGGACAGGAAACATTTGTTTGGAATTTAGGATGCTCTAATTGTCGCATCATCAAACTAATTAACACAATTTCCTGAGAGAGCAACCTGAGACTCTCAAATGGGAGACTGCATGGAGCTGTACAAATCCCAGCTAAGTAAATAGCACCATAGTGATATCATTTAAAGAATATTCATCCCTGTTTCTACCTGGCAAACTTCTCTTACACAGCTCTGCTCTAAAGAATCATTAGGTAAAATGATTCCCTCTTCCCTCCGTGTGCTCACTGGTTCCATCCATGTCAGCCTTCTTTTCTCCTGCTGCAACAATAAAACTGTCTAGCTTTTGCAGAGACAAAAATAATAGAACATTCACATTTAAAACCCATTCCTTTAAAAGTTCAAGATTCTTAAACCCTGACATGCTTTTAAACCCAATGAAGCAAGCAATTTATTTATGTGATAAACTTCTAGCTCTATATATGCTTGGTATTTGGCTACCTCTATCACATTCCATGGACAGTAAACCACAACTAACAAAACAAAATGGGAAATTTTTGAAGTAGTAAGTGTGTGACAGGACTTTAATTTAGGCTTACATCCATGCCTTGATATGTCTTGTTTCAAAATAGCAAAGAGATTTTTTCGGTCCCCTGGACTACCATGCTATACTATAGCCACAATGCTAACAGAACATGCTGTGATCCTAGAGATTTCAAAAATGGATTTGATTACAGACAACAAGTTAAAGAGTAACTTATCAGGCACAATATATTAAAAAAAAGTTAAATAGCTGCAAGCAAAAGCAGCTTTTCCTTCCCTACAAGGAAGCTTAATCCATTTCGTCACTTGGTGCTGAAGTAAGAGCAAAAGCTTTGCTGGGACAAAGTAATAATTCCTTGTTGGATCCACTGATACTAAAAAGAAAACAAAACCAAATATTCCACAGCAACAAACAGGTTTTCCTCAGCATTCAGTATCAGATTTCCATCATATTCCCATTAGGAAAATCCTGTATTTTTCAGTCCACCCTATCCAACCTGTCCAGCTGCATCATCTGATGCATGTTGACAGCAAGGCCAACAAGATGGCTGCATCTCATGTGGATACCAAGGCATTAAAGTTGTACTAACATCTACTCTTTTTGGCACACTCTCCTAAAATTTCTGTGTTTGTCACCTATGGGAGATTTCTGTGTGTTTTCTATACACTGGGGAAAATGTGCAATGAGAGAGAACAGCGACAAAAAGCTAAAACAAGCAAGTGATTAAGACACAAACTAACTCAAATGAACTGGCAGTGACAGAAGACAGACCTTCAGTGTACAAAGGGGCTCTGCTGCACCACACAGAGACCTGTGCAATAAAGATGTAATTAAGGAGAAGAACACAGACTCCTTTGTAACAACATGGACTTCATCTGGCTGGCGTGGCTGCTGCCAAGGGAAAAGCAGCTGTGACTGCAGTTGCACTGCAGAAGGGACCACACTTGTGTTATTCCATCAGATGTATTTGCTACTGGGATATTCTGGTATCAGTTTGCTTCTAGCAGTTGTGAATTCAAGAAAAAAGCATGCTTCCCACACTGCTTACAATTTCTAGTCA
The DNA here is from genome assembly GCA_026413545.1 of Cichladusa arquata. NCBI lineage: Eukaryota > Metazoa > Chordata > Aves > Passeriformes > Muscicapidae > Cichladusa > Cichladusa arquata. Next base: position 96,778,080 of record JAOTQP010000001.1, read on the forward strand.
AGGTTTTTTCTGATGGAAATATTAATAGCCAGATACTCAGATATTTATTGATACTATTATTTACTAATATTAATAGAATCAGAGTTTTCAGATGCTCTTATAGGCACATATGAAAAGCATACTCAGCATAAATCCTAATGATTGACTCACTGGGGAATACTGTCCTGCCTATCAATGTCCTTGGAGCAAATTCAAACTGCGTGAGACATCTAAGAGGGTCCAAGCAGACCTACACCAGAAGTAGTTCTCTGAAGTTTCTTTACTTATTATCAGGTAAGAGTAACTCACACATTTGTTATTTCTTGTTAAGATAATCTATGACCTAGGCAGAGCTGTATTATCTAGGCTTAAAAACTTATATGAGGATATCAATTTACATCACTTAACACTGATGACTGTAAACATGTTTTTTAAAAGACAGATTTATTCCCTTTATCTTTGCTGACCCAAGAAAATGCATGTGAAGGAGGGAGAGGGAGTTAGGTCTCTGAGAGTCAGCAGCACACTGCCAAGGGAATCAGTAATTAGGGGAGGCACACTGCCTCCCAGCATTTATACCCTTCAAATACTAGTAAGTAATCAGTTAAGCAAGCCACTTCTGTTGAGTGACATGATCTTAATACATTCCCACCAACCAGGTGTACCATTACATAGGAAGTGATATGTTTATATGAGTTCAGGTACTGCCAAAGAGAATATATGAATGTGTCTTTCAAGTCTTATTTTACACATTTTTATATTTCATATAATGAAATCAACTATTCCTATGTAACACATGCCTTCTTCCATTACCAAAAAAAGTCAGCTTAATAATATGGAAATGAATTAAAACAGCCTCCTCCCATATTTTGAGAGCCAAGGTCTTTTGTTGTGAGTTACCAAATTTGACCTAACTCACCTGCTGGAAGAAGCCTAGTCATGGCAAACTGTGCTTCAGCCTTGACAATTTCCTATCACTGTTTTAAAGTACACTGTGAATCATTAAATCAGGGTTTTGCACGTTCAGATATCCAGGAAATTAATTTCAGAGAAGACAGTAACACCCCAGATGGGGTAACTTCATCTATGTTTACGCAAAAGTGTTTCTAGACACAGTTAATTCACTTTAAGGTACTGAAAACCTCAGTCTCCTATACTGGTAGAGCCTTCCTCTGTGTTTTCATGGGATATTATTTGGATCAAACAATTACCTTAAGCACTTATGAATTCAAAATTATTTGATCTTAGAAAGAACTCCTGCACTATCCATTTCCCTTATTTTCTTTCTTTCTTTCTTTTTAAAAGAAGTGTATCAAATTATGTCTTGTACCAAGGTAAAGAGACATTGGGCAATTAAATATTAAATGATAGAATAACTAACATACTCTACTAGAGATTCAAATGCCTTCTTTAAAAATTAAAAAAAATTTAAAAAGCTATTTGCAATATTTACCTGTAATCTCCACTTTTTTTTAATGTGCATTTCATAATGTGCTTTGCTAGAACAAAAGCTGAGAATAACATTTTGGGCAATAACTGCATTAGCTAATCTGATACCACAGGACTGGAAATTTCTCAGCGAGGAAACAATTAACAGAGCCTTTTGGCACCACTCTTCCTCTTTCTTTCATTAAGAAATATCTGAAGACAATTTGGAAATTAAAAAACAAAAGCTGATTGATGATGCAGATAAACAGCCTAACAGCAGTGGATTTCTCCAAAGCCCCTGTTAGAGTTTTAGAGTTGATCTGCTGCTACTGCTGACTCATACACAACACCTAGCAAGAATTACTCATTTTTCTTCATGTGTAGCCACTTACTAATTCCTTTAAAGGATGATTAATGAGCTTCATGATTATTCTTTTCTTTAAAGCAATTTCAAGGTCTCTGAGGTCTTTCAGAGACTTAATTCAGACACCTCTTAAGAGTTTCTGAGTACAGTTCAGGGGTAAGAGTGATAAACTGCAGAATTGGTATTTTTCTGATACCTGGTTATTTCCACAAAACATTGTGAGGCCCTACAGTCACTTTCATCAGAACTTCATGTCCCTGAAACTCTCCCCTTCTAATGAGTTTCACAGCCCAGCTCACTACCAGCCAGATTTTTCTTAGAATGGTCAGCCAGGTGATTTGACACAAATACAACTCATTTGAGTTTCAAGGATTAACAGATTTATGTTGAGAAAGCTCACCACAGTCCATACAATAAAGTAAGAATTGAAAAATTTGTTCACTGAGATTACAAAGTTACAACAGGACCAGCAGGTTGGCTACAAGAGCTAAATTATCATCTTTGCCACCTAACTCCCATCATTTCAACCAATTATGTTACTACAACAGAGTCATTATGCAGCACCATGTTCACATGAACAGCATTAATGGCAAACAAAATAAAATTTCACAAAGAATAAAGTTCTACATAATGTCACAGAGGAAAATATTTTTTAGCAGGCTTCAAAGATACACTGATTAGCAGGAAAAATAAATAATGGTAAAATAAATAAGCAAGTCTGATGAAGATATTGCTAACAAAAGCATGTATAAACAATGCCATATTTACACACAGGTGGTATGGTTAAGACCATCGCTGCACAATCAACTGGTAACAATTTTAAGAAAACAGCTGTTAAAAATCACCAAATGACACTATAATTCAACAATTTCAAATAGACTTCAAGAGGCTGGCAGAGTGAAGATTTCTTCCACTGAACAATGAAATCAATGAAACAAAAATAGCAAGGCACCAGAGCACTCAAGCACTTGGTGGGTACCTAAAAGAAGACTTCTTATAGTAAACCTATTGTTCCCTCTTTTGATAAAGGCATAATGCATTTTTGCCTTATCATGGAAGTGATAGCATTATAAAAGCCCATTAATTCAAGGCTATCTCACAGAGGTCAGCCTGCAGACTGCAATTTAAGTCCAGGCAGGAAGGATAAACTGTTCCCAAGGGTAGAGCATGTTGTATTACATACACAACACAAGAATGATTCATAAGCCTTAAGAGGTTAGGAAGGATATCAGAAGCATGTATATTAACTGACAGATGCTTTCAGATATGAGGGTGGAAAATGTTTTTTTTTAAAACAAACATAATGATAAGGAAATGGAAAAGTAAGATGTTAGAAAATTAATTCCAAGGCAACAATTCAATCTAGATGACCTTAGTATAAGGTAAAATCTAGTGAATGCTCTGTCAAAATCAGAGTTGCATGGCCTCTGACAATATCTATTCCAGGCTAAAATACAGTAGTAAAAACTATCACCATAAAATAAACTTTTGCCAATGATAGTGCTTATTTATCAGTAATAAAATCTCCTTCAACAAAGACCTCAGAATTTAAAGTATAGCACTTCCAGGATGAAAAACATCCCAAACCACAAAGTCACTATGGATAATCTCAAAAGTACTTTTCCCGCTAAGAGTACCTAATACTGAAAATTACAGAAAAAAAAAAAAATCATAGACAACTCACGTGAAACATAACTAAAAGCTACTTGTGTGCAGTATGAATTAGGCACCAAGTCACTTTTATAAAGTAATAATATTAAAAATTGTTTAGAAACTCAACTTTAATCCTAAAACATTCTATGCATGTGCAGAAAATAAATGCATATAGGAATTTTTTTGTTCTTTACAAATAAAAGCTCAGGGAAATGTCCATACAGCAAAGTTTGGATAAGAGTTTCAGCTGGTGCAAACTCATGCTTGGCCCATTATAAACTAAATTATCTCAGTTCACATCAGCTGAGAATCTGGAATATTTTTTTTCTCCAATTCAACTTCAGTTTTAAGACATTTATATGCATACATTTTGTTTTTTCAACCCAACAACTGTTCAGTGAGATGCTGTGAGCTAAAGCATGAAGTGCTTCTCACTGTTTAAAGTTACAGGCAGCTTTGTTTATAAACATCTGGGTTTAGCTGCTGTGCAGAGTATGAAAAGTTACCTTTCTGACTGAAGCCAAACGATTCATCATTAGAGACTCTTCTCTGTCATCATCATCATCCAAGTCCAACATGGGCATGCTAAAGCTATCCATAATACTGCAGCACCTGGAGTTCTCATCCCTGGGATCAAAGGGATCCACAATGATTGGCTCTGTTCCTTTGATTTCACAGCGGCAGAAAGGGCAGCCTTGGCCATCTGATTCCTACAGCAAGACAAAAAAGCAGAAAAATTTCTAAAAAATTAAAACCAGCAAAAATTTTATAAGACCTTTCACACAGAAACATCCTCAACTGGTCCCTGAAAGCTTGTAAAGAAGGACTGGATTAAAAAGGAAACACATTAACAAATATTTAACTATAGTAAATCTTAAAATGACTGCACATTTAAAGCTGTCTCTCTTTAATAGATTAAGCTTCACTTAAAAATTGCTAATCAAAATGTAGCTATTATCTCTACAAAACACTAAAACAGTCTTAATATCACAGGTCAGGAAGCAACATGTTTCCTTTCAGGCTTACAATTTTGCTATTTCTTCAAGAGAAAGGTGTGTAGACAGAGATAGTGCATTTTATTATATGCCTTTTATATTAACCATAAAGTATTTCTTTTTATTTGACATTAGAAAATGCAGGCAAGCTTTATGGCATGCAGCTCTCCACAGAAAAATATATTCAGTCCATCACAGCTGCAGCATTACTAGCAGAATTACTACTCAGAACATCTAAACCTACAAACAGCTTTCTTCATATTTACATTAAAAAATCAGGACTTAACATTTTCAATAACTTATATAAGACAATGAATTATTTTCACATATTATCAGAAAAAAGAACTACTTGAATTTTAATTTTTAAGCCATATATGTTCAATGATTTTCAAGCAGCCATATTCAATTCTGTTTTCTTATTTCAGAAATGTATTTTTTCTCATCAGAAATAAACATAAAGCCTTTAGATTCACAACTACTAATGAACAAAAATCAGAGAAGTCTTTCAAGTACTTATAGAAATATTTCCATCAAGAAGCACAACCTAGATTTGAATTATTAAAAAACAAAACAAAACAAAAACCTACCACCAAACAAATAAAACCACAAACACACTCACAGCCAGAAGAACCATGAAGCTTTGAGAGTTCAACATAATTCAAAGCGAAATCAGAAATCACGTTGTGTTGTATTTGCAATCAGGTAGACAAGTAAAGAGATATGAACACCAAAATGAATTCTAAACTAGCTACTTATACTGAAATATAACCAAGCAAGCACAGTTTTTTGATTTCTCAGATGCAAAAATAACTTAAACTTTTTTCTAGCATTTCTTTTATCTTGACACTTGCCCATCTTACTAAACTGACAGATGATTTTGCAGTTTTTGGATGAGCTGTATCACAAGGCCAGATAAGCATAAATTATGTCTCTGGATCATTTGCAGGATTAGTACTGGATTTTCATTTTGTATGGAAAGACACATCCACTCTACTTTCAGCACCCTAAGTACAACTAACTAGTCAACTTCACTACCTCAGAAAATATCTTCAAATTACATGGTCCTACTGAAGTAGCCACTTCACAGTCAAGTGAACAGAAGTCCTCCCCACTCTTTACAACTCCTTACAGCCTCATTTTCTAAAAAAAAATTATTAATGAGGCACAGACATTTTAGTTCTCAAGGCTTTCTTGTATCTGTGTTCTGCACTAGCAGTTTCCATACTTTCTTTTAAAAAGCCTTAGTAAAGAAACACATCAGCAGACTCATATTCAACAGTATGAATATACATCTGAGATGTCTATATTAATATACACTCTTGTCTATGCCCTCAGAAAGGTTATTTAGAACATTATGAACCTTACAATACAGCTTATATGCCCATATGCTTTTAGAAAACATGTACTTTTCAGACAATAGATTTCTGTGTTATAAAATGACATTTTACTGCTGTTGCATAATACAAAAAGGAAACAAGTAAACCAAGCCTTATTTGAGAGACTGAGCCCCACAAAGGGGAACAGCTCAATCATCCTTAGTATTCTATGCAGACCTGATGCTGCTTACTCAGTTTTTTTCTGCTTACTGAAAACATCTGTATTGGATCTCTTGAGGCATGCCTAACGAGCCATTATGCTGCCAATTAAACAACCCACCAGAAGCTCACAACAGCTGATGCTGTTGCAGTGTAATACTTCTTCATTGCCTCACTAATTATACCAAAGTTAAATTTGTAATGAAGTCTGAAATGTACCTGACCAATTACAGCTGGTAGCTATGTTCTGATGAAACCTGGTGTATTCAAACAGTTTTCTGAGCCTAAAATGCTTTGTCACTGTCTGCCTGCATCCCTGTCCCACAGCCAAGCACTGGGGACCTCAGCTTCTCAAGTGTCCAGGATGAGAGCACATCACTGGCCCAAGACTGCAACATGCTCCTACCACACCATGAGACACCTGACAATCAGAAGTACAAAGATTTCAGTCCTTCTGCTTAGCCCTGTCAGCTGAGCCCAAAAAACAAATGACCAAGCAAACAAATCCAACAAAACTACAGACCCCTCAGAATTTTTCAGAATTTTTTAAGTTAATGATTTATATGGTCAGAGCTCTGTGTCTGTTATTCAGAATGAAACTTGAAAGAATAGCAAAAGGGTACTCCTGAAATGAGAAACATTGTTCCAGCTCAGCAGCTGCTTAGTAGTAAAATAAATATCCTTTCGTGGGTATGCCTCAAATGGAATTTCCTCAGAATTTCTGATCTATGGCCAATTTGAAAGATTTGTCTTTGGAACATCAAACTCAAATGTCACAAAGAACACAAAATTGGAAACTGAGAGTACTTCTTTTTCAAAAAACCTTTATTGCTAATGGAAGAAAAACTGAAATGATAATTCTGATTTATCGTGTTGGTTTGCCACTGAGGCTTTCTTAATTAGGTAGAAAATGTCCTAATTAGAAAAGGAAAATTATAGTACTTGAAGACATGCCACAAATGTAAGAGTGAAAACACAGTGATGGAGGTGCACTCATTTAAAAACAGCTCCAAAATGGACTAGACTCAAGGATTCTTTTTACTCTTCTCACTGCCTTTGTAACCAAAGACTGATTATTAAATGTGGAACTAACTCCACTCTGAGAACTGGATGAACCTTAGCTCTCCCCATAAAATACAGATATGAAAGGAGGGACAGGGATGGTGCACAATTGTAAAGAGGAATGACCTCTGAGAGCTTTAAACTCTACTTTTGAGGTCAACTGCCCTGAATTAAAGGTTCTTCCTTTTCCCACAGACTGGTGCACCCATGAACAAGATGGACAAAACACACTAACAGGTGTCACCAGGAAGTCTCTGGGTTTATTTGGATGTTCCATAAATGACTTTGAGAGAGGGGAGTTTCCCCTCCACTCAATCTCTTAGTCCAGCAACCATCTAAAGCCATCTAGGTGTTTCAGTGCTTTGCATGTTACTAATGTGAAACACAGGCATTCTAATAGCTTAATTTTCCACAGGTCAATTCATGGCCTCTACTACTGAGTGAATCCTTCTCTCACCAAAGACCTTCTCCTTATAAAAGGCTGTCTAGTCAGTTATCCATTCCCAGCAGCTACGTGTCCTCTTTGTGCCTTTTAAATACATCGTGAAGTGACCTGACTGAATTGGCACCAAATGCCCAGCTTGTATTGTCTGAGCAGGTACTGCACTCAGGAAATAGCTTCCACTCAGCAGCAGTCAGCAAATGGCCTTGGCAAGACTACAAGTCCAGATTGCAAACTCCTGGAGCTTTATTTTTCACAGATTTCTGGTTTGAAAAATGAGGAAGTTTATAATTTTAATTACATACATCCGTACACCTGAAAAAGTAAACATAGACCCTCATTGTAAAAAGGAATGCAAAAGAGAACTCCAACTAAACTATGACAATACCTGCCATGCTGTAAGACAAGAAGTGCACATAAGGTGTCCACAAGGCTCTATCTTCACGTCCTTGTCATTCTCTGCACAGATTTTACACAGCTGAAAAGTGGAACCCATTTCACAGTACAATTCATACTGCTCCTGTAACAAAAGAAAGTCAAGCGATTATTTCTTTCCAGGGATTTGTTCACAAAGAATATACTTCTCCAAATGCCCTGTTCTACAACCTGCTTTACTTATTAATCAAGGAAACTCTTGCTACTGATCTACCTAAAAGCCACATTAAGGTTACTGAAATAAGCTTACATTTTTGCTTCTTCTTCTGTGATATACTACAATTCATGCCAAAAAGTGTTTAAAATACTGTGCCTATCAGATTTTGTACAGACTTGTCACACGTGACTGCTAAGCAAGGCACACATCCTGCTTTTCTTTGGTTGCAGCTAAAAGGAAGAAAATGAACACATGGTTCCAAGTAAAAAATTAAGTGATGAATGGGAACAAAACTGGGATTTTCATTTCTAGATATGAGTTTAGGACTAAGAAGATTATTGGATTGAAAACTGACAAGCAAGAGGGCATTTTACCTACAGCAAGGATGTTATATAGCAGTATGTTAAAGGACACAATCCTTGTAAAGGAATTGGCAAGAATATCCTGCAGGATAACTTGCCAACGCTCATGCAAAGATTATTCAGTACTTTGCATCCTTACAAGACTGACAGGAAGGTAGATCACCACCATTAGAAGGAATAAGTAATAGACAAAACTCCAGAAGTCTAGAATAGTTTTCTAGAAATAGTTATTGTTGAGGAACTGCCAGTTAAACATATTTGCATTGAAATAAGCTTTTTTAGCCTTGAAAAACCAAAAGCCTAAAGTACAATCCAGATCACAGGAAAATAAGCAGCTACTGTTAAGTAAAGTGAGAAGACATGAGGCTAAGAAAGAGAGAAAACAAAAGAGAGAGCTTGTATGTGCAGCTGCAGTCAGTGTACTAAAGATGCTAATGGTGGAGTTCTAGCAAAGAACCCCTCTGCAGCAATCTAGCCCTGCAGCCACTTTCATACCATCTTTTCATAATTTAAGCAGGTATAGTGACAACTTTAAACCTCTTCAGTCATATATTGTTTAAGGCAGACTCACATAATTTAGACTCTGTTGAATTACCATCAGAATTAGCTAATAATGTCCTCATAACTACATGTGCAGAAATAACTTGATTCATTCAATGGATTCAAAATAAAATATGATTGGCTTGTGAAGAACAAGGCAGTCATTGACCATGTGCTGCCTCTCCTTTCCTTGAGAAAAAGTGAAGATATGGCTGGAGCATAGCTCTGCACATCACAAATAGCTGATAAATCTCCATTACTCTTTCATTACTATCTTAAGACTGGAGGGAAAAGATTTGAGAAATGGAAGTATTCAGGTTTTCTTCAGGTAATTGTTTTTAGGAATTCTCTTATTTACAAAAGAGATACACTTGTAATGGTATTTCTGAAAATACCATAGGTAGTAAAAAATACTTATTTTCTAAAATATTTCTGGAGGTGGAATGCACGTAGAGCACTGAGAAGTACAAAAGATTCAGCAGGTCATCCAGTCTGATTTGAAGAAATAGAAGATCATCTGGAACAGCATGGCTTGTATCTAGTCTGACGTCTTTCTTTGAATATATCCTCAAGTCTTCCAGATGTTTTAATCAGAAAAAATGTTCTACACAGTATTCCTTAACCTTCTAGTGTTAATTTCAGAACCATTTTTAATCAAGCATTTGCTTGGGGTGGCTACTTCCTACTACCTGACTACCAAACATCTGAACAATTAATCACATTAGTCACTTAACAAGACTATAAACACAACTACGTATTCTAATTTTCTCTGCAATTCTCTGCAAAGTGACTCTGTCACTCTGTTTAGGCATTTAATTACTTCTGCTGTTTTCCATCACGCCTCATCCAAGTTGCACCATAGACAAAGAAGAAAGAACTGGATATCCCAGAACTGGTATTTTTGTGATGAATGAACTTTTCCTCCTGGACCTGCCAACCAATTGTACCATTCCTATTCATTCCTATTCAGGCTTCAAAACTATTATTTGATCCTCATTTTTTTTTTTTCTGTATTCTCCTTTGTTATTAGCAAGCTACATAAATCTGTTACATAAATATCAGAAAAACATTCAACAACTTCTCACTTGGAAAAGGCTCACAATAAACAAAACATTCCATGCCACGTTGTCTGCATCACCATCCGCTCTACAGTTTAAAGGATTATTATCCTGTTCCTCACCTAAGTCCTTCTATCAATAATATTTTTCTTCTTATGAACTCGTTATTCACATTTTAATGAAAGCTTATTATTACTGCTGGGTGAGATACTATGGGAAATGAAGATTACAAAGTAACTCAAAACTCTGCCAACATACCTGCGTGACTTTTATGTGATCATGTGGTGTGGGCTCACATAATCCTGTCAAATCAGGATTATAACTTCGTCCATCTGGGAACAGATAGCTGCATCACAAGAAGACTGTTATAAATATGCACATTTCTTTAGCTTTATTAGCTAAATCATACTTATAAAATTGCAAGGGGGCAGAATAAGTTACAGTGGGCACTAAGTAAAATAAATAATTTTTCCTCAGCCATCTATTTTATCTTTTGAGTGCCACTGAATTGCTACATATTCATTTTGACACACGCTCAAGCGCATTTATAAAAGCAGAGGAAAGATCTTGACATCACTTGCATAGCTACCACCAGAATGCACCTGAGCTTTGATCAGCAGATAACCTTCTAGGGTTAGCTCAAAAGATTATTATTTCAGATCTTTGTTTCACAGTGAGCTCGTACGTCCTAGTGATTTCCCCACTGGGAGCATCATGCTCAGGACTCTTTAGACTATTTCAAGCAAAGCTGCTGAAAATAAGGCAACACATTTGTGTGTACCTGTATCATTACATATATTATGTATATAAAAATATTATATATGTCACAATATTATATATGTGCATATCTGTGTATATTATGACAAGAATCAACACTGAGAACTTCTGATGCAGACTGGACATTAGGCAAAAACCAATGGGAGCATTTCAGTCATGAGGGAAATAAACAAAAGGTTAAATTATATTACAGGAACCCTAAGTTGTTCTATATTCAGGTTTATGTTACCTGTAACTTGGAAACAGTTTCTTAAAGGTCATATATTTTTAAGTCATATAATGAAAAAGTTATAAGGTACAAAAACATCACTCTGCATAAAATATTCTCAGCTCCAGTTTTTGTTTGCTCAGTTTTTGTCAGAAAGAAACACTACCAATACAAGTGTGTTTTTATCACAGGTATGAAATCATCATACCTGGAAAAAATAGTAAATTTATCAATCTTTTTTTTTTTTTCTCTGAGGATTGAACAATTTCCTTTCCTTTTTCTTCCACATTATATATTCATAACGGGTAGAGCAAAGCATGTATCTCAGTGAAAAGATTCTGACACCAAATATTTGTCTGTTACTTCAGCCAACCTAGCAAAAATGTACTACTTCTCCCTATAAACTTACATTCTCTAATAATTATAAATCTTTTCAGTAAACTATTAGAATGTGGAAAATGTTCTGGCTGCACAATATATAAAAAAGCAATTACATAGCTTTCAAATCATTGTCCACAGTTAGACACATGAGTAACTGGAAGTAGTAACTGTTCAATAAGCTTAAGTGCATTTGGGACTCTTGGGGGGCTGTGGGGACAAGGAGGGATCAATGCAACAGCTGTCTCATTTTATTTTCTCATGGAATTTATTTGCCATGAGATATGACTTTGGTTAACTTTCAGTAACTCTAGTTAATGGAATTAACTAGAAACAAGTGGTTTTTAAATGAATTAAATGAATGGTTCTTAAACTCTGAAAGAATGCTAACCACCATACACAGATTCTCTGTTTTAAACATCTTTTAACTCTCCATATGACGGGAACAAGGACACCAGGATTTCATAGCCATGGTGGCTGTAAGGATTTGTACTTACAATCCCTCCCGGCTGCCGTCGATCAAAGCTTGAAACAGAGGCTTATTGTGAGGTATGGTCTGCAGGATGTTCCCATCACCAGTCACATACCCAATGGCCCACTGGCCCAGGCGAGTGCAACTCAGTCTGAAAATGTAGCTTGACAGAAACAGGATGAATGAAAAGTCAGTGTAATTCAGAGCTCAGCAAAAGAAGTGAAGACAGCAATTATGGCCTCTGGTTCAGACACTGAATTAGATCCCTGAACATCTGGGTCAGATTCCCAACTCTGCCATGTTCTTTGTGTAACCTTAAATAAACCTGCCTCTTCTACAGTGTCACTTTCTCATGGGCAGAAATAAACTAAGAGTAGCTGCCTACCCCTTGCTTTTCATCTGCTTGTGTTTTAGTTCTCAGAGTGAAAGCTGCACATTGACCGTGAGCAGTCTCACTCAGACGTGTCCATAAACCTCTTCAACAAGAGTATATGATACTATCCAGTCTCCATAGCTACCACAGACACCTTTTTGTGAATGTGCAGGCCAATAACCTGAACAAGCAAAAGAAAAAATATAAAGCATCTTTAGATACAACAGAAACAGGAAGGATAAATGATAAAACCTGTTCTACTAGAAAACGGTTAATTTTGTGTGAGCCTGTGGAGGTGAATAAAAGAAATACCACTTTTGTTTCAAAAAAATCAAATACTAACTATGCAATTGGACTTAAATTTAAATACTTCTCTGTTTTTCAGGTGATAGCTGCAAGTATACATAATGTAGACACAGCAAATCAGAAGAAAAGGAAGATTACAAGCAACAGAACTGGGCATGTATAGAGCTTCTTCCTAAAACTCTATTCTCTTTCATTTCAGACACCATTTCACATGCAGAAACCTCACTGAGAAAAACATCTCACAGCAAAAGACCACAAACTCAATTCTCCATTATGGAACAGCTTTTCTTAATTATGCATCAATATTTTATTTCGTTCAGACTAATATGAGAAATCGGAGCCTCTCTGAAGTTTGACAGAGCTCTTACATCCTTCAGTAGGGCCCACATTACCCTCAAGCACTAACTATTCATCTGAACAGAATCTTGTAATTTGCAGGATGTTTTAGTCGGATTAAAGAAGAAATTTCACTTCATATCCCCTCTTGCACACCCCAGCATTTCACCTAAGCAACTCAGAAAGTAATTTTTCGATATGCAATAGAAAGCTATCTTAAAACTGACTGTCTATTTACAAGGAACATAAAAGCTACATGGGCTAATTTCTCTATCACAGCATCAGGATCAATAACAGAGAAAATACTAAATATATCAAATGCTCTCAAAATCAACCTAGTTATTTGACTTATATAGTAGTGTCCATGAGTATCAAGCTGAAAATCAGCAGTTTTCTGTTGGAACCATAAGATTTTTGTCTATATGCACTTGACTACTAGGGAAACTTAAGGTACAGTATACTATTTGCTAAAAGTCAAAAGAAACCAAGTACAGAATATGGGTATAAATGCTGGAAGACTTCACTAACAAGCTCCAAAACAATGCACTTTAACTATGTGTACATGTGCCTCTGCAAAAGTTTCAACAAGGAGACATTAGGGAAAAAGCTTCATAACTGTAAGATAAAACTAGCAAAATAAATGGTAACTAATATAGGATTAAATCCATTATTGATTTTTTTTTTTCTTATGAGTGAAGAAAAAAATCCAGGACAACAGTGCCAATGGTAAAAGCTCAGTTTAAATAATTTACTATGCACAGCAACACAGAAAAAGTATTAAAAAACTCTACACATCATGATCTTTAATCTGACTGATTGATTTTCTGGGTGAAGAGTTTATGATATAGAATGATACAAGCAAAGGAAAAAGAAAGATAAAAACACAAAATCACAGATTAAATTTATAGCCTGAATGTTTAATGAAAGATGTTAAGATGATTTCTGCTTTACTATTAAGTAAAAATTCGCTGTAAATAATGAAAATCAAATTATATTTTAAAATATGCTTTTCAAGAATGCATTGCTTGTTTTACCCGATTCAGAACAAGAAAGAAAAAGCAATTTATTTTCAATTTCTTTCTGTTAGTTTTTACATATTTAGACTTCAATGTGCTAATAAGATATTTTTTTGCTTCACTTCTTCAGTGCTGCAGTGAGTGTTAAATAAAATGCAAAAATATGCTAAATAGAAGTATGAAGCTAGCATAATTACGTGGGTTCTGAGACAGCAAGTTTATTTGGGAAGCAGTATGCAGTAAAAGTTCTCACCTCCCAGGTTTGGTGCTGTATTTCTGCAGCCTTGCTTTCACTTCATCATATGTCAGGAATGCCATATACCCAGGATGTGTCACAGCTAGGAAGTTCCAATTCCTCAAGATTGAGCCCCACGGCTACAAAGAGAAGACAAACAAGTAAAGAGACAAAGCCAGGTAGTTCTGTATTTCTAATAAAACTCAAGTCTGTGTGTCAGAGACACCTGAAGTGTTTTAGTTCCAGGTGAAAGATACACACTTTTGCTTTAGGTCTACATGGTACAAAGAACTGTCCTATATGCCCGATTTTGCTACAAGCATTCCTTCAGAAGAATTACTTCACGAACACCAAGCACAACTTTTTGGATAAAGATTTTGCAGACTCTGAATTTGAGAAACCTTCTATTCATAGCTACATAAAATATTAAACATCATATTAAGTTAGAACCTGGAAAGTATGACTCCCTGGTGGTTTAACAAAAACACAATTGAGCCTGAGAAGTTCCTGAAGCACTTTCATAGTTAATGATAAGTAACACAAATGAATCATAATAAAGCTGCTAATTTGAGCTGTCAATACTTTTTTTTTTATTCTCTACTTCTTGATTTCTTCAGTTATCATAATGGCATTAAAGCCAGAAAACAAAACAAATATTGACAGCACTTCACCAGAGTATTTGCTAACCTGAACAGCAAATGCTTCAGAAAACCCCGTGAAACATGCCTGATATGCTGTCACTTCAAAGAATTCAGAACAGTCCATTATTGTAAATGAAGGATGAATTTTTTAAGTAGTGGATTAATACATATATATAAATGTTCATTGCCAGCATTTGGGAAGTCAAGAAACTGCCTCTGAATGGTTTGCAGATTTTTAATCTATTTCTCAGAAGATCAAGGCAGGTGAAGTTAAGCAACACAAGACAAGAAGTTTGTGTTCTATGTGCCCTGCTAATTCCCTTTATAAGAACTTCTAAGGCTGATCAGGCAGAGATGAAATGCCTGTGTGACATGCTTGAGCAGATTATCCTAGCAGTTCTGCTTGAGAGTGTTACATTTCCCAGGCAAACCCCAGCCACTACCTAAACACAGACGAATACCTGTTTATTTTAAAATTAATACCTCATCAAGGTAGACTCATGGAATAGAAGACAGGTTTCAGCAGAGAAAGTAAGAAACCTGAAGTGTTTAAATTTGTTGAAAAACAAGGAGGAAAAAAAGAAAAAATCCCAATCCTAGATTCGATACTGCATCCTGCCAGCTCCTTCAACAAGGCCAAGTGCAAGGTCCTGCACAGGGCTGGGACAATCCTAAGCACAAGGACAGGCTGAGTGGAGAATGGATTGAAAGCAGCCCTGGTGAGCAGGACTCAGGTGAGCTGCTGGATGAGAGGCCAGACACAGCCCAGCAAGGTGCACTCCCAGCCCAGAAAGCCAGATGTGCCCTGGGCTGCACTCAAAGCAGTGTGGCCAGCAGGGCAAGAGAGGATTCTCCATCTCCTCAGCTCTCTTGAGACCCCCTCAAGAACTGCAATCAGCTCTTGGCCCCCCAGCACAGCAAGGACATGGCCTGCTGGAGCAAGTCCAGAGGAGGGACAGCAAAGATGATCAGGTGGATGGAACACCTCTCCTATAAAGACAGGCTGAGAGAGTTGGGATTATTCAGCCTGGAGAAGAGAAGGCTCTGGGGAAACCTGGAGCAGCATTCCAGTACCTAAAAGGCTCTACAAGTGAGCTGGAGAGGGACTTTGCAAGGGCTTGGACTGATAGGATGAGGGGAAATGGTTTTGAACTGAAAGACTATAGGTTTAGGCTGGATATTTGGAATAAATTCTTCAGTCTAAGTGTACTGAAGGCACTGTAACCAGTTGCCCAGAGAAGTTAATCCACAGCAGTTCAGTTGATGCCCCACCCCTGAGGGATCAGGTCGGATGGAGTTCTGAGCAACCTGGGCTAGTGGAAGTGTCCCTACCCATGGCAGGGGGGTGGAATGAGATGATCTTTAGGGTCTCTTCCAACCCAAACCATTCAAAGGCAAGAACCCATAGCTTGCCTTGTACACAGAGTCTTACCAGAGCAGAAGTGCTAAATGGGACAAGATTTCCTCCCTTTCTCTTCAGTGGAAGTATTTTCACACCAAAGGACAGGTTAATAGTGACAGACTGAAGCTCCTGCATAGCATCCAGATATTCTGCTGTCCTAAGCTTCTCTCTGGTCAGGGAGCACAGCACTTGAAGCTGTGCATACATACAGTGGGGAGGCAGGGGGAGCAACTTCACTGCCACAGATCTCCATAAAGCCTAGCCTTGCTTTCTACTGTGAATAAACACCATTACAAATGCAGCTTTTCTGTAACATAACGCACAGTTGGCAAAACAGTATTTTGATTACTTAATTGGGATTTTCTCTCTGTGGGTGTATGCACACAGAGTTACAGAAGCTGTTTAAAAACTAGAGAAGTAAAATGTAACCTCCTGGGAGAAGTTCTCAGACCAAGTTCAGTGCAAGTTCAGTTCAACAGTCATGCAGCTTCTGCACCTAATCATTTTGCCAAAATATATCTCTCTGCTTCTTTGCTGAATTAAAAGTTAACCCTTACCAGCCATTTCTTTACATGTACCAATACTGCTGATCCCCTTCTAGCACAAGGCACAGTAATGAATCAAACCAGCAGTGTCCTCAGAGAGAAAATAAGTGACCAATATTTGTGGTTCAATTAAAAAGAGATTACTGACACCATTAACATTTGCATCTGTGACACTGTTTTGACTCAGAATGGAGAAGAGATAATCAAAATCAAAACTCTATATACTTAAATCATTAACCCCTTCTTGCCAGATTTTACTATCAACTTCATAATGGTACCCTTTCCCACAACAGCAAAACTAGGACATCTAAGCAACAATTAGCACAGGACAATGTGGAAAACAGAACAAACATCAACCCAGGGTTTGAAGTAAAATTGGTATTTCGAACATATTGCCATCAGGCTCAAGGATAATGATATATTAGTATAGGTTGGAAAAAGACCTCTAAGATCATGGAGTCCAGCTGTTAACCCAGCACTGCCAAGTGCCCCACTAAATCATGTCCCTAAGTGTTTGATAATCCTTTAAGTTAAGACACTTTACCTAAAATCCAGCCTAAACCTTCCCTAGTGCAACTTGTGGCTCTGTACTAGCTTGCCACTGTACACGGTAAAGAAAATAAATTATCAAATAAATGGCTGTATATCTCAATGGTTTCTATGTACAAAAGAAATATCCAAAGTGATAAATTCAGATACAGTACATCTAATATGCAAACTAGCACAGTCTTCTATATTGACTAAAATACCTCAAGTATATTCTGTGGAAGAGACACAAGGTTAAAATAGACACATAACAAGCTTATTTCAGATAAATTGTAACAGTAATACAATTAATGTTATCCCCAAATAGAGTTCCTTGTTGTAAATAAGCAAAAAAGCATTAATGGCAAAAATATGTTCATAAAGAAGAGAGGCCTACATTTAGTCTCAAAGAAAGTAACTTGCAACTTACATGTTTGTAGAAACACCTCTTATATGCAGATACAAATGCACAACAAAACACACAATTAAAACTCTGATTATCAGGAGGACTACATTTCTAGAAACGTATTTTTAAATAGTGAAAAATAACCAAGCAGCCAACACAAAGCCATTGTAATGACATTAGATGCATGCAGAAATGAAGCAGCTGGATGCTTTCAGCTTTTCAGATGTGTGTGTTGCTGCCTCAGCCACCTCCAAAGGCCTAAAAGAAATGCCATTTATTCTAAATCATAATGTTTTAGTTTTTCAATTTTATAAAAATATCTACTTCCTTGCCTCAGGGCACTAAGCTTCTCAAATTCACACAAGTATCTAAAATGTTCAAATCTTACCTGAAATAATCTAGTGAAGATATCAAATTCAAAAATTGAAATGTAGTCATTGCAGGTCAAGTCAATAGTAGATTTGAGAGCCATTGCTTCCAAACCAGAGCTAATCTGATGAACTTCATGAAGGCACTGCCTGAATACTTTCCATGGCACTATAGTTCTGTGGAACAGGTAGAAAGAATAAATTCAATGAAATAACATATTTAAGATTTGATACTTCATTTAGACATCAAAACTGAACTTTTAGAGGAGTGAAGGGACATTAGGTTTCTCTACAGAGATAAAAAAAAACCCTACAAATTAAGTTTTCTGGAAGCAGCCTAAGCAAATACAAGGAGGGCTTACCTTCCTTTAATCACAGTTGAAGTGCCATTTATTTCACAGTGATAAATATTCAAGCTTCCTTAGGAGTACAACAAAAAAAACCACTACAGAAACCAAAATACCCTACCAAGCAGGTGCTGCAAACAATCTCACATCCTTTCAGAGATAATGTAAAGGACCAGCTCTCTGCTTGCTACAGAACTCCTTTCTTCACAGCCTCCCTTCCCAGAATGATAAGCATCAATTTAATATCTACAATTATGTGATTTTTGCTATAGCTAAAGCTCATGAACAGTGGTCAAGTAACATGATAGCAATCAACCAGATACCACCAAGAGTGGTCTAAGCCCTGTCATAAAGCCATGACAGGTACATTAAATTTCAATAGACAGGAAACTAGAATTATCCTTTCCAACACACAAAGCCATCTTCTGTCAGATTCAGTTTCTATTTGAAGATAATGCAGGTTAGTTATTTTAACAACCAAGTACTTGTATTTGGAAACTGGGATGAGATTGATCACTTGAATATGCTTCATCTTATCATTCTCAATAACAGCAATTCTTCTTGTGTCATTAGGGTCAAATTCAAATTTTGCCAAGCCATAACACCGGTTAAAAATGTTCTGCCACACACTGAGATCAGATTATATGATATTTAAAAAACATTTTAATTAATCAAAATATAACAAATGCATAAATATGCAGGACAAGATCTCACACACTCATAGTGATATTTTGTTAATAACTGCTAAATCAACAAATGACACAGGCCTCACAAACTCAGTAATATTTCCTGTAAATTTTATTAGTTCAAACTGCCTTAGCTTTTCTAACTATTTTCTTATGCAAAAAATGTAAATTACTTAGTATGAGGAGGGGTAAACCAGCTGTATGAAGTCGGTCCTGAGTAACAAATACTATGCAGTTATCCTAAATCAAAACAAGCAGTAATTTGAAGTTCAACACTAAAGGTACATTCCTGTATTTCTATTGCATAAGATATTCTCTACATTTCTAAGTGCAAAGAAATCCACTTGTTACATGCAGGCTTGTATTGAGAAAGTCATAAATGACAAAATGGGAAGTTTAATAGATCTCAGCAGATACTTTCATCTGTGTATGAAAAACAGGAAACCACAAAGAGCTGAAGAGAGTTACCACATCAGATGGCATTTAAGAAAGAATGCACATCAAATTTTCATTAGGGTAAAGAGAGAATAAAACATTGCATTAAACTCAGACAAAAAAACCCGAGAAAAGTCAGTGCTTTTGTGGTATTAAAGTTGTCTTAGTTCAAGTGCCTACTGCTTATTTAGCTCCTGTAACCATGGCTCCAAAATGTTTTCTGATTCTCTTTGTAAACCACCCTAAAATGTTACAGCTCTGGGATCATGCTGAAATGGGGTTAGAAAAGTTGCAGAGTTGACTGTGCATTTTGTGAGCTTTGTGTTTGGGTGGTATTTA
>JAOTQP010000001.1:96807531-96833764 GCA_026413545.1 Cichladusa arquata
CTTGTGGATGAAGATGAGAGACAGATTTGTAAGGTTTCTCCTGCATATATAATAGAAAAAAAAAACACTCACATCAAATCGTCCAAATTTAAAAAATTTAGTCAGTCTTTCAGTATTTCATATATTCTGTGTGTTTGTGTACTAATCACTGTGTGACACAAGAAGAACACTGAGCTTTCATCTGAAAACACAAACAAATAAAATCAGTGGTTTGTGTTTCCATGGACTTCTAAGGACATATTTATCACAAGTCTCCATGAATATAAAACTCCTTTTTGGCAACAGAACATATTTGAGCTCTCAACTGCATATTTAGATACATTTCTTGTGCATTATGCTTGTGTGTTTCTATTTAATTGACTCATTGCAGAAGCAAGAATTTATACTAATTAGAGAGCTCTTATACATTTAAAAAAAACCTCAATGAACAAAGAAAACCGAAAAACTACCCCACACTCAAAAATATAAAATTAGAGTTTTGTATGCGATAACAAACCTGTTTCAGTCAAGGTTTTTCTAGAAATATAAACATGGCATAGAACTAGATTTACTCCTTTTTCTTATGATAGTTCCTTTATTCTTTTTATTCTTTTCAGCTTTCTTTTACTTTACGTACTTCTAATTCTCCTTACAAATGGTCTCTAGTTAAAACTTGTTTTCACCAGCACATTATCAATAAAAACCTAACTTGTTCTAAACAAAACAAACAAAAAAACCCTCAAGCTTCTTTGCTATCATCTCATTTCCATACATTTTCCAGGCTTGTATCAGTTAATCAAAAATTACTTAGCTTTTGGCACAGAAATCACATCTAGTATAATGAATCAGAACAAAGAATTCTTAAATGCAAATAATCCATTTGTATGGAAAAAACTGTGGGAAGTGGTGGGGAGAGGAGAAAATAAAGAAGCAAACTTTATGAAAGCTTGTGCCTGGAGATTCCTTGATGCTCCTTGCAGTAAAAAAGGGGCCATTTTCCAAGCTAATACACAAAATAGAGGAGACTGAGCAGTTTCTGATGAAGGATTTGTATTCTTGTGAATTCTACTGGAATATTTTAATGTGTTAAAAGTGTCCTATCTATGTCAAGCCCATTCAGCTTCAACCATCTCAGGTACTACTTAAAGACTCAAGCAATTTAATGAAAACAACACTAAAATGCTTATCAATCATGTAATTTATTGACTGTTTAAAGAAAGAATTTTAAATAAATTCAAATTTATGAATAAGTTCCTTGCCACACAGAAATATTAAGACAGATATTTATTTTAGTTGAACATATTTCCTGGAGTCTTCCTAAAAGAACGCTCAGTTTGGCACTGAGGTGGTAATTATTTCAACTGTATTTGTGAACTTTATCATAGAGATTTCTGTGAAAGCTGTGATGCAGATATAGGTTTTACTACCAAGAAAACGATGACAAAGTTGTTGTGAAAACATAAGTAATTTAAAACAAACAAAGCAAACCCCCAATGAATACATTCTCTCTCCCCTCAAGATTAAGAATGGCTATAGGGCTAAGTCATTCAGAGTCTTCTAATTTCATCAGTAAAATCAGATGTCTGTAATTATGATGCTCAATAGTTCCTTGCTATCCCTATTTCTATTTCCTTTGTATTTTAATTACACACATGTGTTCTTTATTATTTTACTCCTCAGAACTCAAGCCTGATGCAGAGGAGCAAGTAACAGCTTTTTTCATGTGGCTTCCTCAGCCTGCCCTAGACCCAAGATTAAACAAGAAGCTTTCTATACTTGCTAGGATATGGGCAGTAAATGCACAGGAGAGACATGCACTCAAATGGCTCTCTCTAAATCACAAAGCCTCTTCGAACAGCATCAGTCACTAAGGGAATCAGGACACTTTTGTTCCAATGTACAAAATCGCAAGGAAAGGAGAAAAGTAAAATTATTTCTTGTTTCCATTTGTATAAGCAAGGAAAAAAATATTTTAACATCTGACACAGCTTCTTTTTATCTGACAGCAGAGGTGAAACTTGAAACCAACTAGAAGCTTCTCTGTGCTTGAACATATATCACAGTATGTACAAACAGCAAGAGATGGCAAACTCCTGGTAATTTATATGCAGGATATCTGGGTTTTTCTCTTTAATTTTGATTCTTAATCTATGAGATCATTCTCTCTGTGGTATCAAAAAGCCATGATAAATCATGTCTCCATTTTTTACTTACAATTTTTTTCTTTAGAGGAGCAAAGCACATACTGCACCATTTTTGCTCACATATGCTTATATGATACCAGATCTCAGCACCTTCTTGAGGCAGACATACAAACCTCACTGACTTCAGAAATGGTTTTCAACAATTATGGTGCAGAGAGGGTGGCACTGGGGTGGGCCAATGACTCTTCCTCTCTGGGCATTTCACTTGCCTGAAGATGTCTATGCATGTCAGCAATGTATTTCTCCTGTCTTGGGGAGGGCTCAAGGACACCTCAAGAAGCACGTACTCCACTTTATCAGACCTGGCAGTCTGTGTAGCTGCATTTTTCAACTTTCAATTTCTTTTCCCCATATGAAGGATGGAGCAGTGTCAAAAATTTTTCATCTTACTTTCCGTTTTTAAGTTTAAGACAAGGTATTTATGTCCTATTAATTTGAAAAAACAACTAAAACCATTGAGGTTTAGCAATTTGGTGAATAATTCTAATGGAAGCCAAAGAACTGTTCAATCTCAGCACCTATTTTAGGTCTCACTGCCACCATGAGACTGTAAAGAAACCAGTCTGCATCTCTGGCAGTACCAAAGGCTTTCTTCTCCTGGTCACAGTGAAGACTGATGTAGTGGCAAAGGGGCAATGGCACTGGCAGCCCAGCAGAGCAGAAGAGTTGAGCAGATAGACATGCTCCAGAGACCCTTTGACTCAGGATCTACCCTGCTGGAATCCAAAGGGATCACATTGGAGCTACAGCTCAAAATAACACCATCCAAATTACACAGAAACAGTGGTTTTAATGCCTCAGCACCCAGCCTTCGGGGTTTAAAATTATAATACACTTTCACTGGCAACCTGGGGCTAGTTGGAGGTGGAACTTTCCTTTCTGTGGAACAGAGCACAGACATTTTATTTCTGCAGAGAAGGGATTTCATGCTGATGGGAAAAACCTTAACTTTCTGAAATTAAAATCAAACAGCACTGCTTTATAGAAAGGTGAACCAAGATGATAATTCTCCAGTATATAATAGCTATTGTGTAATATAACAGTATTTTAACACTAAATGATGCTATATCAACTGCATTTTTTGTAACACACAGTGTAGGTCTCATCCACATTACTTGCAACATACTCAACACCTCCTAGCTGATGTTTTTTCTGTGATTCAAGCTTAGATTTTGCTACTTTTCTTTCACCAAGACAAACTAAAGCCATACAGGTCAAATTCCTTGTAGAACTTGTTTTCTGAAGTACCATTTTGTCAGTCATAGTCTATGATTTGCTGCTAGACATTTTTTCACATGACAGATCTACTGAAAAACCAACATGGTCTGAATCAACCCCGGAACACCTAAGACACAAACACTAAAAACTGAATTTTTATTTCATATAAACTTGTGAAGACCTACTGAATCAGTAAGCATCTTTTGATTAATCAGAAAGATGCATTTTTTAAATTTAAAAATTAATCTGTCTTTTGAAGTTATACCTCATCAGCAAGATTTCTAAAGAGAGAGAGCAAAGCCTGAAGACAAGAATTTTGGGTTCTTTTCACTTCTCAGCAAATCACTATATTCTGAATCCATTTTCTCTTCAACTGTCAGGAGTGGGGTCAGGCTGGAGAATACTGCAAAAGTTTAATAACTGAAGGACTTTTTAAATACCAGTCATATGCAATGAGAAAACAGGGCTTGATAATGGAGACACTACAACATCCCAGCCAAACCAAAACAGCAGCAGCAGCTGAGCAGTAGGAGTCTGAAGCAGTCCTACCCTCCTGGGTCTACTGAAACATAAGTGAGGCATGACCAGCATGCAATAACACAGATAGGATTTGGCTGTGTCAACTTTGTAATCACTGCATGAAGTTAATTTTTCTCGCTGGAAGGCAGCATGGTCCAGTAAACAGGACTGGACAGAGAATTAGGCAGTGTCACTTCCTTTCTGCCACTGGCCTGAATTATGAGGTGGAAGGAACACCTGAGTCCTGCATTTACTGCCTGTGTACATGGATGAAGAGAGCAAAATGCTCAGAGAGCTCCAAACCTGGAGAGCCTGTGCATAAAGACACAAAGCAAAGCATCCATCTGTGCCCTGTCCTTCATAATTACTGGATGTCACAGACAATAACCAAGACAAAGTCATTTTAACAATACATACTTGTTACTACTACAAAAACTTGAAGATGTTTATATCTACCTACATACTACATGCATATATAATTTCTACTTTCCCACCTATATATTACTATGCCCATGAAAAAAAAATATTTTCATTCTACAACTACAAATATTTATTAAAAAAAAAAAACACTCAGGAAGAAAAGTATGAATGCCTATCTCTGCAGTTATTTATGTCATTCTGAAAATTAGGTTATTGCTGGATTTCCTTCTTCATTGCATCTAGTAAGTGTTTAACCTTTCTTCATCCACATTGATACACTTTGTTTAACAATCACCTGCAGTACACCAACTTTCCAAGGTCATAATATATAACTGAATCAACTGGCACAGAAAAAACAGTCTTTAGAGTTAAAATAAAATCTTTTTGGCAACTAAGAATATTTTCCAGATAGATCTTTCACAAAAGTACACCAAACTACTCCTAAATAACAGATAATTCCTCTATAATCATTATACACAATAACCATACAAAGACAGCTCTCTTAGCTGGCAAAACTGCAAATCATAACTGCATAGGAACTAAGATGAAAGAAAGTTTGCAATATGAATTTCATAAGGTGAATTGTTTATTTTGACTTCTAAAAATCCATCCCTCCCAAATATTAAAGCCTCAAAATCCAAAGCATATGTACAGAGCTCATTTCACTTAATTAGTTCTATTCAAAGCAGATTTCTGATCCATATGCTCAGCTGTGGTAAAACACAAGGATTCTACAAAATACGTGTTACTAATCCAAAGGAACAGAAGAGTCTTGTGATTCAGGTACAAAAGAAGGAAATGAAGACCCATGTTCTGAGCTGTCACTCCACTCTCCTGGAGTTCAGAATTTACATTTTGGGACTCATATTTCCATTGTGTGAAAAAAGCTCTTTACAAATTATTTCCCATTTTTATTTTGCCACCATGAGGACAATCACAACTGCTCATAAAACCCCTTGACAGATGATACTTCTGCCATTAGCTACTGATAAGTGACTAAAATAGGAATGCATTAAGTCCAGGACAAAATACAGAAGAGAAAAATATCCAAAGAAATACGTGAATTTTTGAAGATCTCCAGAAGACATAGGAACAAGACTAAAAATTATACATGCTGATAGGGGCTCAGTCTTGATAATCCAGTATAACCCTGACTCATTCATCCCCCTTCCTCTTACAGAACTTCCCTTTTCAGAGACAGGAAACATAGGAAAAAGAATTAGTAAAAAAGCCCACAACAAAAAAAATCCTCCCCCCACTCCCAAACCCCAAGACAATAACACTCCTACAAAACAAAAAAAACCCAACAAAACAAAAACCTCCCTCCAACACCTCTTTTTTAGAAATCTACAGGTGTAGAATGCAGTCAGATAATCTTAACAATGGAGCATTCCTTAACACTTCAGAGGAAGCAAAGGAAACCAAAGGTTCCTGTCAATATGCTTGCAGACAGAATAAAATGCCTACCATCATATTTGGCAATCAGATCAGCTCTGCTCCTGTGCAGTGATTATTTTTAAAAGCTGCATAAGGACAGGGTATTGTTCAGAGACCAAAGTATACGAGCCTATTCTTGGGATGAAATGTCCCTAGGACCAAGAATAGTCATGAGCTCTATTTCCCACTTGTGCCGCTGACTCACGGAAGGAGCACATACAACTAAACTTGATGTGTTGTAGCATTCCCCATCTGTAAGCTGCCCCACAAACAAATCTAAAAACCTGCCTTAAACACAGCAGGATTCAGCCAATAACTAAATTTATCATATATTAAACATTAAAAAAAAAAAAACAAGTATAAAATTGTAAGAAACTAACTGGAGGCAACTATTACATTTCTGTGAGTCCTGGAGGAGCTGGGAAAGCAGCATCCTTCCTTGAATGGCTCTTCATAAACTTCTTTGTGACAGATACCAGGAATATGGTACAAGTCTGTGCTATTCACAGTGGATACCCAAAGGCAGAAATGGCAGACTTTGGGTAAGGATTGGGAAAACAAAAAGCTGATTCCAATGTCACCTCGAATTTTCCTCCATCTTTTCCTCTGCTTAGAAATCATTTTACACTGATACACCAAATTTCACCAGCAGCCTGGTTCCTTTTGTCCTCATATTTTAAAAAAGATATCAAAATGGAAGAAGGCAATGCTTGAAGAATTAAAAATTTCATTTAATATTTTGAAACTGCTTATCAGCTGCCATTGCTTTTATAGCAATTTTATAGGTATTTACTGATCAGTTTATAAAAAACCAGAGAAGTAACTTAATGTACAACAGCTTAGTAATGAAAGTTTAGTACAAACACAAAGGAAGGAAGAAGGCCAGGGTTATTGCCAGTCTGTAACACTCTACAAACTGATGAGTCTGTCTACTCACTGCTTTTTCATTTGTGAGCTGGCATGTCACTGTGCCACCAACATCTCTCCAGCAAAGTTCTATCCAAGGATTATGTTTGCTCTTTGCTAAACAAATGCTCCATACAGCAGCAACCACGAATGGCTCTTGCCAGCTGGGCTTTAGGCTTTACAGTCCAAGTTTTGATAATTTCAATACTTCCAATTCTGTCCAAGGGGCAGTTTTCCACACAGATAAATGTCTCAAGGCACTCCTAAACCATTTTAATTTCTTTCCTCACTAGTCCTCTGGTATATGAGGTAACAAATATAACCATGAAATGAAAACCTAAGGAGTGCTGGCAGGGTTAAGAAGTAACAAAGGAAACATAACTTACATAAAGCAAAATGTAAGTCGTCAAAAATAAAGAGGTGTGTTGACAAGCTAAAGATTTAATAATTTTGCCCATAATTAGCATCTCTAACTACTTATGCAGAAGGATAGAGGTTACCAAAAAGAAAAACAACCCAACCTCTAGAGAATGCTACTCTGAAAGAAATTTGTATAAAACTGATCTGAATTTCTACAAGTACAAACACGCTGTGAAGGATAGTCAATCCTATAACATCTTAAGTAGCAACATAAACTAAGAGCCAACAGATTTATTGATTTTACTACCAGGACCTACTAGATCATCCTTACAAAAATACATGATATAACATCCTTAATCTAATACGTATAGAAATATAGAAACAGACCTGGACACTGGCTGTTTGGTTTTACTTGCTAGTTTGTAACAGTCAGTTGCTTTTGCACTGTGGTTTCACTCATCAGTATCAATATGTTGTTCAAGAACTCTTTGCTTCCTCCATCCTCCTCTCATAGACATCTTTGTCTACAATGGTCCAGTATTATTTAATTGAATGCTGACTTAAGTCTAAAGCCTAATAGCTGTATGTATAAATGAAAATGAAGCTGCCACAGAATTTCCCAGGAACAACGGTAAACTCAGTCTTTGAAAAGCTGAATGAATGCACTGAACACACAAATACATGAAACTTGTTAAAAACATGAATTCACGTGAAACAGAGAAGACTGAATTAGCATCCTTTCACCATCTTTCAAAACCTTCAAGTGCAAGGGATATTCAAAACAACACTTGAATGTTGTAAATATTCAGTCTTAAATATGTAATGTAAATAGGCAGTTTTAAAGACAGAGGTGTGATTGGGATAATTTTTCAGTACCTGATTAGGCCAGTAAACACCTTGAACTGCACTTCAAAGTGAGGACACTACTATTATTCATACTATCCATCTGCTGGAAGTGTAACTGATACCACCAAAAGCTGGTGATATTTCCCCATATAACCATCTTCCTCGCAGTTCTTGTAAGGACCACTTGGTTTGAAGATTATTTGCACCATGGATAGAGCACATCTGTGCCAGGCCAAGCAAAGCTGTGTGCAAGAAGGGACCCTTCTACATGGACCAAGCGACTCCAAAAAGGGTAAGAGGCTGGGTTTGGCACAAATCCTGCCACAGCCAACACAGCAGCCAAAGAGCAGGGATGGCACAAGCTGTGGCTAAATGCTTATCCCCTGACAGCAGTCGAGCATGAGCGAAGAAAAGTGGTTTGGTTCTGGATCATGCTTTATATCTCATTTGCTGTATTGCAAAAACTCAGGAAACTCAGTGGTTCTGAGGTGCTAATACCAACAAAGCATGTGTGTCATGCAGCATCCTGAGCAATCCTCTTCCTGTGCAGGTCTGCCTCCCATCTGACCAGCAAACAACTGGTTATGCTTCACTTCACTGGTTTGCAGTGCTGATTTTCTGCACTGAAATAGTCCAGAACATGTACTCAGGCTGCTTCCAGGGCTTTTATTCAGACTATCATCTCACCTTAAAACATGCTGTTATGATGTTTTCTAAGTAAAATAAACTAAAAAGATATTCCTGAGGATTCTTAACGCAAAAAGTACTTTAAATTCAAAACCTAACGAATTTTGCAACAGTATAGTTTTCTTATGAAGACAAATCTTTCTGATTGTTAGAGAGCAAATCCAAAATTTTTCAGGCCTACTGCTCATCACACTAAATAACTGTGGAAAAATTCTGCAACGCAATTTAGCCATTTCTGAAAGCAGGAGTTGTAAACACTTCTTTCTGACTTAAGGACTTTTGGCAAACTAATACCCATATGCGTCTTTTTCCATTTATATAATACTCAAGTACCTAAATTCATTTTTTATATTAACAGGAAATGGCCTTTGGATCATATGTGCCTCCCAGTACTCTTTGTGAGACTGACACAAGTTTGGCTAAATGATAAAACTGAGAGAAATCTTATCCAAGAGGGCCAAAACCAAATTTCAGAATTCTCAGCTCTGAATTCTGAGCTCATGGTAGTTGACTAAACATATGAGAAACTTGCAGACAAAACCTAAGTTTGATCTAGCCTGCAGCTGTGAGGCACAACTTTAATTGTTACATAGGGGGCTTTTAAACCAAAGAGGATAGAATAAGAAAATTATTCCCAATTTCTCTCAGCAAAGCCCACAATGAACACAGATAGATGAGTTGTTTGATTTAAGAGCAAAGACGAAGCTAGAGAAGGGAGATGGAAATAGATGGCAACATTGTACTCAGAGAAACTTTATTTACAAGGTATGATAATGCAGCACAGGAAAGCCCATGAGAAAAAGCCAACATTTTACAGAAAAGTTTGAACAGCAAAAAATTAAACTAAAAATTAAACTAGAGGCAGATGTCTTAAACATCAGGAACAAATGTATTTGTTTTGCAGTTGCTATCTAAGTGAACATCTCTCCTATGCATTCAGGCTTAGCCAGGCAACAGAGCCACTGAAAAAAAAACAAGTCTCATACTGTATTTAGAGACAATCAAAATGTACAAATCCAAAGGGGATCAACCATGGCCACATACAGAATCTTCTTCCTGGCAATTCTTTTGAGACTTTATCTTTTCAGTTACGATTTTGTTTTTATTTGAGTAGTACAAAGTACAGTAGTATTTTTATGGATCAGATCTTCTAATGCAGGTAATGGATCTAAAGAGAAGTTTTAAAATAACATCCACTTTCTTGCATTAGGAATGTATAAAAGTATCAAAACTGCTGTATTTTTAAAAGTGCTGTAACCTGCAGAGGTGCTTACTACCTGCTGTGTCACACATGATTTCCACTGAGTGCAAGCCAACAAGCTGTCCCAGCATTCCTAAGAGCCTGGCCAAAAAGGAATTTTCCTGGCTGGGCTGCTTCTGAGACTTGAGTGCAAGAAATACTGAGCTGCACATTTTGCCCTAGAATTCAGCTTTATAAAAAGTCCTTGGATTTTACTTTTTGAGCCTCTTGTGCATCATCACAAATATTTATTTGTTCTGTGGCAGTGATAGGAGCCTCTCATCAAAAGGAGAATTGTTTTACAAAATCTAACCCTCTTCATGCCATGTAGCTTCCTGTCAAAGTATCACCATTAAATGAGTAGAGCAACTCTCCAACTCTCTAAGTTTTTTCACAGACCTTCAAATACATAAGAATTTTGACCCTAAGCCCTGAAATCAGATTCCA
This sequence comes from Cichladusa arquata, assembly GCA_026413545.1. Taxonomy (NCBI): domain Eukaryota; kingdom Metazoa; phylum Chordata; class Aves; order Passeriformes; family Muscicapidae; genus Cichladusa; species Cichladusa arquata. The sequence goes on from JAOTQP010000001.1 coordinate 96,817,795, forward strand.
TGCAGGCAGATACTCTCATTACAACATTCTAAGCATTGTCACTAAACCATTGTAAGAGTATTTTAGACCATATGAAAACATGTTATTTATTCAAAATGGAAATCCAAGTGGGAGCTACATAACCTATCAAAACATAATAAACAGCCTTCAAACCACATCAAGTTATTGAATTCTTATCAAACATATAATAAAAATTTCTATTTCCTTAGATGCACTCTAATCAAATCCACCTGAAATAATTCACTGAGAATGATTGAAACATTACTTAGAGCTGAGATGCAGTTTGTTTGCAACATTCAGGTAGCAGAAATCTGTGTCCCATAGCTAGGAAGTGTCCCATAAATGGCACAAAAATATACAAAATAAGATATATGAAATACTGAAACTGTATGTGGGTCTCAGAATAATCACTGGGGTTTTGTTTACTGAGAGACTGTAAAGTGACTTTCATTGAGAGAAGAAAACTACCATTTCTGGCCAAAACAGTAAACAACCCTGCTCCCTTTCACATACACCCTGAGGCACTCAGTCACCTGTCCTCCTGCATATGAGGAGCACATCTAAACCATTTAAATCCTGATACATTGCTGCCACATTGCATTAGGAACTTTATCTGCTCCTAGCAGGGAGAGAAGCCAAATCCTTGGCTCCAAAATGCCACTTGAAATGATGCTATACATACTTACTTGAGGATCAGGTCAGTGTGTACCCAACAGGACAGTCAGGAATAATCTGGCATCAACAGAACACAGCACAGACCTTGGTCAAAATCTAACAGATTTTACAATAAGATGTGTGATTTCACATTAACTAGAAAAAAGTAGAACTGGCTGAAATATTTTCATCAGTAATTTGGACAGTAAAAGAAGACACTAAAACCCACAAGGATATAGCTATACAGACAGGTATTTTTTTATGTAAACAGATGCAGAATTTTTGCCTTCAGGAAGCACTGATGTCAAATCTTCAAACAGGAGCTGTCCATACAAATCAAAAGAAAGCATTTTCACTCCTTATCTCCCATGAAAATCAAAGGAAGAGAACAGAATGAAAAAGACTGAAGTTATTTGCAAAAAATTACTTTCCTTTTTTTGGTCTAAAGTACAATAATCAATGAAGAAATGCATACCCTGATCTGCTTTTTTTTTTTTACATGAAGCTGTTCAAAGGCTGCAAGGCTGACAGCAAATAGCTGCAGAGTGACTGTACAACAACAGCAGATGAAATTCAATACATGTGAAGGCATAATGTATTTGAATAAAAAATCTTGACCTGATGTAGAAGATGGCAGGCTCTGAGCTGTCCATTGTCACTCAGAAGCAAAATTTTCAATTATGATAGGTAATTCCATGAAAATATCTGCTCAGTGCTCATCAGCAATAAAATCCCAGATCAAATATTATGAATTATTAGCAAAAGAAGAGAGGAAAAAACCACAGAAAACATAATTATGCCACCACATAAAAACACAGTCGCCTGTTATCAAACCAGATATATAAGAACCAGAGATATAAGAGATACACTGAAAGACAAGTGAGGTTACCAAAGGTAAGAAATGGCTATGAACTGAGGAGGAATTAAGTATGGAGGACTCTTCACATTGGATGAGTAACCACAGAGGAACTCTGATAGAGATCTACAAATTGCAAGTGACATAAGGAAGATGGATGAGGACTGACAGTAACTAGAACATTTAGTGAAGGTGACAGGAAGCAAGCTCAAAAAATCCCTGATCCACAGAAGTTGTTGCCTAAGGATACTGAGGAGGCAAGTTTAAATAGGTTTGAGGGGAAGCAGGGAAAACACCAGGAAGAGCTGCTTCACTGAAGGTTACTAGAGTAACAAAGCACAACAGGTTCAGGAAATCCCTTAGCTAAAAATGGCCAAAGGCTGAGAGAATACTAGGGAAACGTATTAAATTATACGTGTTTGCACCATTTATTCTTCCTTAGGTATCTCCTTATGCTCACCACTGAAAACAAGAGTTACCATAATGATTCAGATCAGGTTCTGTCTTAAAAACAAGACACAGCACTTAAGAGCTAAAGCACATGGTTCATAGGCTACCCCCAAAGCTCTTAAGTTCACTTATTTCACTCATACAGTTTGATTGCACAGAACTTCTAATAGCTGATCACTCATAAATTAATTGTGCATGCCTTGGTGAATGGAAGCATCCTACTGCTGACAATCATTCTTTTTCACCCCCATAACTGAGATGAAAAAGTCGAAGTTGCCCAAATCACAGCCTGTACCATGAACGTGGCTACGTGTTTCACCAGGACAGTGACCTGGCAGCAGCAGGAAAGGGCAGCTGGTGGAGCAGCACTGCATGAGGCAAAGATTGAGAGAAGTACCAGGGCTGATCAGGAGCAGAGCCCTGTCCTGTGCTTTAAAATGATAGCTGCAACAAGAACCTAGAAGGGTTCTTGCCAACGCTGGAGACGTGAGTAGTGTTAAGAGGGCTGGTGGTGAAACTGAATCACAGATTTCTTCCAAGATAATCAGCTTCAACAGTGAAAGGCAAGTAAGATAGCATTCCTAAAATTAGATGAAGAGGCTCACAGAGGGCAAGTGTCCAAAGAGAAAAGGTTACTACACCACAGCTGCAGTGGAAACTTCCAAATTCTGAGCACCATTGTGAATATCTGTATGTTCTACTTACTGCTAAATTTTTTCACATACAGGCTATTAAAACAATACACATGAATAGAATCACAACTGGACACAAAATACAAAATAAAATTCCTTCTGGTAAAAATAGTTTTTAAGGCATGAAGGTTCCAGGAGTCACACCCTAAGAGTTTACTCCCCTGAGACAACACTTGTGCAGTTTTGCCTAGCAAGATAGTTCACTTTGCTACTTGCAAAAGGAAACACTTTACGTGATTATGGATTCCTGGAACAACCCATCAGTCTCTGAAAACAAATGGCTTTGAAACAGGAATGTAAACCTAAAGACAATATCGTTCTTCTCTCAAACACCGAAGAATTCCAGCTCTTGCTACCAAAGCAAGTAAGAACAGGAGACAGAAATTCAAACAAACAAAAATCTCTGTATACTAAGACATCCAGCTGCAAATTTCTAATCACTCTTTTTTTCATGAATCATCCTTAAACTCATTGCGCTAAATATCCTCACCATCTGAAAATACTTATATTAAGATTATATGAAATTACACTATCTTTAGTGTGGTTTAGTTTGTGGCCCCAACTCTTCAATTTCTCTAATTACTTGAATGCTGTAGCTAAATTAAATATATAAATACGCTCTTAAGAGCAATCAGGCTAAAATATTCACAGTCAAAAACATATTCCCACTTCTGTTTTTTCAGATCAGCCATCTTGGGATAGGAAAGAGCATTAACTACCAAAGTATGCCATGTATTTTATCACCCTTTGATACTATGGATAATGAGACGACAGGTTAGATCTGAAGGGAAACAGATCTGGAAAAATAAAATTGCATTCTTTCCATCTCTGGGAAGCTCAGAGCACCAGCTAGCACAGCAGGTAGTGCTGAGGCTTGGCACAGTTTGAAATACCCTTGACAAAGAGCTTCACTCTGAGAGGTGTATTTGGTGTTGGAAACTCTTTCACTCATATCAGCAGCTTTCATCCCACGTAAGAGATGTCTGACATGAAGTGGATGACAAATCCTATTCCTGTAATAAGCCATATCTGAGTTACCATAAGAAATACTTGTGATCAATAGCTTTTCCTGGCTCTCACAATCAAACAAATTACAAAGCCTCTATCCTCTAGTGACTGAAAAAGGATCATTACCAAAAAAAGAACTATTACAGCTAACTACAAGAGAGAATACTGCCGAAGCTTGTGCAGCCAACTTGAAAAACATCCCAATCTGTACTAGCAAAAAGAAAGAGTTCCTGAAAATTTTTGTGCCCCAAGTGCCCACACAGCCTGTCCTGTCCCTGGACAGCTTCCCAGAAAAAGCATGATCCTGTACACCAGTTTCCACCAGAAGTCTCACAGTATTCCTTCACTCCTTCTATTCCCTGATGGCTAAAAGTAAATTTTTCATCTGGCTCCCAGAGAAGAGAAAGGAAAGACTGTGAGAGACAGGCAGGAAAGGGGAAACAGAGGAGGCAAAGGCCGAATAGCTATCCTGGAGCTTCTTGCTTCCCACCCACCAAGCCACATTCCACAGCCCCACAAGGGAGAGACCCCTCTTTAGTACAGAAGATAAAGCAGTGTCTGACATGGGGCATTCTCTTAGAGAATGTGCATCCATGGGAAATGACGCAAAACATGAAATATCCAGTGTGCTGCATTCATGTGCTCATACCAGTCTAAAGCCCGCTGGTAAACATTTAGGGAGAGAAAGAACCTTACTCTATGTTAATATCCTGAATACAAAAATTCCCCAAGACTTCTCCTGAGAGCTTGAGGATTAAAAGGCCTGGCTAGTATATCATAGTGACTCATTGCTTAAATCCAGAACATTAAAAGATAAGCTAGCCAGAAGAAACTTTATTTTTGCCATAAGTGATGTTAATTAAAAGGTCAAGAGATCTAGAGAAGGTATTGAGAGAAAAAAACCACAGAAGGAGGAAGCGAGCAGGACATTAAAAAAAAATGTATTTTTTAAAAGTTGGGGATTAAAGGAGGATAAAATAAAACCCTTTGAAAGCTGAAAATGAGAAAATGATGAAAAGGTAGAAATGAAAAGTGCAAAATTTATGTCTGTAATTCTTCCTTCAGAACTTTATAGTTCACATTTTCCTCCAGGTTTAGTCACCTTAATTGCACATATGATTCACAGCAGGCTTACTTGCTAGTAACAGAAGATTCATGATTAAGAAGGCACAGTAAGTTTTGATTTCAATAGCTAAGACCTCAGTATATCTGAAAAAATTATTTCAGTCAAAATGCACAAGTATGTGAAGAATAACTCTCAATTTGATTTTTCCATTTCTTGCTTTTCCTACAGTCTGGCTGCAAAGAGTCTAGCAATAACAGCAACAATGTACTAACACTGAGCAGTTCATCAACATTTCACACTAGCTGTACATAACTCTCTTAGGAGAATATGAAAGCTATTTCTTTCCAAAAGCAAGCCCTTAGTATGTGTTAGGAACAACGTAAATAATTTTGGATTCAGACTGTGCTAGGCTAGAATTTGTAACATTACTCAAAGAATCACAGCTGTGGAAATAAGAAAATGTTTTTAAAGTACTTAATTCTGATTAATTTAGCTTCCCTTAAATGTTTTTAACAGTATGTTTAAGGAAAACAGCACAGGGACAACATAGCTTCTTTTAGAAGAAAGGGCAATACTAAATAACTAATTTCTTGTCTAAACTCTCAGCTGATTTAATGGTAAATTTGATTGATGAAGAAGCTATAGGAACGTGCTCAGGAGGGGAGATTGTTTTCCCTGCAGACCAAAGCTGAGCCCTCAACTACAAAGTTTAATCAGTCAAAATGGAGAACATGAACACTGCAAAGGATCTCTCAAACAGGCAGGACCCTCTGGGCAGGGGCTGGGAGGTCACATTTTGCTGCAGGTTGGGGATTTGAGCCTGTCATGTGCTGCTCTAGCTTTCCACACTTGTGCCTGTGCAAATTAACCACCACCAAGTGTAAAACATCAACCCCAACCCTGTACAGCTGCAAGTCAGTACAGAGGTGCTGCTTTCCTGTGGCTCAGGGCCAACATGTTCAGTGCCATGATCCTATAGCACCATTCCATCCTCATACAACTCACAGCCAACTCCTCTACAATGGGTATTCAAACACAACATTATTTTCATCATCAAGGCTGGGGGGAGGGAGCCAGAGATCCTGGAAGCATTCAATAAAAACACCCACCCCACTTCGACATGGGAAACCTGAGCTTTCAAGCTGTACTGAAGTAATTTCACAGTCAATCCACAGAACTCAGTGGATCCTGCTGTAAACATGTCTTGGCTGAAAATAATGTTCATCCCACTACAAATCTGGTGCTATATTCAGAATAGATGGCCTAAATTCTACCTAGCTTTCTGAGAACTTATTTTTGAAAATTCCTGAAAGGAAAGACCACTAAGAAACTACAACAACATTAAAAAAAAAAACAAACAACCAAAACACAAAAACAAACAAACAAACAAAAAGCACTAAATGCCTTTGATCTAAAATTTTGCTTTTTCCTCAGGTAATAGGATTGTCATAGAAAAATATTTCCCTTGACTTAAAAAATAATAAAATAATATACATTTATGCTTTCTTTCAGGAATTATTATATATACAGAGTACATTATTTTAATAGTCTTTGACTATCTCACAAACCTACAGAACTGCAAATATATCCACTTAGGATAAACCATAAATTTCCCTCTGCTTGCTCAACAACTCTTTCTGTTAAAACAAACCCAGACCAATAATTTTTGTCTAAAAATTGAAGATTTGAAAAAGCTTTGGATCAAATATTTGTCAGGTAAACACTAGAAAGAAGCATTTATAAAACTTGACTTAGGGCTGACAGCATTCTGTGACACCATTAAGATGAGACCCTTTCAACCTGCAAATTCAGGAAAATCCTGAAATAATGGAAAGGCACAGAAGATAAATCACCATGTGACTTGCTGTTATAGGGCTTATAAACACCAAATATGTGTCACTGAAGCATTAGTCAAAGGCAACCACTCAGAATTTCTCAGACTGCAAGGACTCACTCCCAGGCCCTGAAGTTAATGTGATGCTGTTTTAATCAGAACCACAAGACCTCTAAGTCCATCAGTTTAAGAGTTAAGGGACAAAGACTTCATCTCCAGTATTAAGAGAATATATCTTGGATCCATGAGTTAATTTGCATTAGTATTAAAAGTTCCTAATCCAAAGAGATCTCTAATTTTAATGAGCTGAACTATGAGGCAACCTCAGGCAAGGGTTATGCTGATTTTTCCTGACAAAGGACTTCATTGCAGGTACCCTGCCTCTGTCAGAATTTTATGTGAAGCAAATATCTCACAACAACTTTCCATCAGCTCATTAGCATCCCCACCATCTCTCTCAATAGCAAAGCCATCTACATAGATTCAAACAAAAAACAGAAACCCTCTTTTCGTAGAGGACTACAGCCTGCAGCAGCCAGCACTATCAACTGAAATCTTGCTCCTGTTGTATAGCAAGGATTAAAAAGAGAGGTTACAAGAAGTGTTACTTCACAATTTATTATCTGTCTTCTGACAAGTAATAAATCCTTTTCCTAATTATTAGTCCTTAACTACTGACTTTTATAATGATTACCTTCCATTATAATACACTGAAAGAGTAACAAGGTCCCTCTAAAGATAGTGACAGGAAAGCTGAAAACCAAGACCAAAATTACTTTCCTCAATTTAATAATTCCTCATCCAAAGCTTCACCATTCATACAGGTTTCCTGGGACTAGTTTTCTCCACGTCTGAAAAATTCTCAGCTTGTGGTGAGGGGAAAGGTATGGCTTCCTGAAAGCCCTTCAGAGTAAGTGTGCTTGTTCTGGAATACCCTTGGGGCACTCACTGCCCCTTGCACACATCATTCACCCTCTGGAGACAGCACAGCTTGGCAAAACATTACTTCAACAGAGAACAAAAGACATGGTATTAGTTATCCTCCATTACACAGGACAAGGTGATCCTTTTATTACAAAATTCATACAAACCATAATAGCAAGAACATATGCAATATATGGTGGGATTTACCTGAAACCCATGTCATAAAAACAGCCTGCTGTTTCTGCGTCGTAAATGTCACATTAGCACATAACCTAACAAAAATAACATTCTCTCCTATTCCTAATTTTATATTATCTGCATAGTCTACCACGTTCACCTCTGCCCTTTGGTATTTTCTTTAGATTACTTGCATTTATTTTAACATTTATTCAGCTGACTTGAAAGGTATTTTTTAGCTACAAGTAGGAGCGAGCTAAGTATCAGCTATCTATATAACTAATAAACTAGTTTGTCCTGTATGCCTTCTGATACCAAAGGGCATTGAGATACACATGCGAAAAAAAAAAAAAAAAATATATATATATACACGTAATTTGCAGTTAATTTAAAGTGGTGCTGGGTTAAAGGTTGAACTCTATGACCTTTGAGGTCTTTTGCAACCTGAACCATTCTGTATTTCTATGATACAGCAACAGCAGGCCATTTCCTCTCCAACACTGTAAACCAAACTGAAGTGGATATTTGGTTGTTAAGACTCTCAGACTCCAGACACATTTTGAGTGCTGCCCCCGTCCCACACTTCCTTTGCTGCTCTCAGTTGTAATTAAGACTTCTTAGGTGCGTGACATATCACAATCAGACACCAATAATGCATTTACACACCTTGCATCACACACATGAGGAATGAAAACTTTCCCTTGCACTAAGCATAAATTATTCTCACGCTCTGTGCAACCAAAGCACCTCAAAGAAAAGGCAGGATCAGGCAGCACATCCATTGCTGCTACTGCCTGCCTCAAGCAGGGTCCCAGCTTGGGCAGTGCTCTTTACAGAGGGAGAACAACCCACTCCAGTTAAGCCCTCAACCCCACACAGTCTTTGCTGCTTCTTTCACAAAAGACTATTATTATGTAAATAACTAAGGGGTTCATGAACCTCTGTGCAGCAATATGTGGCAGGAAAATAAGAATTTGTTTTAACTAGGGTGTTAAAATGAACAGTTTGAACAGTCTTTGCTATGTTCTACAGCGCATATGTGGCCAATACGTGGCTTCTCCAATTGTAAGAGAAAGGGAAGGCAAAGATATGTTTTTAACAAGAGTTCAAAAGCCCTGACTACACTGGCTTGTGTGCATTTCTGTTGGAACCCTGGAAACTGGAAATTTTGGACTTTCTGTGCTGATAGGCACTGATCTCCAAGAACACACCGCTTTTAACCTGAGGCCGTGGAGAAGGCTTCCAAAATTGAGTGACAGACCTAGTCTGTCTGGAGTGTGTAGTTTGAATAGAAGTGTGTATCACATGGTGGAAAACTTAGAATGTAAGGTTTTAGGATATAGCAATATATAGAAAGCAAGTCGAAAGTGTTAGGGTGGAGGTTTTGTCCTCCTTCATGGGTCTAGGTGGTACTTCTGTAATTGGATAGAAAAATCCACAGTGTGGGTCACGGGTGATTGGTATTGGGCTAAAAGTGAAAATTATTTAGGTGTTCATTCTTAATTGGACAGCTAGGCCTTAAAAAGCCTTATAGAGAGAGAGATATGTCTCTATTTTCAGCTTGTTAGCTAGAAGTGCTGTAGAACTCACTGTAAGATATGAATTAATAAACATCTGAGTCCAAACAAGAAATACTGTCTCTTGAGCTTTTAATCCCAACTCTGGCAGGAAAAAAAAAAAAGATAAAATGTGATACATTTCCCTACAATAGGAAAAAAAAGAGTCAAGCCACGAGCAGTCCTAGCTGCAGGCAGGTGACTTGCCATGGTTGTCCCAGCCCCACCAGACTTCTGCCACACAGCTCAGGTGCCATTTGGGTGACAGCTCCTGTGGGAGACCATTCCCAGTAGATCAGCTCTCCCTGCCTTCTAGACACACGTCATACCCCACCATGAGCCCTGGGGATCACACAATGAGCATCAGCCCGTTTTATTAATGAACACAAAAATGGCCATCAGTGTTGGAATGGAAATCTAGGGTAAATTGGTCACCAGGGATCCAACTCAGGAACATTCTCAAGGCTCACAGACAACAGTGAAACTCAGCAACCATACAAGTGACTGATCAATCAAAAAGGAAGCCTAAAAATACCAGAGTTAACCTGCAAGAAAAACTTAATGGTAATTCAACTCAACCTTCTGTAATGTTCATTTCTGTCAAAGAAAATATATCAGTTGTGAATACTAGCATATGTACCCAAGAAAAAAAGAGCAAAGGAAGGACAGACTGAGTTTTTAAATAGAAGGCAAGAAACAATACAGCATGCACCTTTTCTAATAAAAACGTACCAAAAATTTTACAGTGTAAGAACCTGAATATTTACTCTCAAAAGCACAAAGCTATTTCAGCATCTGTTGAAAACACTGCAATATCTCAGAATGTAACTATGACACAAATATACAGAACTATAAATATAATTACATCTGTAGCTTTTATCTAAAGAAAAGTATCTAAAGATGCTATGCATGAGAATATCAAATCCAGAAGGCAAACATCAGATTTTGATAAAGGTTGAGATATTCTAGAGTTTATATGGCATTAAATTTTGCTCTAAAAAAAGACAGACCCTTAAAAGGGAGAAACATAAAACACTATGAAGTCCACTGGAACTTCCAGCACTCCCCTTCTTTTTACAGGAAAAAAGTCAAATACAAAACCATGAGAGTTCATATGAAAGAATTTCTCCTTTGCATATAGATACGAAGTTGCATATTTTGTTTAAATATTTAGGTTTTTAAAAACAAACATAACCCAAATGCTAAAGAACTAAAGAGCAGTGCTACTTACTCTAAGGTTACCTGTAAGATGAAAATAACCTTATGAAGAATTGATACTTGTTTATTCTACTGATATCCAACACTTGTTGAGACCACTTGAAGATCCTCTTCTTATTTTAAAGTGTGGAATTTTTGTATTTGCTTTGTTCATCTGAACTCTTCCACCACTAAGATTACACTTTCACTCAAGAAACTTAGAGAAAAATTATAGGGAAAACTTATAGGGAAAAATCTGTCCTCTAGAAAGGGCAAAACCACAGAACTTCCCAAAAGTGAGATTTGTGTCAAATCTCCTTTTCTTGTGAACAACCTGTTCCAAATTTTCCTGCTTCAAAATCAGCAGCAGTCTCCAAACTGATAATTATTAACCCCAATGAATGCACAGCAATTTCTTCCCAATTCAGTAGGGTCAGAATTCAAGCAGGCAGGAAAAAATATATTCTCCATGAAAAGTAAGCACACAATTTTCAGACTCCTTTCTGCACGGAGAAACTCCACAAAGCCATCAAAAAAAATAATGCATTAAAACTCTATATGATGATTCTTCCACACATGATTTATCAGGTGGTAATAAAGTTTCAAACCAATATTTACATCTGGCTGCAACTTTTTTTTTTTTTTTTTTTTTTTTTTTGTTACGTGCCACACAGGAAATTATTTAACACCTTTATACTTCAGTGTGCAGTTGTTGATTTGGGTGCCTGGTGTTGGGGTTTGTATTTTCCATCATAATACTCAGAACATCAAATTAATTTTTCATTTTACATGTTTTTTCAGCAAAAAATATGAACAAATTGTTTTCCTCTACAATTTAACTAGCAAGTTGCAGAATCCCTGAAAACAGAGGTATATAATGGAAACTTTGACACATGCTTAGAGCCACTCTAGTCAATACTAGTCTGTGCAAGTTCTGTTTAAAAGCATTTTACTTTTTCATATACGATTTTTTCTGTAAAATTCTGTATTTGGGATGGTTTTTCCTCTCTATTTAAAATTACTGAGTTACTCTTGCCTTACAGAGGCTGTTGTCCGTTTTCTCTCTTTTGGGGGGAGAAAAATGAATACATTCTCTAATAGCTGAGAGAAGTCAGATGTCTGGCATTTAACTACTTTGCATCCAGCACATGTGAAACATTGCCAAGTCAAGGTGGGAAGTGAAAATAGAAAGCAGGAACAACTTTGTATATAGAAGCTGAAGTAATGGAGAAAAAAGGCTTGCTGGTTTAATTGACTAGCCTAAAGCCATATGATATATAGACCTATGTAGATACTTTGGTGCCAAAAGTAGTATTGTATTTTAAATGTTTTTGGAGAGTTAACAAGTCTTTTTGCTTATATTCCAATGGAAAAAAATTGGTTACTTTCCTGGCTTCCCACTGACTCTTGCACAAAAGCTATAATATTTCACTATAATTCACTTTTGTAACAATCAAATATAGTAGAAAACTAATTTTTACTTTTTTTTCTCCTCTCTGCATCATTAACATTGACACAGAGTATACCTAGCTGCCTTTTCAACTTTCACAAATTGAGACTGGTGTTTCTCTAATGCTACATAGATATTCTTGTGCATCTTAAGGTGGATCAGTTACACTCTAGGTAAGGAAAGGGTTAGCACTTGTCTTACACAAATGATCAGAGTAGCTATGCAGTAAACAGAAAAGCTCCAGAATTCACCTTCACTAAGCAGCAAATAGGATAAGAATGATGAAGGGTTTAATTATTTTTACCTTTCATAAAGAGCAGAAAGTGCAGACAAAATAAGAACATTAATCAAACTGAAATTCTGATTATACAAATACACAACAAATGGAAAACTGCTTGGAAGCTTTATCTCATCACTGGAACAGAGGTACTGAAAACACGTATTCCCCACCCAAATATAATTTCCCACTCTCTTCCCTTCCTGTCTGGAAAAAAAACCCCAAAACAACAGAACAGCAAAACAACAAGGTTCAACACTATCTCACCTCACTCCCACCATCTGCCTTGTGCACTAGTTTAGAAATCCCTTCCCAATTTCCTCACCCATGCACAGGAATGGAACTATCATCATCAGGAGCAGAACCATTTTGAGAAAGCAGTAGAAGGTTATCCCAACACCACATGATACAGAAATCAGCTTACTCATGTTTTCTTTACTAAGGAGACATTTCACCTCTGGAGCTGACAAACAATTCTGAATGCATTTTCAGTTTCCAACAGGAGATGAAACACTCATAGAAATAAATATTTTGTAGGTCCGCATTCATTACTAAAAACACAATAGCAAACTATTACTGAATATGATCTGTCCAAGCAAGCCCGTGAAGGCCTTTTAAGTTCCATACAACCCTAAAAAGATGCATTGCATTTAACTGCTTTAAAAATAAGTCACTATTGTGAATTACATACAGCAAATTAAGCTAATGGAAACTACATTCTCTAGATAAAAATCAACTAGCATGATACATTCTGTGTTCCACTGTTATCTGCAACATATTCATACTCAACAAATGAAAATTCTTAGCATGAAAAGCCAGTTCTTTCTGTCAGTACCCCCTATAGAATTAAGGAATATAGTCCTGCCCTGCCAAGGATCCTTATTTTACCAACAGGAGTCAAAGCAAGTGTACCAAAAGTGGTCCAAGAGGGTAAGGTGAAGCTAGATGGAGGCTGAAAACCAGAGTTCCAGGCCCTTTCCCTACACATTAAAAGTCTCTGGCTAACAAAGAAAAAGACACCTGCCCTGCTGCTTGAGCCAGACCACACAGCTGGTATTTGCAACAACAGTTTAAGAACAGGTGAAGTTCTGACAGTCTGCAAAAACTTTTTTGCCACCTCCTAATCTGTAATTTCATCAAAAATATTTTTGCCAGGGGAGAAGTAAAATGCTCCCCTCTTTACCAAAGACCCTGCAGTAAATGAGGCAACTACTCTTGGTCTAACACTAGCACAGTATATTATTCACATAACTTAGATCCTTCCTCACCTATTTGCTTAAACAGCTTCAAGTTCTTAATAACAGCTGAGCCTAGTCTCAATATCTTCACCTGTCATGTTAGATAAAATTTTAATTTCTGATTTCAGGTATTTCAACCATGTTTCATATATATTCATTTTCCTGTTCTACTTATAAAGCAAAATCTGTTTGGCATCTACAAAATTTTCTTTAAATTTAGCATTATTAAGGTAAAGCCTGAAATGGGCAGAGAGCCCAGGCATGGCTTTGTGGCTTGGCTTGAGTTCAAACAGAAAGCAGTAAGAAAATCCAAAGGCAAGGAAACCCACCTCTGCAAGTCAGGACCATTACAAAAACAGCTCTCAAGCTGCTCTGTGCACCCAGTTTCTCTATGGATATCCCAAAAATAAGGCCCAGACCACTCTGTCCTCCCCAGTGTGTACCACCACAAAATTGAACTATAGAGATGACAGACTATAAAATACTGAAGCTGCTCAGTTCTGTCTCCTGCAGTGGCCTTAGTGAAAAATAACCACTACAACAGGTGTGGTGTATCAGTGCCCAGACTCTCCTAAGCAAGGCAGGTTAGTCACTGCATCTGCAAATACACTGCCAGATTTGATGATAATGGCCACAAACCTTATGTAAAAAGAGTTAAATCAAAACACCACAGAGGTCCCCTTCAAAAGAATAATTATCCTTCCACTTGGCTGAAGTGCAAGCTAGCAGAATAAGAGCCAATTAATTAAAAAGCCACATAAATTACATGGTTATTTTTTGCCACCCTGCTGAGCAGCTTGACAGTCAGAGAGTAAGGGGAAAGAGAAAAGCAGGGAAGGTATTTTTAAGTGACAAATTAAGGACTGTATTCTGCAAGCAAGAATGAGTTAATGACAGAATTACTTTATAGATGTCTCAGGAATGAAGGTTTGCTCACTGGCATGTGGAAGGGCTACACAATCTGGCAGAGTAGGCTGGGCAAACAGATGAGGAACCAGGAAGGGCACTGAGAGAAATTACACGCTCATGAGACACAAAACAGCTGATCAGCTTAATTGAAACTTTTTTGTTCAAACACTTTTGTAAAAAGGAGATGTTCTCTATCTGTGCCAATGTTTTCACTTTTTAAAGTAATATTTTCCAATTATTTTATTATTTATTCCTTTCCAGGATCTCTGCCATCTAAAGGGTAAAATTTAAAATTTCTCTGTCACTTCTCTCTGTGCCACTGTTTTATTAACTAGCTATAACATTTTCTCAAATTGTTTTGCCCTAAGTTTATTTTTTCATTCCAGTGCAATGACCAAGAAGTCAGACTACACTGTCAGAAATGTCAACAACTTCAATCACACAACAGCAAAATCTCTCTTAACACATCAATGAGCACCACTTAGTTTTGCTTTCAAAACACTGATCATTTAGCTCTATTGTGAAACAGCAGACAGCACGTAATCAGAAAGAGTGCACTATTCAGTGAGTGAGCAAACATAACCATGTACAAAACATACACATTTTTTAAAAGAGCCCTTCAGATGACCATTCATTTGAAAAAAAAAAAGAAAAAAAAAAAAAGTGGAGAGAATATTTAGCCACATTCCAAGTTTTAGAATGCCCATGAAGTCTTCCACAGAAGTTACACTGTATTAGACATAATTAAAATTGTACATTACAGTATTTCCTTTGAGCTGAATACATACTATACTTAGCAAAGTATCAAAGATGACCTTATGAATTAGTCCACAGGTAATTCACATCCAGAGCCCATAGCTCTTACCCAGAACATCTGAGCCTCAGTGATTTTTGCCTAAAAAAATTTTCAAGCATGTTTTTCTTTGTTTCCTACTCACTAAGTACATATTTAAAAACACTGCTACAAAGTAATACATTTCCCAATGAAAATTCATCAATATTAAGACTTTAAATTCTAGTTATGTCATCCCCCAAGGAAATATTAAATGGCTAAAAATATTTTAAAATTTCTACATATTTTTCTATGCAAAATATTTCAGGTTGAAGATCTTTACTTTCATTTTAGCCAAATTAAACGGAAAATTTAAAAAGACTGTACAAATCATGTAACGCCACAGCATACTAATCTCATTAAATCTATTAAACAATTAATCCAAGATAGGTTATTCACTTTTAAAACTCAAGCAAAGCTACCAAAGGACTCTTGCAACTGCTTAAAAACAGATTAAAACTACTGTAGCAAAAACCTGCCAAATAATATCAAACAAAACTTTACTCTTTTTGCTGAGACATAACATCACATCAACTCACAGTTCAGGTACTTTTATGACTACAGGAGGAAAGGAAAGGCAGAAGAAAAGTCAACACACTCATGTCTGGTTTAAACACACTTCTGAAAATGCTTAATTGATTTCTACTGTCAGTGCTTTCTAGAAATGGTATCTTGGCATAACTTGTTCCTTGCTCCTGCATGTTTTGGCATATTTTGTTGTTGGCAAATAAACTGCTTCATAAAACAACCACACCTCAAACACTAAAATTATACCATAAACAGAGAATTAATTTTTACCTAGAGCACTAAACTTTTTATTAGCATTACAAAGCCTCCTATATGTGTGAGA
>JAOTQP010000001.1:96834445-96904336 GCA_026413545.1 Cichladusa arquata
CATCCAAAGTATAAAATAATCATGTATTTGTTTGCATCAAAAACTACTACAGGTTGATTAAATCTGATTAATATGCAAACATTCAAGAAAATCTGGACAAACATTTATCAGAGTAATAAGTTATTATCAAGTAAAGAAACAATTTTCAGCACATTCACCCCTCTCTGATAGTAGTTTCTATCAATAATCCTTTTCTTTTGCTACTGTACATCTCCAATGCCCCTTGCATTTGAAACTTTGCACTACACAGAACGTAGCACGGATGCTCTTTAGGTCTGAACTGAATCTCTCAAATGATAACAAGTTGGTACTGCAGGCTGGCCACAGAAATGCCACAGCAGCAGCTTTTGCCATGACATGGAAAGTCTGACAAATGCAAAACCATTTTTGTAACTGTTAGGTTATTTCACAAGATGTTAAGATCATTATGACATTTCTTGGGTACTTCACATAGTTACTTTAATAGATATAATTTTCTTTCCCACAAATAACTTGCTGCTCCCCTCCCCCCTTTTTCCTGACTATATATCCCAGAAGTTCATAGAGCTGCTCTGCCTGTCTGTTCCTGGGAGTCCCTCAGAAACATCACCCACCAGTTCCTTCATTCATTAATGGATTTCCTGTATGCAAAGAAAATGGAATGTTTTCTTTCTGAATACTTACTTTCCCTAAAATTGTCAAGCCCATTATCTATGGCACCACTAGCAAGCATTTTCCCTAAGGAACCAATACAAGGTCTGGAATTCTATTTTGCCTGCTTCTAATACAGTGTTTGACATTTTCATACCTTGAGATGGGGCTTAGTTTTCATCCCAAATTACATCTCTAGACACAGAAAGATGTCGGCTTCATCTCACTTTTGACTGCAATTCATTTTTGAGAAATGATTAAATATCAAGGGATTTTAACTGTGATTAAGAAAACACTTATCAGTAATTCAAAATTTCATCCTTACAATAAACCAGTTCAGAATTTTTATAAGACAGAAAACAGAGAAGGCAAAGGCTGTCTAACAAATAGGTCTAATCTTTTTGTTTATGATGATGATGATTAATATAATGCAGCCTATTTCAGAATTAATCTAGCAGAAAGACAGAAGTTAGATTATTTGATTTTTTATTCATTACAATCTGGAGGTTTTTAAGCTATTCTGTCTAGTAGTTGATTAGATTAATTTTCCTATTAATCCAAATGAGAGATCTTTTCCTCCTCATTCTAATAATTTTTAAGAATTATTTATTTTTTACTTGTTCCTCTAAAAGTTTAAAATCATTTGTGTTGTGACCAGTAAGCACATACAGAAGATGTACACTGATGATACCATTGCCTAGAAAATTAAAAACCCAGACCATACAAAAATAGATCCTCCTACACAAACATACTTTAAATGCATTTCTTTAGAGGACAGCAAGTAAGATTTTAGTGAGTGGTCATGATAAATGTGAGAAGATGCACTTCTCTGAAACACTGAAAGCTTTCGGTCTCTGCATGCACCACATTTGTCAGTAATATCAGCAAAGTTTTTCTTGACCATATTTAGGCACACTAATTTAGATTAATTTTGCAGACTGATCTTCCCCTTTTGTGTTAAAAAGATTGCATACTTCATGATAAAGCTCCCAGTAATAGCAGTAGAAATAATATGAACCAGTTGTCCATGACTGTATAAACACAGAGAGTAGTATCATGAGTACCACAAAGTTCAACTGTTCAAGCAGCTTGAGGTTTCTCTTCCAGAAGCAAAAAAATCACTGTTGGAGAAAAATAAGTTGGAAAACTGGATTTCAAGGCACTGCCTGAAAGGGGAGAGAAATGAAAGAGGACACTCCTCAAAAGCCAGTAGCAAAGTTGTCAGCGAGCTGCCATACAGAGAGTGGACTCCAGCAGAGGCAGCTTTTATAAAACCAGCATCACATCCCCCCACAGTCAATCAGCAAAAGCAAAGATCCAGTCCTGCACTCAGGCATCACAACAATTGCATTTCAGCACATATTGTACAATTCCAGATGACTGTAGTAAAAATATGCACCTCCTAGCAGCTGGAGCACCTCCTGTTTCTCCTACTTCCTTACCTGGTACTCCTGACAGATCTCCAAATAAAAGACACACATCAGTACTCATATTTTTCTGCCATTTGGCTAAGCAATTAATAAGACAAAGCTGTTCTTTGGACTATACCTCAGAGGTCTATAAACAATTTCACTATTTCAAATGCAAGATGAACATTGAAGATGCTCCCAGAAGCACCAGCCCAGATCTATTTAGGTTACAACAGTGCTCTACTTAAGTTAAACAAGACTTTTATAGAAGCTTTGTGTAAGTCAAGGTCATTTTTCCCTTTCTAACATGGCTACATCAGAAAACAAAAAGTCACCCTAAATTAAAGCAGGGCTCAAGAAAGGGCATTTTTTCAGCCACTTCTGAAGTTATTAATCTAAAGTTAGAAAGCTGTTTCAATTGTACAACAGTGTAGCACAGCAGATCTGACCAGATTCCTACCCTTTGAAGGCCTCTGAAACTCACCTGACATTCATGAAGCTCTTTGTGACTATCAAACTCCTGACTGAACTGATGTTGATGTGGAAACCTTGAGAGATGTCTCAATCAGACTAACAAAATTAATGGCTGCTTAATTTCAGCATTATTCTTTCAATTTTCCCACTAAGAGCTATCCTCCAGCAAATACCCTGAAAAGCATTTAGACACTACTGTGATCAGTTTTACCAATGCCATAGTGGGAATTAATAATTTAATATTCAATCATGAATAATACAAGTAGGCAGAAAGAAGTTTCAGATTACACATTGTAAAAGTAAAATTAAAAATACCAAATTATCCTGAATTTATTAAGAAACATTGAGGTTATGTAAATAGTGTGCATTAACATATAATCCTGAATATGATGTAAATGAAAACTCTATCCAAATATGTGTATACAAAAGGGGCCCTGGGGTATTTTATCATGCAGATCCTCAGAATAGAAGTCTAATTTCCTGAAAGAAGTGGGACATATTTCTAATTTTTTGTACCAAATTCATAAGGAGACCTAAAGTATCTATGCTTGCTTTTCTTAAAGTGTAAATACTTGGTACCATGACTTCACTGTTTCCAACACTTTTCAAAGTTCTCATTATTCTAGCACAGTCTACAAAAGCAAAGAGCAATAGCAGACTTTACTGGACTGTATTTGTGGAATCAGGACATAAATAGAATAGAGAAGTATTTCAAATACATTACTATATTATAGTTATACTGTAGATCATCAAAATATATAGTTATACTATAATCATCAAAAAGATAAAATATTGCACTAAAGAAGAAAAAAAAATTGCCATTGCCTTGAATGTTACTTGAGAGTGTTGAGCTCAAATCTACCTCTTTACTTAAAACTCAGTCATGAGGTTGTATAAATATTGATCCTGAAATTGTGTCCTTCCTGCAGAGAGAGACCAAAATAATGTAATTTTTCTCTTTTTTCAATATCAGTGTCTTTAGTAATTTGAAATATTAGTATAATATTGAAGAAAGCCCAACGAGGCACACCACTGTACTTAAGAGATCCAATTTGGCTCTTCCATTTAGTGCATGTGCTTCAAGTCATGGATGTAACTTATATTCCAGTACACCTTTGGTTTATCACACAGAATCAGTGTCACATAAATGCTGAGTTGGGAGGGACCCATCAGGGTCATCAAGGCCAACTCTGGGTCCTGTGCAGGACACTCCAAGAGTAACACCCTGTGCCTAAGAGCATTGTCCAAATGCTTCCTGAACTCTGTCAGGCTTGGTGCTGTGGATTTCCCCAGGGAGCCTGTTCCTCAGCCACCCTCTGGGTGAAAAATCCCTTCCTGATTTTTTAAAAACAACTTTCATTTTAATTGACTGATGTTTTTGTTTGACTAGCCAGAAATATTTACAGAAACTTCAAGTAGCTGTAGTTCTCTATTACAAACAGAAATGTTCCTTAAAAGATTTATTAGGCAACAATATGGTCTAGAAAGCTAAATCAAAATCAAATGCTTTAAAAAATTTCACCCACCATAAAATAACTCAGCAGGGACAGAATAGCAAAAGAGTGCTCCCAAAGAACCCCAGCACAAAAAGATACTTTATCTAGTGGCCAAACGTTTCTCTGAATAAAATGGAAACACTTTGGTAAATATCTCAGGCTACCTTGCACTCAACTTTAGTTTCTCTATCACCACAAGTTTTACTTCATTAGCCTGTTTCATCAAAAAGAGTTTCTTCTGCTGGCTGTCACTAGCACAAGCACTAGAAGTCGATTGCATTGAACATCAATTTGTGTGCTTATCATTGCTTCTGCCTTATGAAGACATTATTAGTTCTGTTAATTTAGCACAGAGAGACCTCAGTCAAAACTGAGGCCTTTGTTTGTCAGGCTCTGCACAAACCAGAACAGGAAGGCTTAAAGGCTTTCAAATAAGGACACAATTCTGCAGACAACACAAAAACTGGCAGAAGTGGCTGATGCCTCAGAGGGTTGTGCTTCCACCCAGAGGACCTTGAAAATGGGCTGTGAGGAACCTCAGGCAGCTCCACAGGAGCAATGCCAAGCCTGCACTGAGGAGACACCACTCCCTACAGCTGTCAGTACATGCTGGGGCCATGGAGCTGAAGGTGGCTTTCAGAAAAGGATGTGAGGCAGGTGTGAGCCAACACCTGGAGTACCACACCCTGCTCTGGGCTCTCCACGACAGGAGAGAGACAGAGATGCTGCAGGAAGTTCAGCAAGGAGCCATGAAGATTGAGGGACTGGAGCATTTCAAATGAGACAGCCAAGATTCTTCAGATTGGAGAAGACAAGGCTCAGGTGAAATCCCATCAATGTGTAAAAATACCTAAATGAAGGGTGCAAGGAGCAGAGATGTGAGCTCAAAGAAATTGGTACAGAATGAAACACAGGAGGTTCTCTCTCAACATCAGGAAACACTTTTTTCCTGTGAGGGTAACCAAGCACTGTCACAGGCTGCCCAGGGAGGTGGTAAGGTCTCCATCCCTGGAGACAGACTAAAGCCACCTGGACATGGTTGTGGGCAACTGGCTCTGAGTGGCTCTTCTTGAGTAGGGTGTTGGAGCAGATGAGCTCCAGAGGTCCCTTTCAACGTCAACCATTCTGCAATTCTGTGATCCTTTTTTTATTTTACAGACTCAATTCAACATAAATAATTATGTAAAGAAACACATGACTCATTAATTCCAGGAATAAATGCATGATCAGTAGTATCACACTGTGACAGTAATCTAAGAACAAAGCTGATGCAATACCAAGGAGTTTATGCCTCATTTAATTTAATAAGGTGCAAATATCTATTGGTATTTTAGTTGATCCTGATCCCACGTCAGTCTGTGAAAGACCAGGAAGTTTCAAAATATACATATTCATTTACATTAAAAATCTGAGAACAGGGTAACAGTATCAAAGAATACCAGAGCAAAGAAAGACCATGTAGGAAAGTTTAAGCAATGTTTCTATTTGGAAAATTAATTCTACCAAATAGCTTCAGTTCACTTTGATAGTCATTTACTACTATAAACAAACTCATGCCTGAGTACTCTCAAATTAATTGCTCAATCTTCATCAGTACATGTCATATAATGGGTATCTCAATTTTCAGAAAACATTATTTGCTCTAAACACCAGATTTAGCAAAGCACATCCTTTAGTTTGAAACAAAATAGAAGCAACCCTTTTGGAAACGACTAACTGTATTTATAAAGTCTCAGCTGGTTATTTGCGTGCCTGATGCTCACAGCCATATGCTAGTCAAGCAAGGACACAAATATCCTGACTGAATCCCACTCAGGATACAGTCACAGAGTTCCAATAATGTTTCCTTACAGACACAGAGAAAAACTAATCAGTTTAACAGACAGAAGAGAGCCGGTCTAAAGTAAAAAGGGGAGCAAAAGATTAAATTTTCACAGCTTACAAAGTTTCACCCTACATTTGGCATGGGTAAAATAAACCACAAGTATTACAAAGTTTCACTAACATAAGCTTAAATACCTCTTTTGAAACAGTTAGAAACCTACAAAATTCCTCCCTATATAAGACTTCGGTAATGCTCTAGCACCCTGAATATCGTCCCTGCAGTCCATTGGCTTTTATCTTGCAGGTCAGCAAGGGGAGAGGAAGTTTGGAACTGTGGAGAGGCTCCTGCTCAGCACACAGTAACAGCTCAATAAGGTGCTGCCCCTGTCAAGGCAGAATTTAATCAACAGTATTTGAAATGTAGTTCAGACTGCTGTGCTAGCAGAATTCATCCAAACACCTCGCACGGAGGAAGCAGACCATGACAAATATTTCTTTTTGCTGGCACTATACATGGAGATGAACAGCTGTTACAGTGAGGTATAAACCTGCCTTACTATTTTCAGAAAAGCAGGAGGACAGTCATTCTTTGAGCCCTGTGGCAGCAGACGTTGCTGAACTGACATGCTCTGTGCTGCTGCTTGGCACAGCTTCGGCGTCTCCAGCGCAGACTCCCCAGTTCCATGAAAGCTGGCCTTCACTCTGCACTGAAGGGCACAACTGTTAGGGATTCTATACACTCTCTGTGCCTTTCACAGCCCAAACATTAATGGCAAACTGCTTGCCAAAGCGCAATAAAACAGAGAAAATGCAAAAAAATGTCAGCTTAAGGTAAGCAGTTATGGAGAAGATGCTGTTAGGATGGCAAACAAATGCACTTGAGGGAGGCACAGCCTTCCTGCAGCTGGGGGTGCTGGACCAGGGGCTGCACCCCAGCTTCCACAGCCTCTTGCCTCACAGTGAGGATGGCATTGACACACACAGATCAGTCCTCACTGGTTTAATTTACCTTGTGCTTTAAGGCATGGATCCCTCACAGCCTGCTTACAAGACTGCTCTGCTTAGTGTAGCCCACATGGAAATCTCTTTCAGAAATTTCAGAAATTCCAATTTACCAACAATCAAAAAATGGTTAGTGGTATGGTTCCAATAGCAAGCAAATTCAATGAAGGACCCACTGCATTTTTAAAAAGGTGTTCTGGGAGTTGCAGTGTCAATAAAATCCTCTACTTACTGAACCACAAGGAATTTCAAAGAAGAAATAGCTATATTAAAGGAGTCATGAAAAGTTTCAATATATTGATGTTTCATATACTGAAGTTTCCAAGTTTAAAAAGCATAAAACTAGAACTACAGACTATTGCTAGAAGAGTTATGTTTCATCATAGGGCATTTAAAATTACTTCACCCTACAGAACAGCTTACTTTGACTACTACAGACATAACACTTACAGTAAAAACTAGAAAACATAAGACTACGACAAGGAACATAGACATAGATGTTTTTAAAATTAGAATATAAAATTTAATTCAATAGCAGCATTAGATTGGGAGTAATGATTATTTGAAATAATAGAGCTTTTCATTGGCAAAATTTATACAATGTGACTGAAAGCATTTTACGGAAATAAACAGAACACTTACGTTTGAGATTTTAACTATCTTCAAAAGCTAATGTTCTGCACACTTTTTTTTTAAGCAGAAAGCAATCTAGTATTTTATTCTTATATATATCTTATATATATATTCTTAGTTCCAGAAAAACTTCACACATGGTGTCTACAAGTAATTTTTAAGGTGGTCTGGAAGCATTATATTCATTTTTACAACATCCAAACCCAAAATATCTAAAGAACTTGATTTAAAATTATACACTCTTCTTCATAAAAAACTTAGTTTCCTTTACACACAAATTACTTGTCCAAAGACAAGTTTATACCTTTGCTTTCAAATTCTAAATGTGGTAAATTTGAGACAACTAAACACGCAGAACCCCCACCATGGGCAGGCATGATAATAATGAGCATGCATGTAGAGAACATACCTATACACACATTTGGCAACTGACCAAGCACAAATAGCAATATCTCCAAATGTTGGCCAGAAATTATGAATGCCTCATATCAAGTACAAAGAAATGGTTCAGCAGAAGACTAACACCCCAAGGATTTACAATACTTGCCATATTAAAAAGAAACACAAAATAATATGCAGAATGGAAGAGAATTATCTCAGAAACTTAAATCTCTCTGTGTCCACCAAAATTTAAAATCAGTTTTCTGTGTTTTACTGAGGAATACACATTTTGCTAACAAACTGGAACTGGAGACCTGAGTTCATTAACAGCTCTTCAAGGAAATAAGTATGTCTTACACAACAGAATACATCCTGAGCTTTAAAACATCAGTCTCTCACTGTGTTATATTTACAGTCTAGCAAATTAATATTCTACTTTTCTAAGCATAACTAAACCATGCAGCTTAAAAATCTGCATGGCTGATGAGTTTTGAGGCTTTAGAGGAGCCACATTCACCTTCACCATGAACAACCTACTCATAATGAAGGACTCCCATCTTCAGCCACCCTTCCATGAAATGCCATAGGATTTCTCCAGACTTTCTATAACCCTACCTTTTCTTACATATATCTAAATGTTACTAGCAATGCCTCTCTTGAAACATACCTAGACCATGGCTTGCTTCCATAGTTCTTCCCTATTCACCCCAGGGGTGAGAAAGCCATGTGGCTCTGTCTCCAAGATCTTGCTCTGTGCTCTTTTATTTTGAAAGTCACATGCTGATTTTAGACTAAACAGGCCCAACAGCCTATGCTTACTGCATGGCTGAAAAAGAAAAAAAAAGAAAATTATATTATTGGTTTTTACTTATTTACATCATTTTGGTAAGGCTTTGGTCCTCCATCTACAATCTGCCTCCTTGCAGCTCAACTGTACAGGCTCTTCTGTATAAAACATACATATAAATTAGCAGACAAAATCAATTACCCTTGCATCATTCTTGCTGCCTTCTCCCCTCCAAAATGGAATTTTGTTAGCTCAACAGTTTTTATAGCTTAAAGACTGGATAAAACTCAAGGTGCCTTAGCCACATCCTCATCACCAGGGAACATCTTTTTCAGTGGACCTTCTCTCACAGTATGTTCCTCTTTTGTGCCAACATTGCTCCATTCTTGTATGCCACCTAACCCAAACTAAAGTGTGCAGGGAGGTCTCCTCTCCAGTCATTTAAAACCAAATTTCTCTGTGTGGCTCTGAGCTTTACCCAGTCTGTTTTCAGTGCTACTGTCATCCAGCTGGTTTCTATTAAACACATGCAGTGGATCATAGCTCAGCAAAGGCAGCATCAGATGTATCCATACCCCCAAGCTCCCCACAGCTTTCCTCCCAAAAAGAAGGAGAAAAAAAAAAAAAAAGGTGGCAGGGGGAAAAAGGGACAGGAAATCTCTGTTATCAATAGACGACATCCTGTTAACTTCACTCACATGAGTCTATGTGATACATACTCAGTAAGTGTTAAACTGAAACCAGAGTCTATTACAAAAACAACAACAACAAAAAAAAAATCCATCTGATGCAAGCTGCTACAACATTAAAATAGATAACATTTTAGGACAGTTATTTATACATAGCTATGACTGCTCTCTGCAAGAAAAGACAGGACATTGACCTTCCCATAAACTTGTGAGGAGAATGAATTGTTTCTCTCCCCCCTGTTCCTGCACAACCGGCTTCAGGTGGCCCTGCTTGAGCAGAGGGTGAACCACACTATATGCAGAGGTCCCTTCCAACTTCAGTTTTGCAAATCCTAAGATCAGCAGGTCCACTTGGAAATGCATGTCTGACAAGAAGTAAAACTGAGAAGTTGACTGTTGAATGCTAACAACGTAACTTTTTCAGAAAAAGACTGAATTTCTATTATAGAATGTTAACTAAATAAATATCAACTCAAAAAGCAGTAAGAGATAATATTCCCACAAGACCCAATTCCCAAGCTGTGTGAACTGAAGTTTAAAACTAGTTTCTGTGTCCCCAGCTGTGTCCTGGAGTACTATCTGTCCAATTGCTGCATTTCACCTGGGAGCATTTCTGCACTGAAATGGACACACTTGACAGAAGATGCTGCAGCATTCCCTACACTCAGGCAGGCACAGCAACAACAGCCAGCTTCAGGAGAACCATTTCTGTTCTAAGGGCAAGATGATTTTGAGAACAGCATTTCTTCGTTCAGCACAGCTGAAGACAAAATCCAGTGTGACCTTTGGAAATGAAAACTGTTCGGTTTAGCTTTAAAACCTTCACTTCCTCTTCACAGACTTGTGAATACTTAGAAACAAGAATGGTTATATAAATGTAGGTTTAATCATGAGTGAGTCATTGATACCTATTGCTCAACTTAGCACCTTTTTCACATGTTGTTACAAACCATTAATTGCATCTTACCTGTAGTACATATAACTAACCCCAAAATGCTCTATTTCCTGTTATTGTAGCAGAAATTAAGTAAGTCCATCCCGTTTTCAACCAGTTAAAAAGAAATGGTTACAACTGATAAGTTCACTTACTCCAGTTTTGTTTAATAAGCAAAATCTGTAAAATCTAATGTTTCATGGAAATGTAGTTACATAATGTGGTTCTATTATTATTCATTATATCCACTGTGTATATGCTTGATGCCAGGCAATGTCTAAAGAGTTTTTAATCCAGCTTGGTAGCTTTCCACATGAAAAGCAAATTTGTCCTAGTAACTCTACATTCATTGTGCTGGTTTCTCCAGGAAAGATCTCCCTGGTCTTACAATAAATCCTTAGATCAGAGAGGGGTTTAACAAAGGCAAATATCTTATGTATCCTCCCCTTTTTAATAAAAAATATGGAAGCACAAAAATCTTTAGCGTGATACAATGCAGAAATCAAAGCAAGAGCCTGAAGAGCTGGAGACATTTTTCCTGGCACTGCTCTGAACAAGCTACAACATCCTAGGAAAATTACTTTCACACCTCTCTGTATCTCAATTTCCCCAATTTCTAGCCGTAGAAAAATCCAAAAGCATTTTTGCATTAATAAGTAAATACTGTATAAAAGTTAGGAATATGACCAAAATCCCCCTTATACTTATTTCACACATAACACTAACAGGTCAGTCTTTGTGTAAAATATATAAACCACTGGCATGTGAGTGTGGGAATCAAATGCTTCCAAGTCTTTATCCACACGTTGAACATTATTAGACATGAGTCTGAATCAACTTTCAGAAACACAATGCAACAATTATTTTAAAATGGTTTTAAAAACCATGTCTTAAAGTGTATTCATTGTTTATCAAGTTTTAGACAGACATGAAAACATATATTAATTTTGAAATAAACTAACTCAGCATATAAGCTTGTTAAAATAATCATGCCAAAATTAAACAGGAGGGGTTTCTTTGACAAAAAGTCTTAGTGTTATAAAACTATTTTGCTAAGTCAGATATTAAAATTTAGAGCAGCTGCATTTCCAACAGTGAGATAAGTAATATAATAAAAACCATAGAATGCAGCTCTGTTATGACATATTTTGAGTCAGCTGGGGTTATTTCCCCACGCACTCCAATTCAAAACAGTTCCATATGAGAAAAGCAAAAGCTCAACTTCTTTAATCCTTAACTTGATCCCTCCGTCAGTATTACACAGAGTATAACGTCACTAACTCAAATACACTGGGATAATACCACCTTTCTCAGAAACAAAACTGTGTGTTGGCAAATTGTGATGCATTTTATTCTCCAGATATGTTACTGAGGCAGCCTTTGTCCTGAACATGAGCACGTTTTATCCTGCAAAACAGAAGATGCACTGACATACAAAAGCACACACTAACAACAAACAGTTTTTTGGAAGGAATGGTGGCAGGAGTAGCAGAATCAGCAGTTTTAGTCTCTATTCAGATGATTTCTGGACAGCAGCCATTGTCTAGTACTTCCTTTAAAACTTATGGTATGGGACAAAGAAAAATCAAAGTACTTTAATTAGATCACTTTAAGTTAAAAAGAACACACAACAAATTAGAACTTACTGGTGAGTAAAATAGATTTGAATAGACATTCAACTGTCTAATAAATCTTGCTTCATTCTTCACTGCAAACACTCAAATCCTCCAACTAACTTTGACTTAAAAGAGGTACATAAACTTATTTCATTCTCCAATTTCCCCACAAATTCCAGATTAAGTAGGTACCATAAAAAAAATGGAATCAAATTAGATTATACACTTGAAGCACTCCTTGGAGAGTGCTATTGACTAAATGTTAATTTTTTCAGGAATAAAACACTGAGGTCATATATAGCTGGGGAAATTAAGACGTGCATTTTGTGGGTTTTTCTCACAAACTGTTAATAATTTGACTAAGTACTCTAAATAACTATGCCTCTATCTGTAAAAAGAGACTGAAAGAGAAAGAAATCTGAGGGGTCATTTGCTTTTACCCAAACTAAATAACTGATCATGTGCTACTAAATGTTGTAACAGAAAACAGAATAATGCCATTCGTGTCATGCTTACTGATTTGCCAAAAAGTCACAGGCCACAAAGATATCAGGTTCAAGCATGGGTCAGTCAGGGCTTCATGTATCTTGCCCCTCCTTCACTTTTCCTCTGCAAGCTTTTATCTTTTGACCCTCTCTGGCCATATCTAACACTTTTTATGACTGTTAAAAAAGCAACACAAAGCCAAATGTAATATATCCCAACTCTGACTGCACCAAATTCAGTCGACTTAATGAGAAGTGGAAGTAAATTGGTCTTCATTTAACACTCACCTCTGTTGCACTGCTTTGCCCACACTTTGGAAACAAAATTTCAAATTAGTTTGCAGATAAAATCTTATTTATATTTCATTGTGAACAGAACAGTGAGAAAAGCTTTCCACTATTTAATTTGGGAAGCACAAATTCAGGCTGTATTAAGTACTTACTTATGCTCTAATGGTTCATGTGCAGATTTCTTCAAACAAATTATACTAGACAGGGCAGACTGAATTGTGAAGCAAAGCAAAACTCCCAGTGTAATCAAGTATCTAAGTTAAAAAGCTAAAGTATGGTAGTTTAAAAATAAATGTCTCTGAACATAAAAACCTAACTACCCTTCGTAACACCACTTTGAAGAGTTAAAGTACTGTACAAATAAAACTGCCATTCAAATATGCACAACATCAAAAAGAAAAAAGTAAGCTTTTTGTGAAGGTCTGGTGAACATTTGCTGGACTGGCAAAACAGAAATGTTCTCTAATTATTCAAAGATGAAAGAGTATCTATTTAAGTGTATGTGATTGTTTGAATAGTCCTTGATGGGACAGAATTATTACTACTTAGTTCTTTCCATTATAAGCTAAAGAGTATATAAAATCTCAGCTGTCAGTATAAAACTATGTTATAACACTGCAGTCATGGACAGCTGTATCTGCTGACTATATTATTTTTTTCTCCCCAGGGGGACATACATTCATCCTAAATTCAAGGGGGAATCAAGCCTTGTGGAAGAAGGAACCCTGGGGACATTTTAGCAACACTGCAGTGGGGAGAGAAGGTTAATCATGAAAATGAGGCAGAACCATTACAGTGGGAGCTCCAGGGTAAGTAGGACTTACACAGAAATGAAAGTAGTTGCAAAATACGAAGTATGACTACTCCAAGGCTATACAAACACCTTTTTTTGTTATCATGATTGGTATGCATTTTATCATCCATCTAGTTACTCTTGAAAGGAATATGCTGCTATAAATGAAAATTAATTTTGTAATATTAGACCCAGAAAGTGTATGGTCTTTTTGAAAAACTCCAAAAGGATACATAAAACTAGTATGCTATCGAGTACACTTTATTAAGCAGAATCAAACTTATATGAAACTTCAATTACTCTCAAAGTATATTCTTCCAGAATATTGCCAAACATTCAGACTTGCATATGTGCCCATCACTGTTTCAAGTATTGCTAGATGGTATCTTAAAAAGTAAAGGCCTAAAGAAATTTTGATTTTGTCTGAGGTTTGTGCAAATTCCCTCTATCTCTGATGTGGATAATTCAGAGGAAATATGTAAATATGAGCTTAGGCATCAGTCATAAGAATTTAATCTGACAGCAGAGCAGTCTAATGCTAAAAAGACAGAAGCACTCATAAGCATGAATAAATTAAGTAAACAATCACATTTTGCAGATGGAGAAAATAAGACACAGACCTTCTAATCACAAATTATGGCCATCATCCTGCAAAGCTATTTACTGCAGGACACAGTAGTGGCTGACCATCTATGCATATTTATTGCACTCTAAATTAGATCTTTACACAAGATTTAATGCCTTAGTGACCTGTAAACTTCATTATAGACACACAATTCTCTTGGACTAACATTAAAAGGAACTCAGACCACAGTGATTCATCTAATCAGAAGGGCAGTTGGACTGCATACCCACCACATTAATGTGTTAGGAGCCCTGTTAGCTACCTGATTACACCCAAGACCAGGTCATCACCTGGATCATTCTTTCCCCTGCAACCTCCACCTACTCCCAAAGAGGTTCAAAAGGTTACACTACTGTTTGCTTCAGGGTTTAAGCTCTCCCACTCACAGAGGATAAGCTCTTGCAACATCTGGGCTCATTGTCCTTTGCAGTCAAAGTTTCAGGTTCCAGAAGATACTCTGACATTGGGGTAAGGGGTTATGGTTAGTTCGTGGGAGTGCACTGACAGGGCTGCGGAATAGAAACAGAAAATCTCACATTTCTGTCAATTCAATAATCTTTTATCAATATTAACTGGTGTTTCCTAAGGGAGGCACAAAAACTAAGGTCAGCAATTTGCATACTTGCTGTCACTATTACGTGATGTATTGCACATCTAGTTCCTCTCAAGAGGCTCAAGCAAGCCATGAACAGGATTCATTCCATATAAAACAATAATTAGAATAATCTACCACTGCAGAAATGTGGGACTACTGGATGTCCTAACATGATCAGTAGAGCTGCACAAGAGAAGAGTTTTTACAGCCATGTCCTGCCCACCCACCCTTCCTATCAGGGATGCACAGAGGAGCCCTTTCCAGGGGTGTCAGTTCTCAACTCAGATTTCAAAATGTGGAACAACACTGATTTGCTTATCTTCAAACTGCAGGCTTGTCTTGTTGCTCAAATGAAACCATTTGCCATTTATATGGAGGCTTGTAGACAGCATTCAGCTAAAAAGGGCTGAAAACACATTCATTTAAAATAAAACTTCTGTCCAGCAAATATCATCACACATAAGTAAATCCCAAGCTATAACACAACAACATTTTGTTTACCCATATAGCTTTTCAAACTATAGTAGCAAGTCATTGTTCCTGCACACAAACTGAAATGTTTGAAGTCTGCCTGTTTCAACATCCAGTCTGAACTCTGCTCCTACACAGCCACCCACACTCTACAGAATCAGCATGTCCTGTCCCATGGTTTGCCCTGCTGCGTGTACGAAACAAGATGGTTTCTCAATTAGGCAAATGCTTCTAGCAAGAAAACATTTTTATTTGGAGGAACAGAGTTTAAATACAAAACAATATGCCACAGACTTACCCCATTTCTCCGGTCTTTTTTAAAAAAAAGACTGATTTGACAAATACAGGAGACACCAATTAATTCTAGACTATTACAATGATGGAACATCAATCAGCTGAAAGAAATTCAGTGAAACTGCAAGTTCCCTGTACTCAAACATGATTACTAGAAAACCCTAAGTGCTTTTCAGCCTATACAACAGCCACTAGCCAAAGCCCAAGGCCATCTTCTTTTATCATAAATCTCTTATAATTCTTAAAAAATAGTGGTATCCACTACAGCTTCAGTACACTTAATGATAAGGTACTGCTTCAGTTTTCCATTCAATATACATACATTAATTCAATTCAGTTTATATTCACCTGGCAAAAAGGTCACACTTGA
This sequence comes from Cichladusa arquata, assembly GCA_026413545.1. Classification (NCBI taxonomy): domain Eukaryota; kingdom Metazoa; phylum Chordata; class Aves; order Passeriformes; family Muscicapidae; genus Cichladusa; species Cichladusa arquata. Next base: position 96,850,245 of record JAOTQP010000001.1, read on the forward strand.
AAACTACAATGGCTGAGACTGTGTGTAAAGTTCCAACACAGACAACTTTCACATGCAGGCTAAAACAAGGCTCTTAAAATAGGGAGCTATTCTGGAAATGCTGACACATCTTTAGCACTGAGTGGGCGCCAATATAATACACACATTGTGTACACATATGTTGCTGTCTTCCTGGGAAGCTTAGCTGAAAGCCCACATGGTTGATGTGGGACAGCAGGAATGCCTCTTTGAAAGCACTCACACTGCTTATTCATAGTATCCCAAACGAAACCCAAGGCATATGGTAAAATTATGACATTTCACAAAACAGCACTTATGGCAGTGAACAATCCTTTTGAATCAAAACTACCCTTGACACTTCAACAAAGAAAAAAAACACCTTGATGACAGAATTTACACATAATATCAAGCATTCAAATAAAAATAAATCTTAACAGCTAGAATTGCAGAGGTCATGGACAGTTTAATAAAGTGAGTTACATCCATTACAAACAGACCTACTTCAGTTATTCTTTTTCCACTAAAGCACACACCCACTGTAGATGTTCAGACTCCCAAAAGAATAATGAAACAATAGATGGACCATCTGCTGCTACACAAAGCAAATTGAAAATCCAGGAATAGAATATATGGGAGCTGTACTAAAATCAGCACTACCTTTCCATTTGCTTTCACTCCAGATTCTTAGCTAAGCTTTTAAAAACAAAAACAAACAAGAAAGACTACCATGAAGAAAAGCTGTAAGAGAGAGACACAAATATACATAAAGGTAAAAAAGAACATGAAACATCCTTTGAGACTTTTTTCTTTTCTTGGCAACTCTGACCCATACACCAATTTTCCAGTGACAAATACTTTCTTCTGTTAATACAGCAAATGACTGGTATTCATGGAACTGGCACAAGTGTACAGAAGGATATGACAGGTATCTTAAATTGCATATCCATGAATATCCACAACTTAAATGTCTTCACAGATTTCAGCTGATTTTACTCTAAGGTTTTCTTGCCATCTCCCAGGTTTTTTAGGCACGTCAAGCACAAGTCAAACAGAACTCCTTAATAAGCTTAAAAACAAGTGTGAACAAATAACTGCCCAAGGAAAAAACTGCCTTGGAAAGACTTTCTGCATAGTGCACTACTTGAAAACAAAGTGCAAATAAACAAAGGAACTGTGCATTTCCATGTCTCTTTTCCCCAACAGGTGCCTCAAACTATAGGATACTTCTGTTCCATTATGTTCAAAGGATTTAGCCATTAGATACTTTTACCATGTTAAACAGATACTAAGAGATGGGTCCTGCTCTTTTTTGTTGCTTTGTTTACACTGAATAAACATAAGCTAGTATATTTCACTAATATTTCCCCAGCTATTACCCTTTGCAATAGATTGGGTGCACTGGGCTTATAGGTTTTGAGACAGAATGTCAAAAGTCCTTCCAGTTATCCACTCCAATAAAAAATTGTATTCTCAGAAATCATTAAATAAAGGACTGATTTTTTTAAAACAAATATCCAAAAATCTGTCCTCTGAATCCATTTAAAGATATATTGGAGGACTCTAAAAAACTATGTTTATCTTGTAAGTTATCCATGACAGTTTAGCATTAATAACACTAAATTCATGCAGCGCAAACAAATGAAAACCCTGAAAATACCTTCTGCACTTTCAGAAAAGCATTTTGTATTCATATTCCCCTTGAGCCACTAAAAAACCTGGTATGTGGTGTTCAAACATGTCTCTTCCTGGCATTGGGATTCATTAAAGATAATTTCAAAGTGACTGCCGAGATCCATGATCCTCACAGAACAGTTTCCCTCCCCCATTCTTTTCTTCCTCCCAATGGAAGTGGAAAAATGAGAGAAAATAAGCAAGCCTTATTTTCTTTCTTCAGTGGCACTTAAGACAAGTCCATAAGGCAAGATTCCTTTCAGACAAGCATTACAAGCCTGTCAGTCATACATGGGTGTAGTTAATGAGCCCACATAAGCACAGACTGCAGGACAGCTGGGCACGACTGGGTCACCCCTGCTCCATCCTGCTGAACACCCCCCACACAAGCACTGTCTTCTTACATGACTGTGCTCTGTAAGTGATTAGAGCCCCATTCCCCATAGGGCATTAATTATAGGGATTAACAGTAAAAGGAAACACATGAACAGGATGCTACGTACTTTTGGGTTTGTGTTTTTTTTTTTTTTCCTTTTAATCTTTGTGTATTTGCTACAGCTATGAATTAAGGAGTAAAAAGGATGTGCAGAGATCTGAACAAAATAGTACAATACAGTCTTCCAGTCTGCCATATTAAAAAAGCCTATTAAAAAAAAAATACTGGAGGAGAGGATTTCAGCCTGCTGACACATGACTTTCTAAGCAAGGCCAAAAAAATCGACTATATATGCCACATTTTCTGTATTTTCCCAATTTCAGCACAGAATATGTATCATTAAGCTGTAAAACCACTGGAGCATTAGCCACTGGGAATGAGCTGTCAGTAAGATGCACTTATGAGGTGGATTAAAAATTCTTATTAAGTTAGAACAGACACAAGCCTTTATCAGCACTCCTATCACCCACCATTACTCTGCTGCTGTAACCAAAAAGCATCTAACTATAAATACTACTCTTAATTCTAGAAAAACCTGGAACTGCTGTTACTACTGTAAATTAAATAGCATAATGCTTACATCTAAGTGTCTTACTATGACTCAGGCAACCAGTACAAAATAACCTAACTAGAAATGAAGCATAGCTGTTCAAACTCAGAACAAAAAATACAGACATAGCCTATTTATTATGACCAACTCAGTGTTCTTGAGATGATCTAACAACTGAATATGTGCTTTTCCTATTACAGTGTTTCAGAGCTGAAAGCTAGAACAATATTTCATTACAAAAAGATTAGGTTTTTTCCTAGTATTTTAAAAGCAAATACTTAGAAATTAAGAGGCAAAAACAAGCAAACTTCACATAACATAGACATCTCCTTTATTGCTGGCACATTAGGCAAGCAGATGTTCTTAACAGAGACTGTCATCATTTTTAATGACAAACAACAGTTGGAACACAGGTTCTCCACTTCAGGATTTTCACAACACGCTGTATATCTGAACAAGCAGAAACATTTTCAGGCTCCATTTGTTGCATTATACCTTCCTTTAAAATGCATGACATTTATAGAGTATTAAATACAACTTACACAGCTCTACCCTAAGTGTACTGATGGAAGGCTTACACACCTTGTTTGCTCAGCCTTCCAAACTTTGACTTGAAAGAAATTATTTTTCTTGTGTCAAAACTAAGTGTTCTCCAAAAATAAGAACGGTGCTCAGGGATTTTGATACTAAACCTTAAAGCAATCTGGTAACACAATAATTAAATTTTTTACAAGTTACACAAAGACTAATTCTCTATAGCCCCATAAACTGTTCAAAATGCTAACATGAAAAACACCTGAGGATGTTTCCCTTTGTCTTTTCATATTCTCCCACTGGAGAGCAGTTAGAATTAAAGGCCTGCTCTAGGATATACACCTGTCAGGTCTCACCAATTAACAACTGCTTTTTAAAAAAAATTAAACATTGTTCTAACAAATGTTCTTGGGTACAAGACGCTTTATTACTGACCTTGCATTTCATGCTTCCCATGACAGACATTCATGACTCAGAATCAACTCTGAAATGAGTTCACAAAATATTCTGTTGGCTAAGGACCATTTTCCATTGGAACAATTTGAAAACAGATGCTAATACATTTGTCTGTCTTACTTTAATGTCCTTTAACTTATAAAGGGAAGCAAATTTTTTTCACATGCAGTCATTACTTAACAATACTGTGTTGCCCAAAATGCCCTACTTTAAGAGGGATAACTAACAAATGAACTTATCACCTCTTAAAAAGTAACAAGATTTCTAATACAGAGCAAATGAAGGTGTTTAGGTTTTTTCCAGGGCAAATAAAGAGGTTAAAAAGAGGTAAAAGCCTCCAGAACATTACTGAGGCCTAGAAACACACAGAAGAAACAATCTTAAGATGATTAAAATGTTTCTTTATTCTTGCTGTAATCAAGACTAGAATTTGTCATAGAATAATCCTCTACACAAGCTAGGGAATGATCACAGATTTTCCACTAAGTATGTGGGTTTCACTTCTTTGAATGTGTGTCCTGGGTCCAGCCAGAGCAGGGTAATTCTTTGGGGTAGCTGGGGGCATGGCCAGGAGCTCAATGTTCTTCCATTCCACCTCGGGTCATTTCCTTCTGGTCAGAGCAGTGGGAACGCTGCTCCTGAGCCAGAGGGAACATGGCTGTGGTCAGGTCAAGCTCCTCACTCTCACTTTTGTAAACTTTTGTCATTAACATTGCTACTGCTCCTGTTCATTTTCTTGTCTCATTGCTGCTTCCAGTAAATTGTTCTATCTGTGCCTTTTGTGCCTCCAGTTCTCCCCTCCAACCTGTTGCAGCAGGAAGGGAGGAGAAAAGGAGGGGAACAAGTGGCAGTGCGTGGTTTGGGGTTTGTGGGAACACTAAACTGGGGAATATCTTTCCTCGACCAAAAACATGTTAGTCAACAGATACTAGAATAAAAGGTGATCACTGGGCCCCAGATATAATTAATCAGCATTTGCAAGAGACTTGATTTTACTCACTCATAAACAAGACCACGGATCCTTCTCCTTCTGCCATCAGTACTCCATGTCTAATCCAACCCTGCAATATGTCAAGTACTTTCTCAAGAGCCTTGATATTCTCCACTGTTGGTCATATCAACATAAACAGACACAGAGCAATACTTTGGATTGGAGCTCAAGAGACAGAGATAGCAGCTAATCAGGAGCAGATAAACTTTCATACCTTATTACTCAGTATTCCTCCCCACTAGGAGACATTTGCATTGTGCAAGGTAGATGCAAAACTGGGGCTAATATTTTAAATGAGATATGGTTGTGGATTTTATTTCTAAAGACACGTCTGTTCAGTATCACAGACAAAACAAAGTAAGGCTCAAATTATTATTAGTGATAACTTTGAGTAAGAATCATGGAATAAATAAAGTAATCTTGACAGTTTTGCTATAGATGAAAGGAATAATTTCCTTTTTTACTGTTGCTTCAAATTTCAAAGCCATATAGTTTCACTGTTTTATCTTAGGGGAAAAGAAGGATGTGTTTTGTGAACTCTCACACAAGTTATCAAGTAGAAGAAAAAAATTAAATTTAATTATTTTTCCCCATTTTTTTTCTCCCACTGTAGAATCACAGCTTGCCAAAAATCAGCTAGTATCAATGAAAGACTAGTTCATCAGGTGGGCTGTCCAGGTCCCCAGTGGAGTCCTGATCTATACAATGCATCAGATACTATCCTAAAATTACATCTCCACTGTTTGCCCATTCAATAATTATAAATGAAAATCCTCTTACAGAGAGATCACAACAACCTCACCCATACAGAAATTAAATCCATATGCTACCATATACTATAATCTTTCATCATAAACTCCAGAAATGTGCTTCTTAGGCATCTGCTACTTCTGTTTCCCCTTTACTTTATCATCTATATCATAGTAGGAAGAAATACAGTTAAATCTGCCTCTACATTGGATACACCAGAAGAAGTAAAGTAATAATTATTAAGACCAAATACACTAAAATAAACAAACAATTACGTCTTCATCAATTTTCTGTTCTGTCAAGATATTTCCAAGATATAATAAAGTCAATATACATTCACTTCACAAAGTTAAAAATTAAGTAATGAAACAGATTATGGGGAAAATCTTCCATTATGAGACAGGTTAGCTCTTTAATTCCAACATGAAATCTGAGCAAATGATGGTGAAAGTATTCAACGTTTAATCACATGCTAGAGGCAAATATAAAAGCACTTCACAATAATGAATACATTCAGTTGCACTCAAAACAGAAAGATTAAATATGTCTTTAGTCATCCAAATTACTAACAAGACACTGATGACATCACCAGGTTGCTTGCTCAGGAATTTTTATCCCTCACATAAAGTCACTTACTGACTTCTTTTTCTATTTGTACTATGGGTTAAGATGTGTTTCTTTCCAGAGTTTACTCTTGATCCTTTCCATGTATTACTCATCCTGTTTATTTGGATTTTTTAATAGTTTTATTCATTGTACAGTCTTTTGTGCAAATACCACATTTTCTTTCAAATCAAGCAAATTATATTCCTAAACTGGCTCTCAAGAGAATACACTTTTAAATCATTCAGAATTCCTCAATATAAAAGAATGAAACATGACAACATATTCATCTAGCAAGCAGCAAAACTGTTCTGTGCAGACAACAGCAAACTTACATTTTTAACCACAAATCCTTGTTCCTCCAAATAAATTAACCATATTAAAGCTTTGCCTCTTTCTAGAGCATGCACAGTATTATTGCACAACTGTAAAGACAAAGTTACCCTGCAAACGTGCAGCCACTGATAAAAAGACTTGCTAAATAATTACATTGTCTGTTATTTTTACTATCATTCAAGTAAATTCACTTTATACTGAAGCAAAGAACAGAATAGGAAGAAAAAAAACTTAAGTCAAATAACCACAAAGTATTTTTCAAATTTCATGACATTATCAAAGTACTCCCTAGCATGCCAGATTTTAATGAATGGAATTCAGTAGTTCAGCTTTTTTATCAATATCCCACTCTGTCACTTTTGTTTTGAACTAAAATTTTAACTGTGTTAAACAAAACATACACTGCCACTTTTTCAGATGAAGGTTATTTCTTACTCTTTTTTAACTTTACAGGTTAGTGAAACTGTCTCTACTATAGGTTTGATACACAGCAAGCATGTCTTCTAGGCTGGCTTTTTGATCAAGCATTCCTTGGACAAAGGATTACCACTACAGCATGTTTGTTTTTATAAACTGGCTTTACTTTACTTCCAAAGAGCTTCTATTGACTAAACAGCAAGTCTAGCACTTGAAAGTGATTATTACCAACTTTTTTTTCATCTCTTTATAGAATAAAAGCAGACTTTTTTTCTTTCATGTTTCTAATTTTTAATGGAAAACAATGCCACAGAAGATTAGAAAAAGGAAACCATTTCTTTTCACAGCCTAAAAATAAAATTATATGTGCTTATAAGTTTAGGCATACAGTTAATAAAAATGGATTCTTTCTTCTATAATCTTTCTCTGTGCTCCTGCTTGCATGGCAAGCAGCTTCCATCATGCAAGCTAGTGTTGAAGGCATCCTAAAAAAAAAAACCTTATCACTGAACATAGAATATTTCTGGAGGTAGAGAAGCAGAGACCAAGTTTTCTAAAAATCAAATGCACACAGAAAAGTGATTGACAAAAGATGCATTCAGGTCCATTACAGCAGCCTTCCTTTCTATGTGCTTAATTCAGGAGTCAGTGCTGTCTGCTCCTCAAAAAGTTCCCAGAGTTGCTAACTCAGGCTTTATCATACCTAAGAACACAGCTCTATTTATAGCTGGTGACCATGTCTGCCCCCACAAGCACAGCTGCTCCCTATACAGACCCTGCAGGCAAGTGTGGGGAAGGGATGTGAGACACAGAGCTGTTGCAGACCAGAAATGGGTACTGGTATCCTCACTGCAACAGAGTATTTCCAGACATCTCTGACCAAAAGTACTGTGTGTTCAGAAAACACCTACTTCCCCCAGTCCCATTGTGCAATCCTATATTATGGTCTAAAGATAAATTGAAATCATATAGAAAACTATGTCAGTCATTTTGTATGATCCTAGCAGCAGAGCTATCATTAGCTTTATGATAAAGGAAACTAATATATGGAAAGCCTACAGGACTGATTTGCCTAACTATGCTTTTTGAGAGCTTTCATACTTGCCCAAAATGGGTATAAATGGTATGGCACCTTAAAATTTGTCAACAGCATCATGCACACACTCATAAGGCATAAATAATTATACAAAAGACAACAAGGAAAATATCAGACTGTAAATATATATGTCCCCTTACAACCAGCTGAACTCTACTCAGACATGACTGTCAACACCACATTACTTGGAAAATAATGTTTGAAAGAGACCTTTCACTAACATACGAAATGCTGTTTGATTTTAAGAGTAAAAAGTGAAAGACAAAGTGCACATATCTCTCCTCTACACAACTAGATATGAATCAAGGATCTAAATCAATTATGAGAATTTACAAGCCATTATTTTTTCATTAGGATTTTTTGTGGTTTTAAAATCCTTGTCTTCCTCTGCAATCTGAATAAATAGTTGCCTCTAAGTAACTCTGGTACTAATACTTCCTTTGTTCTCATTTGACAATACCCACCCCCAAGCACTGAAGATTATTAAAAAAAATTCTAAAATTAAAATACTGCCTTACAACAACTGCAGTCACACAGCCTGTTTGCATTTATGCTGAGAACAAGTTGTCATAATACTGCTCTACCATTTGTAACCTCCACACATTCTCACCTGCCCTCTGCAACAAGAGTCTCTTTGTCTGAAAAGTGTGTATGTGTAACGTTCCTTTTTTAATTTAAACTATAACCAAAAATAGCAAACAGCTTGTGCTCCACCAAATCTACACTGAAGCCCAACTACTCATGTGGGTCAGGTACACCAAAGGGTTTATTAAAGCTGTTAAGTTTACATTTGGTTTTACATCACATCTAAGGAACAGGAGGGGAGAAGAGGATGGAAATTCTCACCATAGCATAAAAGCTCAAAAAAAAAAATTAATTGCATTTCCTCCTCTCATGCAACCCCATCTAATCAGTTATGCACTTTTCCTCAGAAGCCTCTTTGTTAGAGACTATTTATTGTAGCCAACTTCCATTCCCAATTACCTTATCATACATTATACATTGAAAGAGAAAGTGCCCTCCTTTTCCTAGGGACACACAGGAGCAATGGGCCAACACTCCAGAAGACTTCCAAGCAGAGTAAGGCAACTTCATTTAGTAAAAATCTAGTGAAGAAATCATCTAGAAATACAGGTTAATAAATAAAAGAGGGGAAAAACAAATACTAGATTCCTTTCTCTCAGCTTCAGCAAGATTAAACACTCAACATATGATACCTCTAAAACGTGTAGAGACAGTTTAAGTTTAGGGGTTTATATATCATGCTAAGCAACAGACTGATGGTATTGTACAGCTTAGCTCAGAATTTACTGGAGACCAAAAACTACATAATATGCTTGGAAAACAGAACAGGTCACAGGATGCCCATAACCTTTATTTGACAATTACCAAGTTATCTGTGTGATATCAACCAAAAGCCAAAACTGACTCCATGGAAAAGGCCATTAACATCCTTTTCTGAATCTGTACATTCTATTTGTCAAACAAAAAAACATCAGCCAAAACAATCTTAACTTCTCCAAACAAAATCATCCTGAACTAAAACTTTACTCTTCCTGATCCTTCCCACAATCAACAAAACCTCCTCTGCCTGGGGACATGAACAAGTTGTGAGGCAAGCTAAGTTATAAACTTCCTAAATTCCTCTAAATAAAACAGCAAGGTTGTGATATAAGCAGAGGTAATTCAAGGAAGCAGGGTAAGTTACCTCACCACAGGACAGAAGTACACAAGGGGCTACTGCATTACAGCTGGCACACCTGACACCCATCCTGATACTATTTTAACCTCCTATCAAATCTGTACTTTCAGGATAAGGAGAAATAGGTGAGAAATGTCTGTGGCAGAAAGAATGTTGTGTACTTTAGTGTACCAGCTCAAGGACTTGATCCAAGAACCATAACTGATCACAGTTGTCAACAGACTTAAGGAAGAGAAATTGAATACTCTATAAACCCTATAAACTCAATAAACATGAACAGTAACAAAGGGGAATTTGATCTATCATTTGAATTGTATGTACAAGACCTCCTTAGAAGACTTAAGAGACTATAAGAATTCTGCACCAACACTTAAACAAGCTGTACAATATAGAAACACATAATTTGAATCAAGACACCAAGTGGCCAGATGCACAAGAGAATTTAATAAGATTTTCTAGATGGAAACAGGTGATCTTGAAGGACTTCTTTGACTCTGATATTTCCTTCATGCACACCTTCCTTCCCTGACCACAAAACCACCAAAGGTCTCCTCTTGACATCTTCATCCGTACCATCCACTACTTAAGAAATATCCACCTTCCACTTCTGGTTTGGCACTTTAAAATAAACAAAGCTAAGCAACTTTGTCTGAACCAAGGAGCATTTTAAGATATTATTAAAAATAAGTACACACCCTGGTTTTATAATTTTCTCCCTCTTCTCATATAATGAGCCCATGGCAGAAGGCAAGAAATATTTAAAGTCAGAGAATAAGTTCAATTTAAAGACATTCTTCTAAGGATATGATTTACAGGAGATCACAAGAAGCCTCCCACTTGTCTCTATTAGTAAGAAGTGAAAACTATGTCCAGCACCTTGAATGAATCCAAATGTAATCTCCCCACTGCCACTTTTTTCCTCCTATAGTCTTCTTATTATAACTTATGTGCTTGATTATTTCTACACCTGGATAACACATTTGTCTCAAAAACTGCCATTCTACAAAGGTTTTATTTTTTCTGAATGCCTAATTCTGGAATACAGCAAAAGGGAAGGAAGTTTGAACTTCACAAAAATGATGCTTTCCAGCTTTAGTTTACTTCCCAGTAAACAAAGGGCACAAAGAAAAGCAACAAAAAGAAGAAAAGACAATGCAAACTCCTCAAAGACACAGAAAGCCTTTTAAGAGTAGATGAGCCTGAACCAGTAATTTTAATAATCTTGCGTTAATGACCTTTTAAAAAGTAAAATCTGTGACAAAATAAAATTACTTGATTCATAGAAAGACTTCTGTGCAGTATATAACTAGCACAGTTTACAGAACTTAATGGACATTATCTCTTACTTCATTAAGCAAGAAGACTGAAAAGACATAATTTTGTAGAAGACACCATACTCAGAAAATAGATGCAGCTAAACACAGGAAACAAACTTGCAAACCCTATTTTCCCCTCTTAGCAAGACTTATCCAAGAGAGTACAGGATGACAGCACCAAATACTCTTAAATGGCTATCATATGTCTTTGAAATGGAAATGATACTGTACCTGTCAGATTATGTACAAATGGCTAACACAAAAGCTTACACTGCAATAGTGCTGCTTCTCTAACTTGTTTCATTCACAGGATCTTTGAAAACTGAAATTCATTCACAGAATTCATGAAAACTAAAATTTATGATAAATTATTCACAATAGAGTAATTGTTGTGTCATTACACAAAATCACATGCACATTGGCACTGGTTCCTAAATGTACCATCACTATAGAAATACAGATTAGTCAATAATGCTAATGGGTTAAAATGATACCAATCAAATTTCTGATGAATGAAGCTTTTCTCTTTTCCATGATGCCCTTTTACCCAGAAACCAAAACAGAAGAAGAATGAAAACCACAGAAGCTGTCCAACTGCCAACATTTGCCTTACCTTTTTTTTAAATTGACTGTCTCCCAATACTTCTGCTACAAATTGCTACTGCTACTTCAATTTGACAGCCTTTTAGAAGCATCTTCAAAAATACAATCTTTAAACGATCACCGCTACTATTACATTATAATGCTAACAAATAAGGTCAATGCAAGCATATTTGGAAGCAAAGAAGCTGAACACATTAAAAACTTCTTTTGCTAAGTTACCAAGAATTAGCAGGATCAAGTAAATTGAAGCACTGCTTAGCAGGATGCAGATACTTAGTTATATGGTTCAGAAAAAAGTACACCTTCATTCAACTTAAAACTAAGACACACATACAGATTAAGCATCACCAGTAGATGAAAGAGGATGCATTGAAATCATAAAGATACAGACTTTTACTTTTACATGGGTCATGATCTAAAGAAGGCTTACAATTTTTTTAAGCATCCTGACAGAATGCAATTTGTATAGGAAACATAACTAACAATTTGAACACAAGAAAAACATTTCCACTACAGTCCTCAAGCTCTGAACTCCATCAGTTAAGCAAAATACGATAGCTGTCAGCTTCTCAAATACTAATTTTAAAAGCCTGAAATAGTTACTGGGATTCAGTGCACTTCATCCATATGATTTGTTTTAAAACTCCTCCTCTCCAACCATCTCACAAGAATGGCCCAAATAGACAGTAAATATGCTAACTACACCTTCTTCAAAAATTCTGTGCTTCACAAAAGACGTCCTTCTATCACCACTGTTACCCCAATGCAGGAATTGAAAAAAGCAACTGGAAAAAAAAAGCTGGAAAAAGCTGGAAAAAAGCAACTCTAGCAATTAGATAGAGTTACTACATACTGCCTGAATGACTGCACAGACCTTACAGCAAGTATTTTGAAAAAAAGTGACACTGAAATTTGCTTTAATTTTTGCTAACTTTAAGCAAACCTGTAACTAGATTAGGGTTTCACACAACACAGGTAAGTCAAAATGAAACCTGCTTATATAATCCAACTATTTCTGTCCAATTTCACTTGTCATAGAAAGTTCATGTGTCCTTTGAAACACAATGACTTCTGTACATACCACCAAATGGGATGCCTAAAACAGGCAGCCATAGGCTCAGTGATGGACAGCTCTCTCAGGAGTTCTGGTAAGAATGCATCTACAGTGAAAACACTGCTTTACACACTTACAAATTCAAACACAAAAAAATTCATTCATCAAAATCTTTAGTGATCACTTATACACCTTAAATAGTGTATTTTGCTCCTCCTGGAATATTTTTGCCTCAGTATGCTCACACCTGGACAATCTTGATGCTCTTTAAGAAAAAAGTCCTTAGATGTCAAGCAAATTTCAGACATCTTACCAAGCCCAAAAGACTACCAGAGTAGACTGAGTAGCTATAATCATTGCCAAAGATCTGGAAGGAACATATGTATAATTCACACATAACAGCAGTGACATTTACAAGAATGGAGACATTTCACTGCTCCTACCAACAATTTCACCAGCTGTAAAACTATACTGCCACCATGCCTGCCTCAGAGCTCAAATGCAGACAGAAGAGCAGGAATCCAATCCTCCATTCACTTGACATCTCATTCCCCACTATTCCCTTTAAAAAGGGGAGACTCCAGAAAGAGCACTGTCTCTTGTTTGAATAGATTTACACTAATACCACACAAGGCAAAGACTAATAACCCAAACAATGTTATATCCCCCTCTTAGCAAAACAAGATTGTAGATCTTGCACGCAATTTCCTGAAGTATTATTTTTTTTAAATATTAGGTAATCAAATATTAAAAATCTCTTCAGTTACCACCAAGAGTTCAGATAAAGTGGACATTAATTCCTTTTATTAAAACTGAACCATTGTAGATCAAGAATCCATTAGGATTCTTTCATTTTACAGCATGACACTAGTGTTATCATTGCTCTACCATAAAATCATGTAATATGTAAAAAGTGTGAATACTGTTTTGCTTCATTCCATAACTTGTGAAAACTCTAAGTCAATATCCATCATGGCTACCAAAGTTTAAGGATCAAGGGTACGGAGGGAGGTCAAGCTCAATCCAAGTTAACAGTCACTCTCTCTACCTCAGGAAAAACTACATACTGTAAGCCCTGTGAATAAGTTATTACAATGAAATGAATGTTTTATGAAGGAACTGCACTTGGTTTTAAAGGTCACAAAGTGACAGATAAGAGCACACAGTGAAACAAATCCAGCAAATTACTGATTGACCTGCAGGGTCAATGAATCCAAGCAATAAATATTTCTGCTCTTTGAATAATTAAAAATGTCAAAAACACAATGGCTGCAGACAACAGTGTTAAGAACGCAGACAGACCAGATTATATACTTCATATTTAAGTATATCACTTACCTGTCCTGTGACTGCTCTTCATACATTCTTTCCTTTCCTTCTTTAAAGAGTCTTATGGCCCGTTTTGATTTTTTCATAAGACTGTCAATGTAGATTTTAAAATACTCATTCTCACTGAGTTGTGCGAGTTTCTGGTTGTCATCATACTTGCTCAGAATAAGTCGTAAATGTTGGTAAGTATCAGGTAGAATGTCAAGTATATAAGGTGGGCTGTTTTTGAGTTGAAGCTTTGGGTTTTGGCACAATCTTACCTAAAAGCAAAAACAAGAGAATGTAAAAGATAAGAAATCCATTGAGACAAAAAACTGGTCTGATATTTTAAAATTTACTGGGTATTACATACTTCTCTAACCTCCAGTCTAAAGAATTAAATCCTACTTCATTCATATTCTGTGAAATTCCAACATAGTTTATAACGTTAAAAGAGGCAAAATTTGACTTAATCTTGTCACATCTATGAAAAGCAAACAAGCTTACCTATATATTTTGTGGCTTTGCCCTTAAAGTATGTCTTTTCCTGTCTAATATATGCTAATGAGCATATCAAAACACGGCATGCAACAAATGCCAAGAGCAGTACTTTCATGGAAATGTGTTTGCTGCAGGTTAACTTGGCTACAGGTGTTTAAGTATCTACTAAGAATTCACATAAATTACTTTGTCATCTGCTGGCCCTCTTTATCCAACAATATAGCCTCTTAGACCCTAGGGAAATTTAATTTTGAATGATCTGCACATAAGAAAATGGTCTGAACTGTGACAGTGGTTCAAAAGTTATTACCTACAACAGACAGCCTTTAGGACATCCAAAAACAGATATTGTAAACCAGGAAACAAAAATATTATAAACTCATTGCTTTCCAGCTCCTGGCTGGAATAGAAATTCAGTGCTTTGCTTTTGGCTGATGAGGAGGTGCCCACCAAAGCTTCTTTCTCATTCCCCTACCCATAACAAAAGACTCATAGGTCAAGACAAGGACAGGGAGAGAAGATCATTCACCAAATACTGTCACAGGTACTTAATATTAAGGTAATTACCCTCGATTTGGGGAACTTAATTCATTTAATTACCAGTCAAATCAGAGTAGGGTAAAAGAAAATAAAACCAAACCTTAAAAACACATTCCACCCATCACTCCCTGTTTCCTGGGCCTAATTTTATTTTCCACTCTACCTACCCCCCTGCAGTAGCACAGGGGGGATAGTGAATGGGGGCTGTGGTCAGTTCATCACACCTTGTCTCTGCCACTCCTCCCACCTCAGTGGGAGAACTCCTCACACTCTTCCCTTGCTCCAGACAGGCGTCCCTCCCACAGGAGACAGACTCAAGTTGGGCAAGTTTAAAGATGACTTTCTCATGGACCACAGTTCTTTGTGAGCTCCTTTAGAACACATCCCCTCCACAGGGTGCAGTCCTTCAGAAACAGGCTGCTCCAGCATGGGTCCTCTGCAGGGTCACAAGTCCTGCCAGGAAACCTGCTCCTATGTGGCTCCTCTGTCCATGGGACCACAGGTCCTGCCAGGGGCTGCTCTGGCACAGGTTCCTTATGGTGTCACAGCCTCCTCAAGCATCAGCCTGCTCCAGCATGGGATCCCCCATGGCTTACAGGGAATGTCAGCTCCACTGTGGACCTGCATGGTCCCCACCATGGGCTGCAGGGCAATCTCTGCACCAGCACCTGGAACCCCTCGCCCTCCTTCACTGAGCTGTGTGGCTGCAGAGTTGTTTTCTCACATATGCTCACTCCCCTCTTCCTGGCTGCAATTTGCTTCTTCACAGTAGCTTTTCTCCCCCCTTCTCTAAGACACTGCCCCAGAGGCATCACTGCTGCAGATGGAATCAGCCTCAGGCAGTAGCAGGTCCATCTTGGAGCCTTGGCAGTGCCTCAGCAAAACTACCCCTGTAGTCCCTTCACTACTACAACTTTGCCACTTAAACCAAATAGAAGAAAACATCTCACTGAATTTGGAATCACTGTGATCCCAAATGGCACAAATAATAAGTTCAGACTAATAGAATACCTTTATTTGAATCTAGTTTTCACTGGAAATGTTACTGGAAGAGAAAGGTACTCTTTGTTTCCTACACATCCCTAACACAACAAGATTAGAATTGTCTCCTGCCTATCTAAATTTTCTGATAGTTTGTTCTGTAATGTTCTCTTCTAGAAAGAAAAAAACTAAAACTAAGAGGTAGTTTTTGACTGCTGTTGCACTGAGCTATTCAGGCTCAGCTAAAACATTGCATAGGGACACATTCTAGATATGTGTGCAGCTGTACATATGCAAACACTTATGAAAAAATTAAGACCATGTGGTAGAAAAGTTTTATAGGCATCATTTGGAGATCGCCACATTATATATTAGTGACTTTGACATTCTTTTGAGGTAACTAATGAGGTTATAAAAACATCTTAATACTGCTGAAAGTAGATTCCTATTCCTGCTAATCTATCAACTTGAAAAAAGCTCATCCTTGAGCTTTTCTGGGTGAGAGGGGAACAAATCTGTATCCTATAACACTCACCTCTCTAAACTCAAAGCTCTATCACTGAACTCTCCTGTAATTTCTACATCTACACCATTAAGAAATTCACTGCCTTAGAACTGCTGCCACTAACAGACCTTCATGCACCCCAAACAGCAAAGCAAACAGGTAATAGTTTGTTACTGAAAGGTACTGTGCAAGAACACAACCAGGCAATTAGACTGAGGTAACAGGGGGTCATAGATAGAAAAGTGGAGATAGAGTGGACAAAAGTCTAGCATCATTCAAAAAGTCATGTTTTAAATACATGACATTTGCAATAGCTCTCCTCATTTCACTGATTGTTATTTTAGTAACTTCTATTATTCTTTCAACTTTTAGAGCAAGCAATACATCAGGAAGCCTTCTGATGTGTTGTAGAACAGTCCTCATCCCAGAGAAATTTACATCTCAGCAGGATAAAAAAAACAGAAGCAGGCAAATATGAATGCATGAGCTGTTCAACATGCTGAAAAGTGGTTCAGAGACTGAACACCAGAAGTTTGGTATTTCTAGACACAAACTGCAAAGTTCCCAGCAAGGTCTCAAATAATTTAATGGCTTATAAAAGAACTCCTTCAAGTTGAGAACAAGGTAGAATGAAACAAAAAAAAGAGAGTAAAGCATAAAGATATTTGATCATCTCTTGACCAGTAATGAAGTTAGAAAGTGCAATCCACAACTGTAAGAGCTTTGAAATGGAAAATACCATTTATATTTTATGTGATAAAGATAAGGTCATCAGGATAATAAAAAAGGGGACAACAGGGCCCTAATTGTGGGTTAGGAGATGTCTAAAGCAGGATTCTCAAAGAATAAAGGTTTGCTATCATAACATTTTTTCAGTATCAGAAAAGCACTGAAGTTATGCTGACAGATAGAATTCTCTAAGGAGATGTCAGAAACACGGGCAAAGAATCCTACATGTGTAGCTAGAACTGAAAATCATCCATGCAGAGACATACATGAATTTCTTTTAGCAGAAGAGTAAGAAGGAACTGGAATCCCAAATACAGAAGTGAAAAACTTTATGAAAACCAGATTTTTTTCCTCTGAACTTTGAGTTCACTCTGATTTCTGGTTTAGTGAAAACTTGAAACCAGACTGACATTCTTCACAAGACCAACTACAGGTGACGCAAATCTGTCACAGATCAGGCCTTACACCCTCTGAAGTAAAAATCAAGAGGGGAAGAAACATCTGAAAGATCAAAATGTTTGTTCAGAGAAAAAAAGTGAGCAACGAGAGCAAACCACAAGCAGAGAAGGCTGCAATCATTCTGAATTACTTATTTACCCTAACTTAAATCTCATGAACAAAGAATTATCTTTCTGAAGTCTATCTTTTTGATCAGATATGCCCAAGCAGAATATAAGTGATTTCATATATATTAGGAATACCATTAAAATACTAAAACAAGAAAAACCAATTTTCTTATAGCTGCTGTATTTTTAACAGCCAGTCCATTCAGCTATACATAAAAAATATTCAGTTATAAGGAAGAACTATTTTCTCTTTCAGAAGTTCTAGAAAGTTTTCTTCAGTCTCACATCATTACATACAAGATAGTTTACAAGGCTTCATTTTCTGCTGAATTTGGAGAGATAAAAACAGCACATTACCAGAATTTTCCATTTTAAAACAAGCTTTAAGAAAGCCACACAAAAATTCTTCAACACCTTCACTAGTTTTATGCATTATAATTAAAAAAAAAATACTCATATTATGTTCAAATCAGTGATCCACTGAAGTAGTATAAGGTTTCCTTCACTTTACAGAGCACACAAGGCTTCAAAGGAAGTAAGTCTGTAAGGAGATGGTTGGTAAACCATATGGTTTCCAGTCAGGATGTCCTGACACATACCACAGCAGTTCACAATTAAAAGTAAGCAAAAAGAAATGACACCTGCTGACGCAAAAGATTTGCCAAGACCTTTCTTCAAAAGAAAACAAAACTCAAAACAAACAAACACAAAAAAAACCCCAACACCCCTAAAATAAAGAGCTCTATATTGCAGTTTACAAGGCAACTCTCACCAACACATTAGGAGCGGACATGAATCATATCACTGTGTGATTTTTGTATTGTTATGACTGGAAGTAAGCGTGTATATATTTAGCAAGCACTCAGTGGTAAAAAATGAAAAGCAGTAAGCAAGTTAGTAAAAAATATCTCTCTTATTGAGGCAAACTGAGACAAAATTAAGCTCCTTTCACTAGCTCACATTTGGGACAATCCAAGTACTTAATCCAAAATCACAGAAACAATGGGAGTGCAATTCTGTGAAAACTAAGGCATTACCTTAAACTACCAGAAACTGATTTTGAAATAGTTGACTCTGGATCTTCCAAGACAAGTTAACTCTAGCTGCTTGGCAGAAAAAACATTAACCTCCTTTCCCCTTCTCTTCTTGCCCACCTCTAACTAAAATAATAATAAATAAAATAAATGCCACTACTAACACTTTTGAAGATATTTGATTTAAATCATAAGATATTATTCCATAGCATCGTTGGAGATGAGAGTAATGGAGGCCTATTGCACATAGACAAGTGATTTCTTGCTAAAAACTATCTTCTATTCACTTTTTAAAGCAAAGTTGAAAGCCCTTGACTCATTTGACAAAAGGACCCACGTTCAAGCAAAGTATAGCAGCCTTAACACAATCTGTTTAAACACCTAAGGCTAGTCAAAGACAATACAAGGAAAGTCACTCAGCTAAAACAGAATAAGTATCTAATGAGTAGGACATCCGCTGAACACTGTTTTCAGCTGCAGTGAATGGGTCAGATGGAGCATCAGTGCTCACACACTTCCAAAACTACACCTCCAAACTGCCCAACTGAACAAGCATCTTCTGCCATCCTGCACAAAATAGTCAAAGAATTTGAAAACACCTTGACGCACCACAAACAGCATAATGGTAGCTCTGCAGTTAAGATACCATTACAATTCTCCAGCAATCCACAGCATCCAATGCAACCAAGAATGAATTCTGAAAAACTTAATCAGGAGGAGCTAATAAGGAAAATTGTCCAAGTTTGAACATTATACTTCTTCGACACAGATTTCTACCTGCCTGAAGTTACCTGAACTGCAAAACATTTAATTTTCCATAGAAAAAAAGCTCCCATCAGAATATAAGTAGAGGTGACCTAAACACCAACCTTTTTGCCTGAGAACACAGTAAGTGCTTGTTCAACAGCTACCACACTGAGCCATATGTTTCCACAGTGGAAGAATAAACAATAAGAACGCTGATGCCACAGACACACAAGGACAGTTGACTTTGGAGGGTAATTTTACTTTCTTCCAATTAAAAAGAGAGAAGCTTCTGTTTCTCTGTTAATTTTGTGTTCTTTTTCCATAAGCAGCATATGCAGGACACAAGATTTCCTACCAACTTTGACCAGAATCAATCACATTAAGTTTTGCAAAGGATAACCAATGCACACATAGTTTCAACTACCATGCTCTGTATACTCAGATGCTGACAGATGTTAATTTAAAGAAAAACCACAATACTAAGCCACAGAGGTAACACAGTTTTAACTCACTAAGTCGATAGTATAAGCTTTTTAAAAGCACTCTAGTTTGCTCTTAAATAATTACTAAATAGTAAATCAATGCCATCTGCATTTATACAGTCAGAGTCAAGAAACAGGTGGGTCATGATAGTGCACCCAAATAGTTTAGGCAATATTGTTAACCCTCATAGAAGAAAATTCAATTATTTTCAGGTCCAATGCATAGGAGCAATGAAAAGTGATTAAAAGTTGATGAAATATATATCTGTTTTAAAAAATCCCCTTCAGAATGTGTCACAATTTTATCAGCTTGAATCCCACAGGAGTGAAGTGTGAAAAAAATAGTACTGGCAACTCTAAATAGCCCAAGCAGTCAACTGACCTAACTATTCTGATGTTTACATAGTAGTAATTCTCTCCCAAGGCTGGTCTCAACACACCATTATTCTCAAATAATAACACATGGCTAGGGTCTAGGTTTTAAAAGCCATTAGGTTTATAATCTCAGAAAAAAACCCTCATGTAATTCATACATGGTTTAAAGGAAGACCTGAGTTATTTGTTAACAACAACCATTTTTCATTTATTTACAGGATACAAACTTTCTAAAATATAGACCATGTTTTAAAAACAGCAATTTGCTTCCTACAA
The DNA here is from genome assembly GCA_026413545.1 of Cichladusa arquata. Lineage (NCBI taxonomy): Eukaryota > Metazoa > Chordata > Aves > Passeriformes > Muscicapidae > Cichladusa > Cichladusa arquata. The sequence goes on from JAOTQP010000001.1 coordinate 96,870,804, forward strand.
GTCCATAGATATATGGTCAACTTTCTTATACAAAGCAAGCATTGAAAAGCAAGCCTAGCCTTCTGAACCGTAAAAGAAATATTATCTATTGCATCACACAGGAATTAAAGCATTTTTGGTTTTTAATTACAAAGCTACTGCTTACCCATGAGAATAGTAGTAGAGAAACTTGACATTGATGCTCCCTTTGATAATGCAGTTAGTAGTGTAATTCACGTAAGACATCCCAATAAACCACAAAAAGTATAGATCCCAGTGTATGAAGTATAAAAAGGAAAGATATATAGACAGATAGCAGTTTACATTCACTGATTATCTACATGCAGATTACTTTTTTATTCCCTGCAAGAATGTTGCTTATGGTAACTTTTACAAACAAGGCTCTAAGCAGGAGCACTATTCCAGCATCGTCCTGCTAAAGAACTCTTTTTCAAAATCCATTATTATTTTCAGACTGATAATAAAACTTTAAAGAGAAGGCACCCAAACAGAACAGCAATATTCTGCCTATTCCAACCTAAAGTATCAGCTCATGGAAATTATCATGAAATCTGAACAATTTGAAAGCAGGACACATAACCAATTCTACACAAAGAAGTTTGTATGGTGTCTAGGTAGCCAGAATTTTTGCATACACCACAAAACTACCCTCATAGTACAGTTCTTATAGGGCAGGAATGTTTGTAGTATTGGTTAATCCCTTTTTGTTGCAAACAAGTAATACATACAGAAAACCTCATCTGCCAAAACCAGGACAAAATTACAGAAAGAAATGAAGGAAAGATAGAAGATGGCAATTTTAAAAAAGAAAAAAACGCAAACCAGAAATTATTGAGCACTGCTACTAGTTTTTAAGGCTGCTCTTTTTTTAGTGTTTGGTCAAGATGAAAGCTTTGCTTTGTTGCCATTATTCATTTTCTCAACATCATTAGAATGGGGAAAACTTCAGCTACCTTACTACAGCAATAAGATGGTTATCACAGCTACAATAGTTAAAGAATAAACAAGCATAATAACTGTTATTACAACAAGTAAAATAGGCCTCCAAGCCACAACCTTACTATGGGTAGCACCCCACTGACTTGGCAGAGCTACTGCCTTCGCTAGGTATTAATTTGATCTGTGACCCACCACAGAAATAAGTCATAGGACACACTCCAGAAATGGGATTCAAAACAACAGTTGATCAAGCAGGTTTCTATTTCTGATTTTAATCCCTGGGTTTGATCTAGGTGGAAAAAAAATGACCTTCCTGTGCCTACTGCCACACAAGGCTATGAGATTTAAATTGGTTTGCCAGCATATTAAATTTGCTCAAACACATCCCTTTGCTACAAATGCTAAAAACTCAACCAACAAGCTAGAGCATTCTCACACTATGACATCATCCTGTCTGGTATACTTTAATACAATTTTGAAATAAAATTTGATTAACTGAGAGCAGCTTAAAGAGGATACATTAAAGATCCAAAGTGAAGACACTTATCCAGTAAAATGAAAAAGGAAGCACAGCACAATGGCCAGCCTTTCCAGTGACTTCTACCAAAGAGGCCTTCCTGGCTGCTCTGATGGGCTGTGACAAATACAGATATCCTGTATTGGATGAGTGAAAGCAATTCAGAAGTCTAAGCAGTGGGATAAAGTCTTTCTGGTAACTGTGATTATACAAACAAGTCAGGGTATACCCTTACTATATAGATCTGTAAAAGGCCTGACACAGGGAAATCAGAGCTCTGCATTCCCCACGTGGTTTCAACAACAAACCAGATTCCTAGTTTCCAAGCTGAAAACTTCCTCCTACTGAAGAGTACCTACTTTTGAGTATTTATATTTGCAGTTCTTAGTACAAGAGAACTCGCTGTTAACAGCATCCTGAACATTAACAGGAAAATGCCAACAAAGTCTTTGTGATAATAACCATTTTTATTAAAGTTGGGGTTTCAGTTTATAATTGCTATCAACAAACACAGTGGAAACAGCAGACACTATTCTTGGAGCACCAAAAAAAAAAAAGCCTACAAGGACTTAAAAAATACTTTAACACTTGTAAAGGTACATTACATGAAATAATCTCTATCCTGCCAGTATAACTAATTATGAACATGAAGACATGTTGAAGATCTTATTTCACAAGAGGAAAGTAAAGAGTTGCACTAAATCCCAGAGTTAAAAAGTGGTAACTGTATCGCCATACAGACCCAAGGCCAACAGGTAGTAATCCTCACTGCTCAGCAGTTTCCAGGGGAAGCTTTTAAGTATCACCCCCTGCGCAAAGCAGAGCGCCTGCATCTCCTGAACAGCAAGCCATGTTACAATCTAACTCTTCTTACCACTGGTAAGGCACTCTCCTAGATAATCTATCATGATACAAGCTGTCATTCCAAAGGATACTGAACAAAATGTATCAGGCTGGTGAGGGGAAGCATAAGAGCAAAAAATCTGTAGTCTATCCCCCCACTTCCTGAAAATTGAGTTTCAGTACAGTGTATTTCTAGTTTCAAAATTAATAGTAGATGTACTCACAAGTCATTAAAATGCAGAACACATACTTTAAAAGTTAGGCATGCCATACTAATCTGTTTACTAAACTGACAAGAGTGACATCCCCCAGTCCCCACGCACATTCCTAAAAGCACAAACACATCTATGTTGCCATCACCAATGTATCTCACAGGACAATTAGCTTAACTGAAGTTTAATACTTCAGAGGTCTTGTTTGCAGACTAACAGTGTGACACAACACGAAACACACAGAATATGTGATTACAAGTCTAAGTTAAGCAGCTTTTGGTTAGGACAGCTCTACAACTTTGAGTCATTTTAAAGGATCTGAAAATAACAATAGCCTAAGGCAAACACACACATTTGTTTTCCTTCCACAAACCAAGATTAAAAAAAACATAGCCAGAGGCCACTGGAAAGAAAAAGAAAAAAAAAAAAAAAAAGAAAAAAAAAGACAAATGATGCTTAAATAACCAAAAACATAAGTCCCCCCTAACTTCCCGAGGCACATGCAGCACAGCACTCAGAGCTGCAGGAAGCTGTTTGCCCCTGTGTACCTATTTGAATAGCCCCATTCTTCACTGTGTGTATTCACGGACGCACAGAGACACCCACCACTTTGTCCATAAGCTTCCAGGTCTTCTCCACAGTCCTGCGGTCGGCAGCTGCCTGCTTGGGGGGGCCCACAGCATCCTGAATGGCATCGATGAAGCCCAGGATCCGTCCCTTGCGCGGGTTCCGGCCGTTCAGGGAATTGGCCATCTGGGAGCCAAGCTGGCCGCAAGGACAGAGAAACACAGGCTCACAAGGTGCTCCGACAACATCTTGTCACAGAGCCCACCGCAGCCCGCGAGGCAACGCTTCCTTCTCCGCGGGCAGGAAAGGGCAAGATCAGGGCATGTTTAGGAACAAGCTTAACTTTTCACGACGAACAGCGTAAACCCACCCGGCCCGGGTTTACACTGGCAGAAGCGATCCCGGATTTCATGTCAACACCGGCACCCGGGAAGGGGGAACGCACCCGCGCCCGGCTCCGCGCCGCGCCCCTGCCCGTCCCTGCGCCCGCCGGCCGCGGGCACATGCCCGGCACCGCACAACAAAAGAGGCCGCGGCAGAGCGGGGGCAGGAGCGGGAGGAGGGAGCAGAGGAAGGCAGCAGGCAGGCAGGAACCCGCAGGGCAGGCGGGGGCAGCGGCGCGCACACGGACCCGGCTCCCGGCACCGCACGGCCGTGTACCAAGGGCGACAGCGGCCGCCGGGAGAGCCGGGAGCAGCGGCGGCAGGCAGCTCCTCAGCCCCGCGGTGGAGCGTGTCTCCGGAGGAGGCTGCCCTCCCTCCGGTGCCGTGGGAGGCAGGCGGAGCGCATCCCGCTCCGCTCGGCTCCGCGCCGGCCGCCCCGCAGGACTCTGCCCCGTGCGCCTGCTGCCGGCGGCGGGCGAGCGAGCGCTGCCCCGCGGGGAAGCGCGGAGAGCCGCTGCCCCGCCGCGGGAATCGCCCTCCCGTACCCCAGCCCAGCCCGGCCCGGCCGGCGGGTGGGTGCGAGTGTGCGCGCGTGGAGTCCTACAGGCACATGCAAAAGAGACAGAGAGAGAGAGAGGGAGGGAGGGTGGCAAGAGAGGGAGATGCACACGCACAGCTCTGTCTGTGGCACCGCTCGCAGCCCCCGGCAGGCTGTGGTCTCCCCGCACTCCTAGGAAGTGAGGCTGGCTCCCCGGCGGCGGCGGCCCCGCTCCTCCAGCCGCGCCCGCCCCCTCCCCGCGGCGCGCTGGCGGCCGCTCCTCTCCTCGGAACATGCCCACCCCCGGGACAACACTGCGTGCGCGCCTGCGCGCCGCGCCGCCAGCGCGGCCCTCTGCCGGGGGCGGCAGCGCCGCCGCACCACAGCCAATCGCAAGGGCCGATTCGCTTGATTGACGCGGCGTCCAGCGAATGGGCGTGGGTGCGGGCACGGGGCGGGGCAGCGGCCGGGAGCGGGCTCGGGAGGGGGAGGGGGCGGGACGGGGCGGCCGGCCGGCGGCAGAGCGGCCGGGGTCGGGCCGGGGCGTGCGGATCCGTCCCACCTGGTCCCGCCGGCTGAGGGGCGGTCTGAGGCCTTTACTGGTGCGAGGGCCGGGTGGGGTTTGCCTGCGTGGGGACGCTGAGATTGTCGCTGGCTGTGGGGTGTGCAGGGGCTGTGGCAGCGCGTCCCTCCCTCGCTCCCTGCTGGGGCTGTGGGACCCCGGCCTGCCGGAGCGCTTGGAGCGTGTTAACAACTGATAGTTCTGCCGCCTTTAGACTGCGCTGCCTTTGCGCTTCCCCTTCGCGCTTTTGGGAGTTCGCTGGGGTTTTTTTGTGGCCACAAAGAACAAGAACTTGTTTTCCCTCTGTCTGGTTTCTTTTCTTGTTCTATTGCTTTTTTTTTTTTTTTTTTTTTTTTTTTTTTTTTTTTTTTTTTTTTTTTTATTTTCTCAGAATGAGGGAGCTTTGCTGTTAGGCAAGTGCTGAGATTTCTGTATTTCCAAGCTGTGAATGGGCTGGAGAGCTCCGAAAGATGATGAGGGAAAATGTAAGCACTTTCTAGTTTAAAAAGCCCTTTTGGATGCAATTATTTTCATGGAAACCCTTCCTCTGGGGATATGGTAAATAAAACTCAACTGATTGTTGTGCTTGAACACTGCAAGGAGTGAGGCTTACCTGCATTGGGTACAAGACACTGGACTTCAGATCTTTTTGGAGATTGTCCAGAGAGGAACACTTTGCAAGAGTTCATCTTCTAATGGGCTGGCATAAAAGGAAACAGAAATGCAACACCTGGCATCAAAGTTTTTATTTTCTAAAGACTATTTTTTAAAGTATTAAAGGAGTATTTTTAAGTTTTAGTTTTCAAAATATCTGCAAATATGGTTTTCATAGTAGTTTTCTTTCCAAAGATTTCCTATTATAGCAGTTTGCTGTTTTTCTTGGGTTTTTTCCTACTTTTTCTTGGATTTGACTTTTAATAAAATCAGAGTCAGGTACAACAGTAGAAAAACTTGTCGAGTATTTCAGTGTTCCTTTTATTCGTATTGTAATTTATCGGTATTTTTATTGCAGGTGTCTTCCTATTGATTTAAAATGTGTCATGAACACACAAAACAATAAAATCATATCAATAATGTCTTCCTCAAAGGTTGTTCGTCTATAGCTTTTAAATATGAATTGGCAGTTATTTGCCTTAAGTGGGTAAGCTTCTCATTTTATTGTAGTCTCTGTAAATTACTCTCTTGCCTGTGTTGGCTTAAAATTTCCCTCTGGCAGATGTCCCTGTCCCTTTTTTCTTTGGAGCTCAAAGAAACATTGTAAGATCAAGTTGATAGTGACTGCTCGCTCTGTCACTATCTCCCACTTGGTTGTGAAAAAAGCAGAGGAGCTGATGCTTTTTCAGAACTTGTAAAGCCTTTGGTTCCTGCTCTGGATTGTTTTGCTTTCATTGTTGTTATGTCATTCCCCTCATATCCCTCACTGTGCCAAGAGCTGTGATCTGTGAGCTCCTGGTAGCCGTCTGGGGCTGAGTCATGATGTCTTGCAGTTCATCCGAGTGCAGGGCTGGCAGGAGCGAGCAGCTTGGTTCCCTGCATCCCTCTGCATCTGTGCTGCATCTGCTGTGAAGGCAGTAGCCAGCTCCAGGGGGAAGGTGAGTGGTTTTCAAGCAGTGTTCTCTCGTTGCCTGTGCTGCACAGTAAGTACAGACATTCTGGGAATTGCAGCCCTCAGGCATCTTGTGAGCACACTGGAAGCAAGCCAGCTGGGAGAGCAGGTGGAAGAGATACCTATGGCTCCAGCATCAAGGCTGTTCAGGATGGGTCAGGATTCTGTGGGCTGTGCTGTGGGAGGATGGGAAGACACAGCAGTGCTGATGTGGCTTCAAGCACAGAGTGACGAGGCTGTTTGACAGAAGACAGCTGAGAGGTGAGGCTGAGAGGAGTGGAGCAAACAGCTGCTGTGTTTGAAGTTCAGGGATGTCTTGTTAGCAGTTAGCACATAAAGAGCTTGCCTGCTGGATCTGTGGGGTACATAAGGATTAAAGGTGGTCGCTGAAGGCACTGGGCACCTGGAATATTTCAGTACAGGCCAGCAGCACTGTGTTAATGTCCACATATTCCTACTGCCCAGCTTCAGGCTCTCCAATAGGCTAAACTAAGAAGCTAACCTGCCATTATAGATCCATTGAGAGACCACAGTGTTTTTCAGTGCAGGCATTTTGAGTCTCGAGGAAAGAGCATCTTTCTGTTTGGGCTACATGCAAGGTACATGTGTAAGTTGGGTGTCTAAGGTCCAAAAATTTTGTATATACAATTAAAATGGCTCCACAGATCTATTTCATTTACAAGCTCTCCAGCTGAATGTTTATTCTATTTGTTATTATACTAAAGAATGTGGCAGTTTGGATCTGTGATTTAATCACTCTATGAAAACACTACAGAATAAAGCACAGTAAATCTGAGGCCTCAGCTTTTGAGATTTGTATGTTATATGAGACTGATCCTCAGCCTAGTCAAGGTACTAATCAGTTGTGTAGTGATGACAATATTAGGATGTCATCCTGGGTTTGGTAAAATTCTGTAGAGAAAATCATGAAATTATGGTGGTTGGGAGTCAGGATATGATGAAGGAATCCAGACAGTGTAAAAGAAGACTTGAATTGAACTCTCTTAAGTCCTTTTGTTAAAGTAGGGATTTTAGGTCTAAACACTTTACTGAAAATCAAAATCATGTGACTTCTTGAAAAGCCCAGCTGCTTGGTAGGAAGAAAACAGATAAAGATTAAGCTAACAGTTACATTTGTCCATTGTAGTATTTTCCTATCTGTTAACTGGTTTGGGTTTTGTTGGGTTTGGTTTTTGTGGAGGTTTTGTTTTGTTTTACTTTCTTGGTAACTGTCATTCTTCTGGAGTTATTAGACTGCCTTATGAATGCAACTTTATGTTGGCGCTCGTGAATGAATTCCATTCCATCAAAGAGCAATTGACAGGCATTGGAAAGCAAGAGAGATGTTTTGGTTTGGTTTCCTTTGTTCACCAGCTATTAAAATATTACTGGTTTTCTGCAGTCAGTCAATGCATGTGATTTGGGAGCTTGTGTCATTTGGGTGTTTTTTGCTGTGGTACAAGTGGTTGTACTCAAATACACTGAAACATAAGAACAATGAAGAGTAGGTTCTATTTATAGCAACATAAATAAGGTTAATATAGTATATAATATGCTGAGTTAAGGGATATGGTAGCAATGCTTGTAAAGCTTAAATCCATTTCAAAAATTGAATGTGAAGTGACTTCTTGCTAATTGTAACACAATATCCTGGCTATCCCATCATCCTTAAACTTTCAAATTTATCTCTTGGTGTTTTGACTGAACATGTACGATGTGATGAAAAGGCAGCTGTTCATGGGGGCGTAGCGTTCTGTAGTGCAGGGTCAGGCAGTGGTTTAGTGGCTGAGCTCTGACAAGGTCATCCTCTTCTCAGCATGTGCAGTGCCCCAGCAAAATGCAGCTGGTCCTTCTTTGCAGGGAAGCTGAAATTCTAAGGGCCATTGGAACCTACTGCTATTTTGGTGCCCTACCTTTATCTGTTCTGTAAAAACATCAAACAAACAAAAACAACAAACAAGAAACCCCTACACCACAACCCAAATAAACAAAACAATCAAAACAAGAGAAAAGATAATTGTTGTAACAACAGATAATTCTTAAGTTCCAGGACTATTTGCTTAAACACATTTTGGCTGGCCCATTCTAGATAGATATGATATCTTATGCCACCCTCCTTCTCCCATATCCAATTACTGCATAATCATCTGTAATAGTTGTTAAGAATATTAAAGTGGAGTAAATGCAAAATGCTTCCATGTTATTGTTTTGCAGCACCCTCAAGAATGCTAGGATCTTTAGGTCTTAAAAAAAAACCAAAAAAACAAATAAAGGGTTTATACACTGCAAGCCAGCATCACAGGTAATTTCTAAAGTAGGTTGCAATGTACTTACCTGGGTTTTATTGTAGCAAAATGAGAGACAGAAAGCAAAACCAATCATCTGTGACACTCAATATTCTCTTATTGATAATTTAAGTTGGTATAATAATAATAATAGATGTTTTTCCTGCCTTACTGGGTAATTACTTAGACAAAATTAGTGATGAGAGTGGCAATTTGTTGTCAGATTAGTATCTAGTTAATTTGGCTACAGTTATTTTTTCTCTATTTACTTATCTTATGTTTTTCTTAGTCATCAAATACTCAAGCTTACTTTTTAAAAAACTTTGTTACTGCATTCTAGAAGTGAAAATATGTTTTTTTCACACATGAAATGTGAATAGTGTAGCGGTTTATCCCACTTTGCTGTTTAACTACTGCAAGAAAGAGGGAAGGAAAAAAAAAAAGACTGTCTTTTCAAGTTTCTGTACACTGTAAAGATCTATCATTGCTCCAGCAGGCTGTTGCAGTACAACTGATGATAATGTAGCTTTGCTGTATTAGTTCCCTCTGCTGAGTAATTAAATCCTCTTTTTATCCTTGATGTAGAAAGGCAAGCTAAATTTATCTTTGTCTGTACCTGTAAATAAAATGAGCCAGGCGCTGTTCTTGAGCCCTGAGGCCAGGTAGGCTGGCACAGAGGTGGTCACCACTGTCCTTCTTGAAATGACACCACCCTCACACCCCCACATCCAAGCAGTGATCCCTGGCCTGTGCTGGCCCTGAGCCTCCCTGGGATTTGTTTGGGAAAACACCAGCTGACATGGGCCAAAACTACTCAGCAGTATCTTAACAATCTACTACCACACTTCATGGTGTGCCTAGCTCATTGTGGCTGCAGCAACTAGACAGATATTTGTTGGCATATAAATATAGACACATGCATATAATAATATAAATAATTATGTCTAATGTATATATAATTATGTCTATGTAGAATTATTAAATATATAATAAATATAGACAGAGTTTGTATGCATATAAATATACACACATGCATACACACAGTGTACTAGGAGATGTTTCATCTTCATTAATTTTGGTTGGGCTGCAAATAATGGCATTGTTTTCAACTGGCTTCTTAAGGAGTGAAGTCTTTAAAGGGCAAGAATTTAACTGACTGAGGCTCTTGTGCTCACATTTTCAAATCTTTCCTTTACACTAGGAGCAAATCTACTTAAGTATGATACTGTTTCCCTTGCAAAATACATCACATCCATTTGCCTGACTATGAATAATTTAAAAAATGCATTCTCTGTTTGCAGAATGAGTATGAAAACTAATTGTGGGGCAGGCCTGTGTTTGTTTACACACCTCACTAATGAGTTTGTTTGCTGTAAACTAGACAGCCCACTTCAAAACAAATCTCCGCCCTAATATATGGTATTAAAAAAGTGTGTCAGCTTAATTTTAAAACAACCTACCCCTCAGGGAGTGTTCTTCTGTTTCTTTTCTGTTATTAATTGCATCCATCTGCCAGAGCAGGTGCAAAGGCTTTAACTAAGTCCTGTCATTTTAGTACTACCTCTTGAATTCGCTCCATCTGTGCAATAGCATAAAAAACTAATGTCTATATCTATTTTTTGTTGTTTTTTATTATCCCCCTGTTCCTTCTGAGTGCCATAATCTTAGTTCTTCCCAATCTTCATCTGATAAAACAAGCTTTAACTCCAACATCCTTTTTAATGTCTTGCCAAAGTACAACTGGGTTTTCTTGTTTGACTTGATAATTAGAAGGTTTTGTTCTTTTCCATTCAAATAGCTCTTATTTGCCAAAATTTTTAAGATTTTTAGCTTGTGGTGAGAGGTTGTAAAATACTCCCAGGGATATTTCATTGCCATCTTTCTCTGGAGTAGGAGTTGTGCTTTGACAGGGAACAAGCCTGTGTCTATTGTGTGCTTTTGCAAGTCAAAATAAGCTCAGTTAGTGGAGATTTGAACTATATTGCTAGCAGCTTTAATTGAAATAGTCAGATGAGACACTGTCATAGAGGCTTTTCATTCAGAAAAACATGTTTTCAGTTGAATAAGATAGCATCTTAAACAGGGGAATTATGCAGTGCTTAGGAAATCATAGCTTAAGCGTGATGATTTATTTGCTTAAATTTCTTCTTCATTGTCGCTTCAAATATTCTTGCTCATCCTTCTAAAACAAGACAACCTTTTGTACTGTTATCTGCTCGACTCCTTCACTGTGAATTTGTGGTGTATCTTGTGTTTCCTGTATGCTTCAAGTTCTGCTGATATTTTGTTTGTGAGCAATGACAGGAACTCTTTGTCTTTGACTGGTAGAATAAACAAGTTGGGTTTTTTTTTTTCCCCTCTGCTTACTTACCTTCTTTTAAAATAAGTTATTTTTTCCACACTGAAAAGTAAACCACGTATTTTATAAGGCAAGTCACTATTTTAATAGAACTGAGTTATTTTTGACCTTTTCAATGGGCCGTTTTGTGACACAAACTGCATTTGGTATTTGTGATTATTTGCTGCATACTTCAGAGCATTCAGTTATTCTCAGACTGAGCTGATAAGATTTTTGCATCAGTTGCTCACTCTTCAGAATGCAATTGGTGACTATTTTTTTATTTCTTCACAAGACTTTCCCCCCCACCCAGAGGAAAATGAAAATGAGTGAATCAGACTTCTGATTTTTGCCTTTTGAAAATATTCATTTTATTGCATCAAGAAGTCATATTTTGAACAACAGTGAACACTACATTGAAATGTGCTTTTACATTATTCTATTAATTATGTTGTGTGGGAGAGTATAATACTTGTTTCCATTAAGTTTCAGATTAAGGCCTGTTGTGTCCAAGGAAATATTAAAGAGGTCAAAGTAAAACTAATAATGAAGTGAAGCTTGAATTAACCTCTTTGGCTGAATTTCTTTCGTTTTCCTGTCAAGTTTTCAATGTATCCAGTTCTACATGGATGCCTCCATTGTTTAGACAGTCAGCAGTTGTTCAGCAGAACATTGTGACCCTTGTATCAAGCTGCACAGAAGTAGTTTTAATTACTAGGAATGTGATTTTATTTCAGTTTGGGTTTTGGTTTTTTTGCTTGCAGATTTATTTCTCGGTGTTTTTAGTTTGTTCAGTTACCATTCACTTACTGGTAAATACAAAACCAGATATACTGGCTTACAAGCCTGTTGTGCCAGTATTTTCCTCTCTCCTTTCTGTTATTCTTGGCTTTTTAAAAGGGTCTGGTATTTTACAACTTTTCCTGAAATAGTGTAGTACTATAGGGGATAACAAAAAATGTCTTCGTATGTAGTTCAGTTCTTCTTAAACTCTTCCTTCATCAGAACTAACGATGAACACTCCAATAAAATTTTTCTACGTACCCACCAGTAATCGGTGCTGCTCATAGATTTTATTGTGCTTTTCTGCAAATTAGCAGGAGTGTGTCATGGTGCTCACTTTTTAAGGAATTAAATATTTATGGTTAAAGCCTTGTATCTCTCAACAGCTGTATGATTTTGGCACCAAGTACAGTACATGGTTGGTACTCAGTCTGCCACATTAAATGAAAATAAATATGAATAAAGGGCAGAGTTGATAATCTTACCTATATTGTCCCTAATTTTCAAGTTTGCCCTTTTTTGTGCCTTTCTCTTTATGAGAAGAGAGTCTAAATGCTATGTTTTGCAAGAAATATTGTTAATATTCTTATATGTCAGCAGTGTGGACAGTGTGTAATGCTTTACTCGGTCCTGGTAGAAAGGAATATCAGAAACTGAGTTTTTAATATTTGGTGGTTTTGTCCAAAACTTACAAAGAAGGTTTGGAGGAAGTAGGAAAGTCCTGTGTCTTAGAAATTTTTTGCATGTGTTTTCCTTTTACCTATAGGCAATGCATCCAGAATTTTGAAAGTAAAGTAGTGATCTGATTGTCTATTCATGAATCCTTGAAAAGGCAGGCTGGTCTCATAAAAGTAGATATTTGATAGTTTCATAAAATTTACTGAATGTGAAGGTTTCTCTTTTTGAAAGCGCATTGAGATGCAGTTGCATGCTAATTGTAAAACTCTTGAATACTTTTCTCTGCTTGTGCCTAGTTTTCTGAAGTTGATTTTAACAAATACTTCATTTTTTTTTTGTGGATACGTGCCTTGAGCTGTTTATTTTTTATGTGTACCATACTTAAATATTGTCAGATTGAAGGAGAATTATATGGATTCATTAACTCCTCAGTTCTTCAGTGCTGTATAAATTGGCTTTGGACTACTTCTGTCAGAGCCTCAGCAAGACTGTCCACACACTGTTTGTGTGGATATGACATAATTGCCACTTTGCTGTCTGGCTTCGCTGTCTAATACAGCTGAAAAGACTGTACAGCTTCCAGGGGAAAAAGTCCATATGCTGAAAGGATTGGTTGAAGCTTGGCTCAGCACATCCCAAAGACTCATCTCTCCATTCATCTTGAAAGTGATGCCCTGAAAGAGATGAGTGCTTTAAAGCAGACAAGCTAATATATTCAGAGAGCTTTTTCCTTTTGGTGACAAACAGAAGCAAAGTGTAGTGATGTTATCCCTTTTTTTTTTTTTTTTTTTTTTTTTATTGTACAAACCCAATGAAATTTATAGGGATACATGGGAATTCTTACTGCCTTTCCTCTTCATAACTCTGTGGTCAGCTAGACCAATGTCATGGTAGGAGTAATTCACTTTGTAGACCCTGAATAAAGGTACATTCTGCCACTCTTAATCTCAAGGAGACCTCACTTGCTTTTCAACTCCATTTCATAATCTTGCACAGCCTCATCACGTAATAAAGTCTACAGTTCAGTGGAGTGTTTGTTCCTGTACTAGTGCAATATCTCCTGCCCGTGTGGAATATCTACTTTAACTTGCAGGCACTGGAATGATAGGTGGTTGTGACTTTTATAAAAACAAGTAGATCTGCAATTTTAAAAAGCAGAGTATGGTAGGTACTGTGGTGTGTGTGAGAGAGTGCACTCCAGTTCAAATATTTGAAAAATGTGGAACACTTCTTCAAAGAAAAAAAAAAAATCATTATGTGCATCTCTCTCCTTTTTTTTTTTTTTTCCCTTTGGTCAAAGCTGGAAATATTTCCTCATGGACTTATTTCCTTTTACTCACTTGCTGTCTATATTTATTTTTTTCCTTCCACTTGGCTAAATTATGCCAGTTGGATTTTAACTCTATTTAACCTGATTACTGAGCCGCCAAGCCTGTGAAGAGGTGTAGTTGGTGAAGCCAAAAAGGAGAAATGCAGCAGGTAACTTACTCAGAAGTAAGACAATTTGGATAGTAAATAAAACCTTTTTAAAACCTTCAAAGAATATAGTGATTATATAAATGGAAAGTGTGTTCAATAGCACATCCTCTTATGTATAAGGGCAGAACTAGCAGAAGGCTGTTATCTTCATATGAAGTTGTATCGATGACCTCTGAAGGAGGAGGAAAGGAATCAAAGATGAGGTAAAATAATCAGAAAGAGCAATCAGAGAAAATATGCTGTAAGCAATAAATTGAGATTGAAATCTGTTTAAAAATACAGGCTTGTGGCTGTAGTTAAGTGCCTTGGTTTCACTGACATTATGCAAACATCGCCCTGGGATTTTATTTAAAGGGCTCTCATGTGTTCATGATTTTGGAAGAGTTGAGACTTCAGACCTGATGGTTAAGTGAAATGTGTTTGTTATCACAGCGTTATCACACTTCCCAGAGTTTCTGAACCCTTCCTGGTAGGTACCAGAGCTAAAACTAAATGGTATTTACGAAGGTGTTAGTTTATGAAGATATTTATTTTTGTAAGAAAGAAATGTGTGTTCTTCAATGCCTGTGCAAGTAGCCCTTGATCTATTCCCAATTACTTGCCTAGCATATCTGTCAGTCAGTTCAGCTTCTCTTACAAGATACTGTACGTTGATGCTCACTCAAGCTTTCTGGATTTTCAGTTTGAGCAGCTGCTCTGCTTGGCATTGCAGAAGTTGCAGCTTCCTTTAAAAGAATGCTTGCTTGCTGAAATAGTGCAGCTTGACAGAATACTGGAAACAATGCCTGGGAAGGGAGTTTTGAGCTCAGAAACTTTGATATTCTTTGTGAATATTTGACTGTAATTCCTTCTTCTGTTGAGTAGAACACAAAAATGTTGAGAGACTTGTTTTTTGGTTATTTTTAATTTGGTCTGCCAGCCAAAATTTAAAATATTAAAATATTCTCTATAAGCTGCTTATGAATAAGAAGTAGGATAAGAATTAGTCATAATTTTGGCAATGATTTAGAATTTAATCAATTAGCTGCAGTTACAGCTCTTCTATGAAGTGGTGTATCCACAAACACAATTATGTGAAACCTTGTTTGGATCTCGCTTGTGCAATCTTATTGTATTTTAGTGGTATTTTAATATAATTCTGGAAATAAAAATGTCAGATGAGCCCAAAAAAACAGTAGAAAAATGCATTAGTGTTCTTAGTGACATTACTACAGGCTTGTAGAAGGACAAGTAACATTAGGTAAATTTGGTTTTTCACTCAGCTGATGTTATTTTTCAGAATAACAAGCTTGTAGGGTCAATAGGAAAACCATTGGCACTAATTATGACTAATGTTTCAGTGTATTGCATGAAGCATTTAAACACCATGTAGTCTGAGATATTTAATTTTACATGTTTTCAAAGCTTTTTCTCTAATGGTAGTTTTATTTTGAAAGTATATTGAGCCTTTTAGGATAAGTTTAAAATTAGAGTACAGTGACGTCAGTGAGACTGTCTTGGTTTAAACCAAAATGTAAAATGTGAGTCTCCAGATTATCTTCTAAACTGTCAAGTTGACTTGGTTTTTGGGTTTATATTTTCAGTTATGCTTAATCACTTTCTCTGTTTAGTGCCGTATTCATTCTCTAATTTTTAATGTACTTATATATGCTTAAGCTTCATCCTTGTCCAAGTGTGTTGCTAAAATAAGGGTAATTTTTCAAGGATGGTTAGCAGCATAAATGTAAGAATGCATGTCTTCAAAATGTGCATGACTTTGCAGGAAATTGCTTGGGGTTTCTCTGTCTGTGTGTATATATATGTGTGTGTGTGAGGACCAGAAAAGCAAACTTCGGCAACTTCTCACATCTTCTTCATAAAGGCAGTACTTTGTCCTGTTCAAGTGGATATGTTTGGTTTCACAGTTTTTTCCATAGATGAGCTTGCTTAAATGCAACTTGGTTGTAGTTCTCCATGGATTTTGTTTTTAAAGAGGACACCTGAGACTGCCTAATAATAAAACTGGTCAGATTTCTCTGAGTTTGTTCTCTTTTTGGCATGAAGTTTACCCATCCAGCTGAATGAGTCAATTTCATCTTTTCCATATACCTCTGATGTAAGAGAAAGAAATGGCCTTTTTAAATAGTCGTAACAGTCATAGATATTACAAAAGGGTGAATGGGGGAGGAAAATAAAAGAAACTATGTGGGAGCAAGTCTAGACCAACAATGACTAGTAGTGTCATAAACTATGAAATGAAAGCTCTTTGATAATGTGTCCTTGCTCTATGTTACACTGGCATGAGAACTCATATTCATCATTAAAATTATATTCATCGTTAAAATTAAATTTTGAAAAGCCCTCTTACAGACTTCAAACCATTGATGTTAATCAATGTTTGAAATCAAAATCTTTACTCATCAAAAGATGAGTAAACCTTTTTTCACAAATATACAAATCCTATAAGGATGGAAATCATCATTATGCAGAGTTTAACTTAAAAAAAAAAAAAAGTTAGGAGGTTTATGTCTATCCTGAGGGTGGTGTATTCCTATATTTCCCCAGTCTTCTCCATAATGACTTCATATAGTCATAGGATCATGCCTAATTTTTATACTGATCAGAAAATACCTTGTTTAAAGTGCATCTCATTTCCTTATATGAGAATAAAGTTTTTTAAACTCAGCTCAGCTAAGATCTTGAGTCTGTCAAATTCTCACTGGCATTCTTAGTTTGTCTTGTTCATTATTTTAATAGAATCTATTTTACATGACTATGCAAGAAACAAGAGGGAAATAATTGCCCATCATGGAAAACTTCTTCAAACTAATGGATGATAGACACAGCAAAAAGAATTAAACTATTTGGAAGAGAACTTCACTAAAAATCTAAATCCACTTTGAAGTATTGGAAAAGGCATAGAAGTAAGGTCTGCCCTTTGTTTTTGTCACTGTTGTTTTTTTCTTCTGTGCCCTTTTCTTCTCAGCTCCCCAGAGGCCTTTGCTTACAGTGCCATGGTGACATTGTGCATATCACAGAAAAGCAAATACAGTGGTTCAGCTGTAATCTTAGCTCCTACTGCCCACATAGATTCATGAGCTCTCTTCATTTAACCTTGCATATTGGTAACTGGTAAGCTTGGAAGGGCAAATCGATAGAAAAGGAAGTTATGCACCACATTGGGCTTCTGTTAATCCTTCTTATTCAAAGGTGGCAAAAATATTTTACCCCACAAAAACCAGAGTTTAAATGGTGCCTACCAGGTTCCAGCTGACGTTTCCTGGAGAAATGTTCTGGGGAAGATTTTACTTCTACTCTGTCTTCCTGCCTAGTCTCCTTAATTTCCCATGTCAGTCATAGGCAGAAGGACTAAGCTCTCTGTTCCCTGAACTAGATTATGAAATTGTACCCCTGATGAATAGGAGATATTGTATTGATAATTTTGAATAGGAAACGAGAGACTTAACTATGACTAAGGGCATTTCTGTGGATAAGCTTGGCTCTGTGTTTTCATGGGGCTTTGGATTCACTATCAGCATATCTAATGAAAAAGAGTAAGCAGGAGAACTGATCTCACTTTTGGGTGATCACACTTTTCTTGGGTGCAGCACTGCTGTGGACTTTCAGCTGCTGGAATGCATGCTAGTATGGACTGACAAGCAATGGTGTCAGCCCTGGTGTGAGAACTTCACTGTGCAAAACCTGCTGGCTCTGAGTATTTCAGATCAACTTGGTGTAAGACAACTGGCTGTTCAGGACAACTGACATGGAAAATCTAATCTGGAAAAAGCGTTTGCTGTAGCATCCTGCAAATCTTCTCAATTCCCAGCATATACTGACTTCTTTTTGTAAATAATAAAGGTTTCGAAAATATATTGGTCTCTTCAGTGGGCATATATCTCTATTTAGTATTTCCTGGTGCCAGTGTGAGTCTTTCAGCATCAGAGGCACTGAAGAGCCTTTTTCACCCTTGTGGATGACCTTTTTATACAACTGAGAATGCAAAGCTGAGATGTTGCATCACACAGAAGCATCGAGATCCACAGAATTCTGCTGGAATGGATAATGGGGCATGTCCACTGTGGATTGTGATGAAACAGCTCTTTGCTATTGTGTGTGACTGGATGTACCACTTTCTTCCTGGACTGAGCCTTTTTCCTGGGCACTTTAGGTATTGCAAAGAAATGCTATAAACATGAATGCAAACTGTCGCAGCAAAATGAGTGTTGGAGTCCAGAAAATAAAGTTAGAAACAAATTTCCTTCGTGTTGAAGTCAAGGCCTGTTGAAATTCATATAGTGTAAACATATTAATGTGGTTATTAATAAAAATGGATTGTATAGTTGTGTTGTTTTTAAGATCATTTCAGACAGGTCTGTCTCCATTTCCTGACTGTATGACTTTGGAAGATATTGTAAATAGGTTGCTACCTATTTTCTTACTTGCTACTTTCACTGGCCAGTTCAGTTGTAACCCTGTGATTTTTTTTTAAAAACAAGGAACATAAAAAGAGCTCTTCTATCTGTTTATGTCTGCAGTTCTGCACTCTGGCCCCCTCCAAGGCCAACACGGCTCTGTCCATTAAGAACTGAACCTCAGTAAAAGTTGAATGCAGGAACTAGCCAGCATTCACTTTTTCAGTTGTTTCTGCTTTGTTTATTTGTTCCTTCAAATGTTGCATTTTGGGTGTTGTTTAACTTTTAACCTCCATGGGGTGTGTTTATGTTTAAACTGCCCAGCTTGCTTAATAGGAGGGCAAAAGAAGAAAGAGGAGAATGAGCTTGAACAGCAGAGCAGGCGTGAAGACAATAAATTTAGCTGACTTCTGGAATTGCAGCTGTAATGTTGTGGAATTTGATACAGATGGAAAATAGGAGTTGAAAAGCACAAAATTTCCAGTGTGGGTGCCATTTTGAGTAGGCTGTGTGGGTGGTTAGTGGTGCTAAATGCCAAGCAGGGAAGTAGAAGGGAGAGTCTCATTCCAACTAGTAACAGACAGCTAAAAGTGAAGGGGGCTGGGGAAGTGGTTTAAATGTCCCAGTGCAGCTGTTTTGTAATAAATCATTAATACTTGTGGGCAAAGCTCAGCTCATCAGTATTTGCTACTTCCTTGTCCATAGAATTCCTTTCCACAGTAATTTCAGTACTATTTTTATGATATCTCTGTTTAATGTCCTACTGTATGTAATCGGATGGTTCATGAGGCTCTGAAATATTTTTTTGGTCAGACTGCATGACATATAGCAGGGCAAAATTGGTTTCAACTGTTTTGGCTAGCTATCATTCTTCAGTATGAAAGTAGCATTACTTTTAAGAGTGAAGTACTGTTCTTTACAGGACATGCAATGCCAGTGTTTGTGGACATCTCTACTTCTGCTTTGGTTTCAGATTCTCAATCCAAGTTCTGATGCTTTGTTTTGGCATCAAGCCCAGGTCCAGGAGTAGATATTTTCATTTGGTGCAGATGTGTTTCCTGTGTGTTCATGTGACTCTCCTTTAAAAATTAAAAAAAAAAAAAAAAGAAAAAAAAAAAAGAAAAAAAAAGAAGACGAAGGAGGGGCGGGAAAAAGAGTATGCAGCAAACAAATCCTAATTTGTAAAAAAACTTTTCCTCCAGTAACTTTTAAGAGGCTGTTCCTTGCCTTGAGAGAGCATGAAAATACTTATGCTGTCTGGTACATTAACATCCAGAGGAAAAGGGGAAGGACAAAGTTATTCTGCTTGATAATCACTAAGTATTTGAGAGCGTTCTTGTCTACCTGTCAGTTAAAGGTGGATTTGTTGTTCAACATGGACTCATGGCTCTTTCATGACAGAAGTCCTTTGTAATGATTGCCCAACATTTTTCTTCTCTCATGTTAGGTTTTAGATGAAGCTGTAAAGGGTTTGTTTATATGTTATAACATTATAATAGTTCTGGTTCAGTTTTGAACTAAGTGGGGGTCCTTGGAAACAAAAAAAATGCCCCATAATGTTTCAGGAAGATCCTAGGGGTTGAAACACAGAGCATTTCTATTGTAATGTGAACAATTTAACTCTGTCTTGTGTGTAGGAAATGGAGTATAATGGTTGTAATCACTTGGCTTTTTTTGTTCAAAAGAACCCTTTTGTTAGTTTCCAGCTTCTCAGAGGAAGGTTGTAGTTCTTGCAATCCTTTCCTTTAGGAAAGATTACAAGAATCCCACTCGGTAGCATCTAAAAATCTGCTTTCAGCTACAGCCAGAAAATAAGGGTGTACTATATGTAGTGGATAGCAAAAGTGGAAATGACTCAGTTCAACAAGTTCCCAAGAGTATTGATGGTTCACTTCAGAGGGAATGACACTGCAGTGCATATGGTAATTATCTCCATGAAAGAAGCACACGGTCTTGTGAATGAAATTTAGTATTTGAGAGCAATGTTGGGTGTGAGGTAATAATTGGGAAGTCATTTGGGATGCAAAAGTAGTGAGAATAGGATGACTTTATACAACTGGAAAGTATATCCATGATTGTTGTTCACAAATACTATTAACATCAAATATTCTTTTCACTGAATTTCAAATTATAACTATCAGGCCTAGAGTTGAGAGGTTGTTTTTTTGTTTTCTTTTTTCCTTATCCTATACATCTTTAAAGGGCTTGGAATGCAGTTGTGGTGCTTGCAAATTTTCCTACTGCAGCTGGAAGAGAGACGTCATAATGCTGATGTCAACAACAGGTTGTGTTCCGAAATCATAGCCCAAACAAAGGGAAATGCATAGTTCCTCCACCTCTCCCAGCTGCTGTCACAAGAAACACTGACTCAGACACACCTGTGAGTCAGAATTCCTGTGGCTTCCCTCCTACAGCCCGGTAGTAGTAATTTGCCTCTTACTTCACCTGTAACCTTTGCTGCTGTTCTCAACCTCTGCATTGTCTCTCTTCATGTGAGCAGGCAGCAGAAGTGAAACTAAGCTGTCTCTTACTGTCCTCTTCCAACCCATCTATTCTGAAAAGAGGGCAACCAGTCAGAAAAGTACTCTGTTCCTCTGTGCTTGAGCACAACATTTGGGTAGACAGTAAATTATAAAAGGACTCTCTTTTTCTCTGAACTGATAAGTAACCAGGTCATAAGCTACATAAACAGGAACTGGACTGAAGAAAATCAAAGGTCATGATGTTTCTGAAATGCAGTGGAGATCCTTACACAAGCTGCTTTGCTAAAGGATAGTAATGTGGTTTATTTAAATTAGGTTTCTTTCCTCTGGTTTCACAGACTGTTGTGTTCTTCGTGGGGTGTCTGTTGTTGCATTACAGTTTTACTTTTCAGAACATAATTCGTTGCTGATTTTTAATGTTCTCTTAAAAGCACTGACCCTCAGCTTATTATTTTCAAATGAGCCAAAGATTTTTGATTCTTCTCTTTTTCGGTTGTCTTAGATCCTCTGAAAGGTCTGAAGCAAGTGCTGAGTTACCTATTTTGCAGAGATATTTCAAGTTACATAACTGAGATAAGAGATAATTGCAGAAGAAAAATTACATCTTTGCATTGATTATTGTAATGGTAGAATACCTAATTAGACATGTAGACAATAATCTCTAATAAGAGGGAAAAAAAAGTCCACCCTGCAATACATTTAGGCATCAGTAAGAAATGAAATGAATTAACAACAAGAGAAACAAATGGTCTGTGGTTAATTTGATCACTTCCTTTGTTACAAAAAGGCAACCATCAAGTTTTAGAAGGCTTATTCAGATGTGACGGGGACAACCCCTAAGTAACAGCAGCAGGAACATCCACTGCTGATCTGTCTCCTTTGCCAGTTTTTATTCCAGTCCTGCAATTTCTCTGCTCACAGAAAGGAAATATGAAAGGCAGTTTTGTTTGAACAAGGTCAGTCAGACTGTGTTCAAAAGTACAGCTCCTGAAACAGGCTTAAATTTTCATTTAAAATATTCTGTGATAAAATGCAGCATATGTAACATAACTAGAAAACATTTTGCAGAAGTTGTCTTTTGCTTTCCTATTATTAAGCACAACCTGCATCAGGCTGGGGAATAATGGAACAAGAAATAACTTAAAATGCTAAGCACCTTTTGCTTTATGAGAATAGTGGGACAGAATTAGAGAATTCTGGGCCAGTTTTGGTTACTTAGAATTCAACATGGTTTGAATTCCAAGCTGTACACAGACAATTATATTTGAGGTGAAACCAGACTAAAAGAGGAATGTCTTATGGATCTGATTTTGAGTCAGATGAAGAGAGCAGAAAGCTTATAAAAACAAAAAACCCATTAATTTTATCATCTAACCCAAAATCTAGAAATGACAGTCTAAGAGCTTGGCCCTGGCAGATCTGAAACAACTCTGATCCTGTTTCAGGTCTGAGTTTGGCTGTTGTTGAAAATACAGATTAAGGGAGGGCATCTGTGGCATATTTTTAATATTAAATGGTTTATTCATAATTTGATAAGCAAAGTCATTATTTCCTCTTTATCCCACATGCCAGGGCTTTTACACCATATGGATGTTTCATTGCACATTAACTTTTGCACACAAAAATGTCCTGTTTAAATTTGTGAATTCCCTACACAGAATTGTGAATTCACTATATATGACTGCTCTTTATCTTTTTAACCAGTTGGAGCAACTCTGCAAGCATTTAGCAAAAGAACCTGAAACTTTGGTTTTTTGTAGATATTTAACTCCTAGTAGTGTGTTAAAAATCTTAGCATTGCTCAGCAAACAGTCCTTTGGGACTTTCTGCTTAGGTTGAGAGACAGTCTGCCTGAGTGAGGTACTCATTCAGGACTCCTCACCTCCAAAAACCTACTTTCCTGAGCAGTTGGTAGAGTCTTTGCTTATTTGACATCATCATCAACAGGCAAGAAGTTTTGCAGCAAGTAATTGCAGCCTGCTCACCAATGACCCACTCTGGAGACACTCACGAGAAACAGAGCAAAGCTACCACGTTCTTAAGGCAGAAGGACCAAAAAATTTAGCTATTAGGAATTCTGGAGCAAAAGTAGCTTCTGTGATACAGCACAAGGTCTACTCGTGAAGTGCTCTATCAGTAGATAGAAGTCACATCTGTACGACATTTAATGAAAGCTTTCAAAAAAGCCTCTTAATCTGATTGCTAACAAAAGATCAGCACTTTTGCTAATGGTAGGATGATTTGAGTGTAGTAAGAAATGCACTGCAGTAAGAAAAATGCATTGCTCAGTAGTCTCTGTTATGTATAATTTGTTGTATTTCCATCTTGGGGCAGAATTTTGATCTTTAGTCTGTTTAAGTCCTTTACCAGATATTTGTCCAATTTCCTCTTTTAGAATGTGAGACTCACTTTTGTATTTATTTTGTGTGTGTGTGTGCATTTTTTGTGAATTTACTTTGGATGATGCTGGCTGTCTCCAGTTATATAAAAATGGGCATTTCTGAGAGACTACTGACATTTACAGAAAATCTTTTCTTAAGCACCTAGTCTTACCTACAGTTAAAAGTGCTTTGGTTTGGTTTTTTTTTTCTTGGTTTTTGTTTTCTTTTTCATAAGGCATAATAATCTGCTAGAACAACTACTCAAAAAGTGTGAAACAGAACTTAACTTGGAGGAAGAAGCAGATTGGTTATTAAATTATTTTTATCTCGTGGGGTTTTGGGTTTAGTTTTGGGGGTATCTGACCCCGTGGGAGCTCCATGGACAGAGGGGCCCTGCTCCCAGGCTGGAGCAGCCTGTCCTTGAAGGACTGCACCCCAGGGATGAGTGACCATGCCACAGCAATTTGGGGGAATGCTGCCTGTGGAAAGGACTCTGGTTGCAGCAGTTCCCAGAGAGCTGTTGCTTGTGAGATGGAGCCACATCAGAGAAGTTCATGGAGAGCTGTCTCCCATGGGGGGGATCCCATGAAGCAGCAGAGGAATGACTCCTCTCCCTGAGCAGTGGAAGAAGAACTGGCCATAACCCCATTCCCTGTCTCCTGGTAGGGTAGGAAGTAGAGCTGGGAAGGAAGATGAAGGGAAGGCATTTTTTAAGAGCTTGCTTTACTCATTATTATCCTGTTTTAATTTTGTTATTAATAAATTCACTTTACATCTCTAAGCTGAGCCTGATTTGTCCATGATGGTGTTTAACAAGTGATATCTCCTGACCCTTATCTCAGCCCATGGACCCTTTGTTAAATTTTCTCTCCTCTGTCCAGATGAAGAGGGAGTAAGTGAATGGCTTTCATGGGGACCTGGCAACTGGCCTGGGTCAACTCATGACAAGTATCAAGTCATTATCATCTGTACACTCTTCTGAAGAACTTTTTCTGTCAAGTGAGGAATGAGTTTGCAAAAAAATGTGCTAAGTGCAGCATAACTCACGAACATGGTTCAGTTAAAAAGAGGTATATTGTATTAAAGGATACATTTTACTTGGGTACCCATAAATATATTAATTTAGCAGATTAGATTCCTTTAGTGACCTATTTGTAATAGTTTATCTTCTATGTTACTGCTGTTTGTGTTATTAACAGTCTGTCTCTGCACCTGAGCTCGTCGCCTCTGTTACACTGATTGAGAGTCTGCATCAACCAGCAGCAGGAGTGGGATTGACAACCCATTCTCTTTCTTCTCCTTTTTGGACATTTACATCTATAAAGTGTAAGTTTGGTAAGCACCTCAGATAGAAGTTTTTGACTGCCTTCTGGCCAGTCTACTTTTGAAGAAGCCTCCCAGTATCTATAATCCACATTACATAGACCATTAATGAATGGAAAATTTCAGAAGCAGGAAATGGTAGCACCTGAATAGGAACATATTTTTACTCTACTAGAGATTCAAAGCATGCTTTCAATGCCAAAGCATGTTTTCCTGTTTGTATTTTGATTTCTATAATTTATTTATGTGCTTTTGAAATGAGCTTGTGCATGGTTTTCTCCATGAATTGAGCTACCAAGTGCTTGGGTCAAACTGCTACCTGCTAGAAACTATTTTATCATGGGTCCATCATTTTCAGGATAGTTATTTACAATTTTGCAAGCAGATATTTAAAATATTTTAAAACTCCTAATTGCTCTTGGAAATCTAGTCTCCGTAAATATGAGTTCTGATCTTGAATGATAGAAATTGGTAACAGTAATTTACTGAAAATAAACGTAGCTCATATTTTAAAGCATTTATAAATTATATATATGTGGTATTTTGGAAGCTCTGAAAATATCTGACAGCTGTGGAAATCTTATGGTTTCTTTAACCACAAATGTTGGTCAGTATTGCTCGTAAAGATTATAGTCATTGTACACTCATGTTCTAAAAAAATTCATCAGTCTGACCATGTGGCTTGACTTACTTTGAAAGATGCCTGTGGGAAGTTTTCAAGAGGACCTCAGGGTCCCTGTACAAGTAGGAGTTAGAAGCTCCTATTGCATCCTCTCTGTTAGGTTGTTTATAGAATGTCTTGGATGGGTGTTACAAGCTAACAAGTTATAAAACAATTTAATGTGATATACTCCAGCTATGTGCATAAGCTTGGACTGGGCCACTTTGACACAGGAAATCACTGATGTGTGTGCAGGATTGACATCTAGAGGAAACAAGGAAATTGGGAACATGTGGTGAACATAGCTCTAGCTCTTTGCTAGAATTTTCTTGTTAAAGATTAACATGTCAGCGTGATTTACAGTGAAATGAGTGTTGCCAATCTCTCCTGGTCATCCAGTAAAACAAAGCCTGTGTGTGTCTGTATGACAGAGGTGACTGAAGGAACTTTGCAGCCCATACCACCAAACCCAAAACTGCAACATGGCAAGTTATTTCTGATGCTAAAGTCTTTGCTTCTTTGGAGGACAACGTGCTGCACCAGTGTCATCTTAATAAAAAAACATAACTGGTCCTTTTCCAGTAAAAATGTCTCTGTTTCTTCTCTGTGAATGCTGTAAGGAAGTATGCTGTGTATAAAAGGACTTCCATATTTAAGCAGGAAGAGAATTACAAGTTTGTATACAAGGATGAAATTAGCTGCAAACCTTTCTTTCCTCTCTTCCCTCCCTTTGCTTTTTTAACTCTGGAGCTGACAGCAGGAACAAACTCAAATTTCTATGCATTCACAAAAAGAGAATGGGAATTTAAGGCATTGGTGCATGTGCTTTGTATGTTAACAAGAAAATATCAGGGCAATTTAGAATCTGTGTTCAGTCCTTAGTGCTCTTCTGAGCACTGCTTCACATGAAGCTGCTAACAAAGGGCTTCTTTTTGTTTTGCTGCAGTATAATTTTTAATGCTGCTGACAGACTTGGTTGGTGAAATTCAACCTCTGGCTATTCACAGAGCAGATATAACAGACAGCTGCAGTTGCATTTTCTTGAGAGTGTTCCAGAAGCTGTACTTCTCCCAGACCTTTGGGGACCACTTACTGAGGAATGTGGAGAACTTGGTGTCAGTATTGACACAATCCTTGGACTGTTTTCCAAGGTTATGCAAAATCTGCTGGCTGCATTGTCAGAGCAGCCACCTGAACACTGACCACCAATTTTACATAAGGCAACTTTTTCTTTCAGATTGGAACTGGTGACCTGTGGGTAGGACTGCTTTGTATGCAAGTATTGATGTGCTTATGTAAAAGCTAATTTTATTAGAATATAATTGGTGGTGACAGTCTAGAGAGGTAATTTCATGCTTAATTTTGACAGTGAAGTTAGGTGCCTATTTCTCCCAAGTAAGGGGGGGAGTTGGGCTCATTAAGTTAGTTTTTTGAACTGTAACAAACAAGTCAAAAATAGATTAATCCTCTCAAATGTGTACACTGTACAAGTCTCTAGTGCTTGTGATTGAAGCTACAGCATAAACAAGTCAACAAACAGCTATCTGTATCTACATAAGTGTCAGCACTTTAACTGCTTTGCAATATGTAGGTGTGCAGTCACTTTGACTGTAAGCTGCTGAGAACAGACCTTTAAATATTGGTATAGATATTAGCATATTTTTATACACTTTACATCTAATTTCCACTTTTAAGTGCAGGTTCCTAAAATTTGGTCTTAGATAATGAACAGGTATTTATGCTTATGGTACTATGTGGATGTTTCATTTATTTAATAAAAAATGAAATTTAACCCATTTTACCAACATTTATGGATTTAAGAGCTCCTGGGGAAGAACAGGTGAAGAAAGGAGAAATTAAGGTTGTACAGTAGTCCTATTCCTTCTTGAGCTCTTTCATTATTATCTGTATTAATCTATCAAAAGTGTCCTTGTATGTATTCCAGCTCTTAATGACTCATTCTGAACATAAAAAGTAAAACTTCCATTTATGTAGACAACTGAGTAATTCCTGAAACTCTTAAGGTTTGGAATTGTCCAGCAGTGTGGTTAATTTCCATGTGGGGTATATTTCTATTCCCTTTTTTTGGTGAATGAATATGCTTTGGTTCCTCTGTAACATTTACAGGAAAAGGAAGCAACAATGCTATTAGTACTCTGAGCCTGGATCTTTTTTTTTTCTTCCAGGCCGAGTTCCTAGCCTTGAGAGTGAGTATGTCACTTGGCAGCTTAAAAAGCTTAACCTCCTTGAAAAAGTAGTTACTTTTTCAGCACCCTATAAGGAAATGAGTTCTTTCTTGTTGAGCAACAAGTTTTTGCTAATAGGGACTGTTATTCCTATATCTTGGAACAGCAAAATTTAACAACTTTATGTTTTTTCACAGCACTTCTGCGTATCTAGAGATGTTACTGTTCCTAATCTGAACATTTATGGATCAAGCTGCATCTGTAACAGAATAGGAAGCAAATCAAACAACAGGAGTATTTTATCATTGCCTGTATAAAACAAAACAGTCAAGGCAAGAGGGAGTTTCAAAGGTTCGTTTCTAAGCTGTGTTAGGTTTTAATTAGTGAAAGAACCTAGTGACTTACATTTCCACTTATTTATCAGCAGTTATTTACTCTACTAAACTTGCATAGATACATTTTATGTTAGACTGCCACTTCAATTCTAATTCAGTGTTTACAGTTTTCCAAGTTTGACTTTATTTTTAGAATGTATTTCAACAGTATTGATAACAAAAATGCCTTGAAAGTTTTCTGTCAGAATCGATTCCATCAATGTAATAAAAAGAATATATTAAATATATTAATACCATGTAATAAAAAGAATATATTAAATATATTAATATAATATAAAAGAATATATTATAATATATTAAATATATTAAATATATTAAAATGGCATTTACTGAAATGCCATTCCATCCTTTAGTACAGCAGTTTTTGAGCAATATCCCTGCAACTATGTTTCATTCTGGGGAGGTTCTGAAGTCCTTTTTCTCTCTCCACCCTAGTAATATTTCTTCTTTGCCCTAAACTCAAAGGATTTAAAAATATATATTTAAAATATTTTTTAAAATTCCCCCTGAATCATCCTTTGTCGGACAGTGACTCCATAGGTCTGGTTTTCCCCATCTAAAAATTACTAAGGACCATATCATACTGTCCACTGCAAAGGACACTACTGCACTTTCAGGAACTGTGGCTAATTTGTGTGGTAAGAGGAAGGAAATAGCAACCTATGAGGCATTCTGTCTTACTTAGTAGGAGTCATACCCCCTTTTCTCAAAGTAGGGAATCCCGTTTGACTTGAGGAAAAAAAAAAAAAAGTAGATTATTGCCTATTTATACAAGGAGCAGCNNNTTCTCTCCTAATTTTATTACATGTTTTTTAATGCTTGATGTAGTTACCTGTGCTCTGAGAAGCCAGTTCATTCTGGAACCTGATTATTAAAAGTGGCAGCTTCAACCAAAACTCTGTGATTGCTGAGTTGCCTAGGGCTCCCTCGGAATGTCTGTTCTGAAACAAAGAATTTTAATGCAGCACGGAGGTTGAGGTGCGATCTCAGAGACTTTAAGAGTCAGATGGGTACAGAGCCCATATTTCCTAAACAAGGCACCTTACAGGGCAGAAATTCTGTGATGCACATCATGTCCTAAGCCACAGTCTGGGTCTCAAAACTCTGCTCTCAGCATGGCTGGCTCACCACATTAGAAGCCTATGGAAACATGATAAATGACAACTTCCATGCTTCATAACATTGCATGTCCAGTTTGAGGTAGTTTCAAAACACTTTGCTTTGACAGGAATACCCTATATAAAGTAGTTCTGCAGCAATTCAATGAATTTTTGGAAGTCAGCTTGCCCTTGTATCTGCAGCCTCACTCTCTCACTCCCTCTCTCCATCAAAAGGAGATAATATAAAGTTTGTAAGTTTTTATTTATTTTTTTCATCCTTTCTATTTTGATATGAATAATGTTTTTTCCTCATGGAATGTGACTCAGCAGAGCAGTCAGCCATTTCTTTAACTTTAAAGTTGTTTAAATGGACTCTGGGTTAAAAAGAACTTGTTCCCACCCTGTCTCTATATACAGTTGCTTCAGGCCAAAACCTGACTTTCCTTTCTTGAAGGACCCCAGGGGAGAGATCCTTGTTTAGCCAGATGTGATACACAATTATCCAAAAATGCTCATTCTTCTCCCTCCTCAGCTGAGTTCAGTGCTACCTGATCATAAAACTTTCAGTATTCAGCACTGTACCACAGGCTGTCGTGTTTTGAGCGTGGCTGTGTTCCCTGTAAATGATATGGGAATCCCATTTTGCTGTCACAAAATGGGGTAAGTAGTGCCAAGCATTTAAATTGTTGCAGAATATGGGCCCTCAATCGTCCCCTTGATAACATAAATAAAATTAAAGCCATGCTAATGTCATGAGCCATTTTGCCTTGTCTTTCTTTTGCAGTCTGGTTGCTACTAAATGTTACTTATTTGGTTAAATGTCCTAATAGAGCACACTGCTCTTTAAATTAAACTTTTTTTTGTAAATCCACCAGCAGATCTTATATTGTTGATATGCACATTGGATCAAGCAAATGGCTGCTTGAAGTGGCTGTTAAAGTCTCTATGATTTCAGCAAATGACCTAAGTGTAACTTTGGGAAGTTTTTTGCATGACTTCCAGGAGCTGGAGGGCAACTGAAGTAATAAGTGATTATGACTCATAAAGAATAAAAGGAGCTGAAGTGGGAAATTACGGGAAAGAGCATAAGCTCTGGCTTTTCCCTGCTGTGATTTCAGGGCTATTTTTATTAGAGACAAGGGAACTTTTGCATGCCTAGAGAGAAGGCAAAATAGACAGGGACATAGATATCCTCAGAGAAAAAGGTAAGTGAATGAAGTAAGGAAGTAAAGCACTAATAATCTCTAAATTCTGGTGCAGGAAGAACCAGAAACTTACCTTTTTTTTTTTTTTTCCCTTCTCTTTTCCATTGACTCCCCACCATCCCCTCAGCAATCAAGTTCACTAGGGTTAATCAAGTGCACCGTTTTCAGAGTCTCAACAGTTGAAGTTACTGTTAGATTGCAACCAAATTCTTCAAATTAGGGTATTTTAGTGTAACTAGGGTGAAAGACGCAATATGTTATGAGCAGTGTCTGCCTGAGCCCTGTGTTACTTGTAGAGAAATGCCTGCATATGCAGAAGCTGTCCTTGAAATTAGGATAAAAAAAGACATTACTATTCTCAACAAAACAAGCGTGGTAATAACAAAAGCAAGTTACATGTAATTTCTCATTAATATAACATACCCTCCCTTCCAGTGTCTGCCAGACTTTCAGAAAGCTCTTTTTGAGATGGGCAGAACTTGTAGCTGCTGAATTCAAGGTGGATGTTTGTGCTTGTGTACCTGTGGAGGCCTAACAGACAAGAAAGATTTGATCATTGGAAAGACCAAAAAATAAAAATATATTTTAAGGGACCTCATAAGATAAATCCTTGTGTTACAAAAGCTCTCTTCCTACTCCTTCCTGTGAATGCAGCAAAAACGTCTGTACCTACAGCTGCTCTCTGTGTCGCTTGTGTTTGCATAACTCATCCACACCCACAAAAGCACACAGAGCTATTTTGTTTTGTGCTGGAATAGTGCCATCCAGGAGTAACAGCCAAAAGGAAAAATTCCTTTCAGCAACATTCATTGCCCTAAGCCAAAAACAAAGCAGAAAGATGTGCTTCTCTCTTTCACGCTTGTGGAGCTGGAGACAGCGCCAACATAAACCATGACTGATGCTCTGGAATGGTGCAAGTCCATGTCACTATTTCAAATTCAGTGATGTAACCTGAGTTTAACTCCTTTTCTTGTAAATTAAAGCTTTTTCAAATAGTTTAAAGCTTTTGGGGAATGTAGCTGGTGAAGGGTCAGGAGCACAAGTCCTATGAGGAGCAGCTGAGGGAGCTGGGGATGTTGAGTCTGGAGAAAAGGAGGCTCACAGGGGACCTTAACACTCTCTACAACCTCCTGAAATGCTATTGCCAGGTGAGGGTTGGCCTCTTCTCCCAGGCAACTAGTGACAGGACAACTGGAAATGTGCTTAAGCTGCACCAAGGGAAGTTCAGTTTGGAGATCAGGAAGAATTTCTTCCTGAAAGGATTGTCAGGCATTGGAAAGGGTTGCCCAGGACAGTGGGGGAGTCACCATCCCTGGAAGTGTTCAAGAAACAACCAGACATGACACTTACTGCCATGGTTTTGTTGACAAGGTGGTGTTCAGTCAAAGGTTGGACTTGATGATCTTGAAGAACTTTTCCAACCTTACTGATTCTATGATTTCCCATTATGTTGTTATACTTGTTATAAGTGATAATTTCATAATTATTGTATGCTGCAGGCTCAAAGTAGCCTATACCTCAGTACTATGCTTTTTTTGATTACCTCCTTGTAAAGCTTTAAAAGGGAAACGAGATCATACTGTAAGAAGGAAAGCTCACCTCAGCTTATTAGATCTGTACTTTTTTCACTCAGATTGAAGGTAGGAGACTCACTGATTTGAGGAAATCAGCTTTAATTTATCCACATGGTTTATCAATGAAGAAACATGAGAGAGATGCATGCCCTTGTATCTGAAGAGAAGGCAAAAGAGCAGCTAACTTGAGGAAAATGAAAATCAGTTGAGACAGAGAATTTTAAACTGTATCTGTACTTGGAGACTGACCACCTCCACTTCTAGATCTCGATGAACAATAATCATTTCAGCTGCAGTCTAAAAGTGAGGTGAGCTTAAGCCAGCCAAAATTCACATGCCCTGACAAATCAAAAATGCAAGCATATAATCAAATAAAAGCCATAACTTTGGTCGAGGTTCTTGGCCTGAATAGTGGTGGTTCAGGAGCTGGGAGTTCAAAAGTTTGTATATGTACAATTGATGTGCAACCTAACTAGATGCTGTAGCTGAAGGTCATGGAGCCAGATTTTAAAAGGTCCCTGGTACCATATCAGCTGTGTTTAATCAACTTATTTGGACAGTAATACACAGATACCACTGAGAATGTGAACATAGGTGCTCAACATCACCTTTAAACACCAGTGAACAAAGATTTAGGGTAGCATGAAGTAGGGGAGTTTTATTTGGAATGCTGATGCAGGGCCAACAGTTGCGTATAAGGAAATGTAGCATTGGAGGTCAATAACACAAAATAGTAACAAAAAAATGTAAGCTGATTTCAGAAAGGAATTAGAAAATGTTGGAATTCATACATTTGGAAATGCAAATTAGAATACTTCACAGTGAGAACTATTGAAAGTACCAAGCCAGAGCTAGTATGTCTGTGATTTATGTAAGGCTCTCTAAAAAAAGAAAATTGTTCTTTCCCTTGACAAAATCAAAGCTACCTCCTTTTTGTTTGCAGACCTATTCATTTTTAGGCTAACTGCAGTAAAGAAAAAAGGCAAGAAAGTTAAAAAATTATATTTATTCTCCAAGTAGTCACCATGTCACTAAGGAGAATGAAACTGCTGATGCTTTTGTTCATTATTATGCAGAAGATTCACAAATTTGGTTCAGCTTTAGACCTTTATGTCATTTCTAACTTGCTTGATATTCTTCTCTGAAACAAAATAAAATCACATATATAGAGTTTTTGTATCACAGAAATCATCCCTCTTGGTTTGATTTCTTGGATAAAACTGATCCTGCATGTTCCCAAGACCTACATTTTATTTAAAAATTTGTAAAACCATCGGAAGTCCAACACCAGTGAACGCAGCTTCTACAATCAATGCGTCAGCTGAGGAACTGACCTCTCCTTTTCAATCCAGACACTATGTCCCACATAACAGCACTTTTTTGTACATACTCTGCCAGCTTGTTACAGCTTTTCTAGCACTGAGAGTTGCCCAGAGGCCATAAAACAACAGAGGCCACCACTGTAGCTTAAATGATGACTTCCATCTGGGTCCACTGCGGAAGGCAGAGTCAGATGCAGTCTTATTCCTCTTTTGCTCTGCATGGCTGTTCTGGAAGGCACATTCTAGGCCAGGTACAAAGGCAAACTAATCACTCTCTGAGCTGTTTTAGATAATGTAATAAGAGTAACAAAGGAGTTATCCTGTGGGTTCGAGCAGGAAGTTAGAGAGGAAGACTTTCAGAGACAGCAGAACAAAATTCAGCCTCAGTATGAGGGCTTGTCATGCAAATATTAATTATTCTCTTGGGAGAAAATCCAAACAAAAGTTCATTGGTGGAGAGCATGCAAGCTCATTTTGTTTTAGAGGTATTTTAGATCACCCCGTGGTTCCACCTCTCGCTGATGTTACTCTAATGAAGGCATATTCAAACTACTGTCTTTTATGTGCTTCAGCAGCTAAGTGGATTTTAGTATGTTTGGTGATATACTCCCCACACCAGCAGAACTGCAAAACACTTAAACACAGCACTATATTTAGGTGAGAGTCAATTTTTTTTTTCCACAATTGGCCTAGAATGCACTATATTTGCAGTAATCCACCACCTGCTCCTGTTTTCCTCAGTTGAATCTACCCCAAGATCAGCTTTAGAAATTTATATA
>JAOTQP010000001.1:96904346-96917766 GCA_026413545.1 Cichladusa arquata
TAAATAGATCAGTATCCTATTTCTACAGACTGTCTATTTGATCTTTCAGATTTTTTTCTAGTTTCTAACTTTAGTGAAATACTTTTCCTACTAACTGTGTTGTTCATTGCTGTTTCTTTCATTTTCCTCTGAGTCGATCTCTAGTTCTGCAATATATGAATGCCAAGAATATTCCCAGTCCCAGAGAATCGATCTCAGAAGTGAAAATCTAAATGAGAGAAATGTGAAGAAAAATAATTCTTATTGGTATTTTCTTTTTCTGTTATTACTAGACAAAAAAATATCCACAACTATAATTTTGCTTTTCAGGGCTCTTATTTACCAGACGCAGAGCTTAGGCTCAAGGCAAATCTTCATTACAAGAATGACTAGCAGAGATATGACTTCTGGGTTCCTTTTTGTAGCTAGTTAATTTTGTCAACTTTAACCACTGAGATCCTTTTCAGGGTTACTTATTTTGGTGGCAAAAGTTGATTAGTCAAGCTTGATTACACTGAAGCCAAGCAGAAGAACCTATTCCACAAGGCATCCTGGCCCCAGCCTTGTTCAGTGAAATCCACTGGGGCTGGGCTGTCTGAGCTTTGACACGTAGGAAGCTGCTTAGGAAATGGGAGAACGTGGGGATTGTTAACTCAGTGGAATTTGAGACTTCAGCTGGTTGTATTGTGGGTTTCCTTCCACAGTGAAATGCACTCAGGGTGGTTTATTCTTTCCCCATACTAAAGTGAGTAGGGAAAAACGTAGAGCAAATTCAAGTTTTCAGAATGCTGAATTTTTGTCATGTTCTTTGCAGTTTCTTTTCTGAACTCAGTGGTTTATAATGTCATTGAACTACTCTCCCTGTAGGATGAAAAACTTGGCTATATTTTTGTTTTGCCAGTCTTTCTCTCATGTATCTAATAGTTTAGACTTCTAAAGTACAAAACCAAAAAGAAAATGTGATGATCCTACTTGGCATTGTTTAAAAAAAATTTAAAAATCAGTACTTTAGAAGCTTAAATTATTAGATATATAATAAGAGAAAGACTGGTAAAAATATAAAATATTCTTCTTTGAAATGCTAAAGGAAGTTTAGAACATACAGTAAAAAAAAAAAAAAAAGTGGCTAGTTGAAGTTAGACCTTGAAAAAATGAGAGAGGTGTACTTTATAAGAATTTTATCTTTAAACACCTTAATTTTTAAAGTATCTATGATTAAAATGCTGTTTTATCAGATTTCTTGTCTCTTGCTAATTTTGGAATATGGTGATTGGAAGTGATGCATCTTGATTTTTTTAAAAAAGTTTTTTCCAAAATTTGAATAATAATTAATTGGTTTTGGAAGGAAAAAAGTCATGATCACTGTTTGCTGATGCTTTTGGTATTTTTAAATTTTTTATGGAGTGTGGAAGAGAGAGAGCATACTAGAATTTATCCTTATTTTCAAAGTATCAGATAATTGTATGTTTATCAGTGTAAACTTCTTGGGCCACAACAGTTATTTCATTAGTAGTCAAACCGGTTCCATTGTTTTTAGATAAGCTGTTTTCAAAGATTTGGGGTTATAGGGATACCACATGCTTAAATATCTTAAAAGCAAGCAAGAACCTCACCAACTGTGTTTTGAGATGTGAGTGGCAGTGCTTCTGGAGCAGTAGGTGACTTTCACATAGCTGCTTAGTTCTATAGAAGATGCAGCCTTCATTTACATTGTTTTCAGTTTGTATAACATTAAAAAAATTGCCATTAAAAAAAAAAAGCTGCCATTGAAAGATTAACACAAGGATAGTAACTTCAATGGCCTAAAAATTACTGATTTCCAAGAGGTTCCAGTGACAAATCTTTTCTTTCATTTGAATGAATGAGTAGAAACTTGAGGAAAAATGCTGTGGTTTTGTTATATCAGACTGTGACAATGATTGGTTAGAGGGAGTATGGTTTAATTAACGTAATTTAAAGGGTAATAATCTAAGACTTTTATGTTTAGCTTGATCTATTGTGTCAGTGTGTATTCAAGACATTGAAGTGCTTCTTTTTAAAATCCCTTTACTTTGTAGCATATTCAGCCTCAAGGAGTGCTCATGCATAAAGAATTTGTGGTTAATTTCTAAAGTAGTTCTTGGGAATTAATGTGTACATGCAAATCCTTACAAGTAGAAATGAATTTGTTGTTGTAGTTTCTTTAGTTTTCTTCTCTCTGGGATTAACTTCAGTAACAAGTTTCTGTGCAGTTGTGTGTGTGGCCTTAGCAAAGATTTACAGTTCTTGCCCTAAGAGCCATGTCAGAGAAGGAGAGGCAGGAGTCTTGGTAGAAAAGTGCCATTTTGCAGAAAAATAAAATGACCTGGGAGTATCAGTACAAATAAATGCTTCATAAATTACTTGCTAGCAGTGTGTGCACAAAGGAAGCTCTACTCAGAAGCTTGTCTTGGTTGCCCAAGGCTAATGCTGCTAGAGCAATGCAAGTTCATGCACTGGGATAACTAGGGAAGATTCTGGGGCTGTGTGGATTTGCAGATTTGCTTCCACTGTTGCCATCTACACAAGGTGGTGAGCATACAGTCTTGTTTCCATATCTATAATATGGGAATAATCATCCTCTCCATTGGTAATGCACATCTATGATAAGTAGCTGCTTGTTATGCTGAACATCAGCTGCAACCGATTTTGATTTGTTGGTTTTGCTGTGATTGATCACAGCAGAAGCAGATGTTAGGTCTTAAGCAGAGGGAATAATTTAGGATATGCATCCTTTAGAGCACTTTTTTAAGCCTGGGAGAACTGAAATTCAAGCAGAGTTGCAGACCAATAGCAGATACTGGGATATGCTGTTCTGCACTTGAAGCAAATAGGTGCATTAGTCCCAGGATATCATGTTTCAAACCATTAAGTAGACATAATGGGATGATGTACTGGTATAATTACAGCTAGTGACAGGAACAGAATTTGGGATCTGTGCCTGGACACTTACAAGGGCTGTGCCTGAGGCAGCTGAATAGAACCAGCTTCTTAAGACTGTGATAGGAACATCAACTATCCCTTATAAACATCTTCAGTAATTTCTGCTTCCTACTGTTGCTGTTCTGCCAAGAAATGCTACTCTGGTTGTGTAGTGGTTCCATATTATTTTGTTCCAACCTGTTAAAATTCAGGTTTGGCAGTCTGTGCTTTTGAAACCAGTAGTGGTCATAGTCTGTAGAGTTAGATTTTTGATAGAAAAGCATATTTTCAGTCTTTTAAATACCAGTCAATGAGATGTCTCTGTAATAAGGCTTTTTTTTTTTTTTTTAATAGAAAGAAATAAGTCCCAAACAACGAAACAAAAATCTACACTTGAATGCAGAATTTAGCAGCACAGTTTTCCTATCATATGACAATAACAGATATCAGAAATACAGTTGCATACTTGCTCCTGTCATGGTACTTTTCCACTCCCAGGCCTGTAAAACTTTTCATTGCATTTTCTTTGGTGCTGAGCACATACTTTCAGTCTCAGTCATAAACTATCTATTGACAAGAGGGCTCAGAATGTGCAGATCTGACTGTGAAATACCAGGTGGAACCATAATTTCTAGACTAATTAGATGTCACTTCCAATCATTCTCTTTTGGTTTCTCATTCCCCCATTAGTTTTAAACCTGGAAGGTGAACTTTCTTTTGAGCTAATGGCTGTTATGTAGGGATTTTGTGAATGACTGACTGGAGATTATTCTCCCATAGGAAATTCCCTCATCCTCTTTAAAATTGAACTGTTACCTAGCACTAGATGCATGTGTGTGGGTTTGGTATGAAACTCAAGGGGACAATATTTTTGGATGTTTCCTTATATATGTGTGTGCATTCATGTTGCAGAAGGACTGGGGGGGGTGATTATTCATACTACTATTGTTTCTGCTGGCTCCAACAAAAGAGCAGCTGGTTCTACTAATGAATGTTTAAGGTGCCCATTTTTTCTCTCCAGTCTCATCTGTGCTGCAGGGGAATATATTCTGACGGGAACATTTCATGACATAATTATTCATTAAATGAAAATGTAGTTCCCAAGGTATAGTAACTGTTTTATTTCCTTTACAGAGGTCTTCCACTGTTCCCTTCTGTAGTCAGCCTCATGAAATAGAGGGATGGGCAATAATAGGAATCAAAACACCTTGAACTTTGAACAGATTCACATCTGAATAGGAATAGTGTAGTTTTCTGAATGAATAGGGGGTTTGCAAAGATCACTTGGGATTTATCTTAGCTTGCCACTGGAAAAGTCAGTGGTGAAACTCCTAGACTTTAAGGAAAACCTGGCTATGCCAACTTGTAACCTTAGTCATTCAGGTTTGAAATGACTTGTATAAGCAAATGCATATCCACTCATATTAGCCACTTTTTCTTGGTCGGCGTGTGCTGTTGAAATGAAACTGTTTCTAAAAGCACTTGACTGGCTGATGCATTAAAAACTGAAACTAATTTATTTAAAGCCATCTTCTGGAAACTGTAACTTCTAGTAATTTAGAGGCTTTTGATTTATATCCTATGAAAGGAACAGTTACTTAAAAATGGTACATTACAAATCCTACATTCACACAAAATTTCACTTATTTTATTAAAAAAACACAAAAGCTCCACTGTAATAGCTATAGAGAATAGATCACTGCTTTAAACTATGCAGTAATTATAACTTCACAAATTCACAAAATCTAGGTTAAGAAATAAACAGTCCAATCTATGTCCAGTTTGGAAAAAACATGGGTTTTGCCTGTCTTTTCTTTATTCCATTCATGCTTTCAAGCTTTTCTCCAGAGGACCTCTAATTCCTTCTACTTTATAGGTGTACAAAAATATTTAGTTTGGTGAATTTTTGCTGAATATTGTGTTACTTCTAATAAAGGTTAGAAAATCCAGTGTGCCCTGATACTTATTCCTTCCATTATAAATTCATTCAGTATCTTTTGAACTTTTATCTTGCTTGCTCTTATGAGTCATATTATGGTAGCACCTGTAGGAAATCAAGTGCTGTATTAGGACTTTGTACTCTAGGAGAACACCCTTTCTAAAGCTGCCTGACAATCACAGTGTAGATTTACCTGCTGCAGGGAAGGTTAGTCGTTATTTTCTTCTCCCCTCTCTCCCAGCTTCCACCAGAAGCAAAGGATTTATTTATTGTTTGCTTATCTTTGGCATTAAAAGACACCCCAGAACAAACAAATCCCCCCAAAACAGGATGTGTCACAAGGGGTAATATAGGCAGTGCACAAGGTCAGTGGATCAGACACAGATGTACCTGTAAGAAGGTACTGGCACTTCTGCTGTGGCATGTATCCCAAAACAAATCATGGGTGAGGGCAAAGACACCTTAGCCATCCATTTCTTGGGTATGTCTGATGGTGATGTAAAGTTTGAAAGAGCCATTACTGGACTGATAAGCTCCTGAGAAATGCCCCTGAACAGCTGCAGGTGGCACAAATAATGTTTTTTGTTTGATTGAATGTCAATGTGCTTTTCAGGTGTTTTTGGGTCATCGTTAATAGCCTGCAGCCCTTTTCAATTTTGCCCATTTTTGGCAGCCTTGGTAAAACCATGAGAGCTAGAGGATCCAGTTTCAAATTGTCTCCTGGAGTTTCTGTACATCAACAAGAGACACTAGGTGTTGAAGCTGCTTAGCATTATCTGTGTCTTAACACTTGGAAACAACCTTCATCTTTCTAAAGAATAAATTTTCAAGACAGATACCCTTTTAAGATAATAACATTGATGGGATAGAACAATACACATATTTTTCATGACCCCTTCTCTCTACTTGAAATGACTTAAGAGGAGACAATGGGCTACTATTACCTGTAATAAATCTGCAGGATCCATAGGCATCTGTACTGATTTATGAACACATGTGCAATCACAAACTGAAATTAGAGTTAGTAACACTATGCTGTACAAACACCTCTCTCCTTTAAAATTTTCATATCACTGTAAAAAATCCATGTAGCTGTAATGATCAGTGGTAATTTTACCCAGCCCTTTATTTTGCAGTTTGAACATGCATGAAATAGGTAAATACCTATTTTATGGATCCATAAACTGAAGCTAAAAGAGGGGAAAAAGCCCAAGCTAGCTCTACTAAAGCAAATGGGGATGTTCTGTACTGCTTTTAGAGCAAATTGGATATTGTGAGCATCTTGCCTGAAGCCATCTAATAAATAGCTTATACAGGTAGGAGTGGAACAAAGGCACCATACTATTCTATAATAATGTTCTAACTGCTCAAAATCAAAAGCATAGCATTAAATGTATCATTTGTTAATGTCATTTTAGCAACACTACCTACTATGCATTTTTCATGAAGAAAAGCATATTTTTTTTTTTTTTTATTTTGGCTTTCTAATATTTCAGAGATTCTTAAAGACATATGGTCAAATTTCATCCTTTGTACAACTGGAAATTATGAGTATCTATAGATGGAGTAATGTATCATGCATTTTCACTGGTGTGTCAGAGAACAACATTTGGCCCTATTTATTTCAAAACCCCCCTAACTTCTCTTGCCTGGATAAAATTTAATGACCATCTCTTTATTAGTGGTTTTAATGCTGAGCTATTGATTTGGATTAGAGAGTAAATTATTCCTGATTTCCATAGTGCCATAAAGTAGATACTTAATTTAAAAAAATAAACAAAAGCCAACACAAACTCCCTTCTTTTTTAAATTATTATTTGTATCTTT
Source organism: Cichladusa arquata (assembly GCA_026413545.1). Taxonomy (NCBI): domain Eukaryota; kingdom Metazoa; phylum Chordata; class Aves; order Passeriformes; family Muscicapidae; genus Cichladusa; species Cichladusa arquata. Next base: position 96,911,032 of record JAOTQP010000001.1, read on the forward strand.
TCTCAGCTGGCTGCAGTTTTTAAAGGAAAGGACTTTAGAGGGTAAGGAGGATTTTGTGTATGTTTTTGACAGCCAAAGTGGGTTGAGCTTTCCGTTCCATCTTTAGACTCCACTGAGGTGCCTGAGGCACCATGAGTAGAAGATGGAAAAAGAATCTTTTCAAAAAGATTCAGAAATCATTTTGATAAGTCTGTATTTCCTCGCTTGATTTGACAGTTTTATTTCTTTGTAGAGCCACTGGCTATTGCTGTCTTTGATTCTTCTAACTCAACATACTGCAGTAAAGCATTTAATACCTTACAGAATCTGGAATTGTTTTTACTGAGGCAAAGCAGGGGGGTGGGGGAGTGGGCAGCAAGGAGCAGCAAATATGGTGGATTTAGTGACAGCTGCAAGTAGCTCATTACAGGGCTTTGAGTTTGGTTCCTGTTGGATCCCTGTGGTAATTCAGCTTCAGGCAAGACAAGTCTAGAGAGGCATGAAAGCCTCAAGGAGGAACAGGGACACAAGCTGAAGCAGGTTGAGCAGGAAGAAGGTATACATGAAGCAAAAAAAAAATGAAGTGTGATAATCTTTGTCTACATCAATATACTCCTGAGTGTTTTGGTGTTTTTTGTTTTTTGGTTTTTGTTTTGTTTTGTTTTGTTTTGTTTGGGGGTTTTTTGGTTTTTTTTGGTGGTGTTTTTTGTTTTGTTTTGTTTTGTTGTTTTTTTGTTGTTGTTTTTGTTGTTTTGCCTTTTTTTTTTCCCCAAAGACATGTGTAATTATTTCAGATAGATTTTCTGTCTTTTGACACCATGTGTCCTATTGGAGCTGTTCTTTTTCTAGTTGCACATTAGTGTGGGAAGTGTATCAGAGCTGCCAGACTATGTCCATCTCTTTAAAAGTGGGTGAGAAGTATAGTGGATAGTCCTGGTTTGTGCAGAGGAGACAGAATGGAAAAAAACCCAAACACTTGCATTATTAGCTTCAGGACCTGTACCTTCTGATATCCTTCTTGTAAAACAAACCATCCTACCCCCCCACCAAAAAGAAAAAAAAAAAAACAACAAACCCAAACCAAAACATCCACATATTAAAAAAACAAACAAACAGAACAAAGAGCATAGTTGGAAATACTTGGAAGTCTTAGGCCAGACAGAGGTGATTATGGTAGCCATGAATTTTATCATAAGCAAAAATAGTGCTGGTTCTCTCACATAGTATTTGTGCCTGCAGTTGTGGTTCTCCCCATTAATAGAGGGTTGCTCTCTTAAATGGAGGAAATGAAAGTAGCTTTTTGTTGTTTTCTGTACTCTCATTGGAATTTATATAAAGAAGAGAAGGGAAAGAGAAATGTGCCCACTAGGCTTTGGGATTTTAAATTATCAAGAGTGAAATTGTAGTTTATTCTTCTATCAGCACTGTATTATTCAAGAGATTGGGAAAATGAAGAGGTGCACCAAGCTGGCTCTGGCCAGAACAGTGGAACTACTGGCTGTATGGATATTGCTCACATACAGCTTAAATTTGGACATCAGCAGTTTTGACAATGATAACTGGAATGGGAAAGGTGCTCATGCAGCACTGTGTTGGTGGAATAGTATCACTGACACAGCTGACAAAAGGTTGCAATACCAGACCACTCTTATTTTCTTATTCTGTATGTTGAGCAGAGAAATACTGGATATGTCCACAGCTTTATGAGGAGTTGCTCCTGTTTCTGACCCTTGTCTCATCTGCATAGTGCTTTAAGAGCTCTGGCAGAGGTCTAAACAAGGTTTATGACAGGGTGGGAGAGGAAAGAAAATGAAATTCTTGCAACAGCAGGACAGGCAGAGGGAGAAAGCCTGGGAGGAAGGAGGACAAACATGCCATTTGGGGATTTTGGAGACAAATTGCCCTTCAAGGGAGGAGGTATCCAGCACATGCTTTGCCCAGTTTCTCAGAACTGAGAGCTCTTTTGGAACTGCAAGCCTAAGTCACATGCCTGTGCATACAGCATGCTTGCCCTGTTGCACTTGCATCTACTTAGGAGATTACTGCATCATCTATGTTTAAAACATAAAAGTTATTCAATGAGTCACCACTGCCAAATAACTGTAAGTTTTGAAATCAGCCCATATCTGCTCAGTAGGTTGTTCTGTTTTAACTCAGACCTAATGCACCACACAAAGACATGGCAACACTTCCTTTGGCTTAAAGGCAGTTGTCCACTAGGCAGATCTAGCTACGGGTTTAAATCCAGGCTTACAGTACTGGGGCAGTAAATAGCTCTGGATTTCTCTGTGTCTTGGTAAATCTTTAATTTGTTGGGTTTTTTTTCCCCCTCTGTAGGAGTTTGGACTTGTAAGTATGCTAGAAATCAAGATGATACAAACTTATGGTTGATTCCTGTTATGTGGCCTCTCACCAATTCTCTTGGCAATATCCATAGACTCTTCTGCCAAGATCCTGACAATTACAAGCTGCTGAGACTATAAGAAATGGAATCCCTTTAGTTAGTCTCCAAGTCACCAGGTACCCTAGATGCATGTAATAGCCAAATTTTAGATATCAGGGCATTAAAATTCTTGCTATTATTTATTGCTGTCCCTGTGTAGATACGTGACACAGGGTATGACAGAAGAGCTAGCACAGGATAATGAATTCTGAGAAGCTCTAGAATAAAACTATGTGTGCTTCCCTGGAATCTTAGAGCAAATATAACTTTTGAGAAGAAAGTACACTTTTCTTTTAGAATAGGTCTTTGCTCTCAGCAGTAAGAGAGAATATATAAACTACACAACAGCCCAGGGGCTTAATAATCAGTCTTGGTACAGCAGACTTGTAAGTGGTGGGGAGCATTCTGCTGCCTTTGTTACTTCCCTCTTTCCAAGTTATAACTTTGGAAAATGAAAAAAAAAAATTCTCTTTGCTGTAATACTTTTTATATTGGCACTGTTTGGCAAGAGTAATCTTCATTTGCCTGCTTCATGCACCAGTGAAGTTCTCCATGGCAGTGTGTGTGTGTGTAATTACAAAATACTTCTGAAATCTTCAGTGTCCATTGCTGTGACACAGATGAGAACTTGTGACCTTAAAAAGTGCAACAAAAGGTAGAACTCCACTACATTAATTAGAGAATTTGACATTCAGAATCAAAGGTAAAAACCAGGCAGCAGAAGGGTGAAAAGCTTTTCCTCTGAGACACCAAAGTGAATGAAACTTAATTTGAATCTCTTGATTGAAGTAATGATTTTCAGATTATATTCAGCCTTCTGTGCTATGCAAGGCTTGATATCACATCTAACCATGTTTGGTCCTGAAGAGGTTTGAATTAAGGGTCCAGCCCACAGAAAACTGTCTGAACAAGAAGACGTACTCAGAGGTGATGAATGTCCTGCAGCCCGTCCTGGCAAAAAAGGACATAAATAGAGACAGAAAGTGAATGCTTTGTGGCTTGGAGCAGGGGGAAATAGAGAAAAGTGATAGAAAGAGATTAATACAGAAGTTTGCGGAGGTGTTGATGCAACCTCTGCTATAGATACTTGTTTTTAATACTGAAGACTTGGAAGGCTAGGGGGAACTAAGAAAGGGTGGGTGGAGGAAGGAGGACTTGCTGGGTTTTGTAGACAATGGCTCAATCCTTGTTCCTCATGACCTTCACACTTCCTTGTCCTGTCATATCTTTTTAGACAAAATTGTTAAATGAATGTTATCCAACTGCTTCAGGAGAGAAATACTGCTAAAGCAGGGGAAGCAAAAGTGATAGCGACACGCTCACATCTATTCATCTGGCAGGAGAATGAGACAAGTCTTTCAGCCACTCCAAAGCAACAGGTGTTTCGGGGTGCTTATGAAGGCTGACTAACATAAACTTTCCAAAAACCTGTGAGTGTGTCTGTGCCCATAACTCAAGTTAAAGATTCATTGTGAGAGATCTGGTATATTCTTTATTCAGTTATTTTCCCCACCCACAGTGCTACAGCCTCTGCTGCTTAGAAAATGAGAATGGCAGGTGAAGTGGAAGAGACATTTGATATACCTGACACCTAGTTCATTTTTCACATCTGAAAGTCACATGCATTTTTTGAGTACTGTGTAATTTGAAAGGTAATTCATCAGATAGGCTCTTTTAATAACTGCTTCCTACTAAGGAACCACCATGCCTACCTCCATATTTTGTACATGTATTTGGAGGTCACAAGTTACACTCTGTGCTCTGTCTGAAGTGTGAGCAGTAATACCTGGAAATGTCTGTCTTATACAAGGTACAAACCCTTGTGTTGTGTGAACCAGATGAAAGCTGCTGAAGATGTAAAGCAAAGAACCTTTTCAATACTGAATAATACCCTGTTTTCCTGTCAGTGAAAGAGTTTGCATTTTTTTATCTGGACAAGCAGTCTAAAAGTAGGAAGAAGTAACAGAGGAAGCCTTCTTCATACCTCCTGTTCCAGGCCTTGATCTTCATGGGAGCTTTAACCAGCCTGGAATCTGCTGAGAGGTGAATGAGGAAAGGCACAAGCAGCTGAGAAGGTTTCTGGAGTGCATCCATGGTAACTTCCTAAGGGCCCTGACAAAGGGTCACTCTTTGCTGAACCTGACCCTTAGAAGTGAGCAAGAACTTGCAAAAACTACGAAGGTAGGGACAGCCTTGGCTGCACTGAGCACAGGATGTGGGAAATCCAGCTCCTGAGAAAATGAAACAAGGCATGTAGCAGGATTACAATCCCTGGGCTTTAGAAGAGCAGATTTTGGCCTCTTTAGGAGTCTCCTTGGAAGAATGCTGTGGGGTACAGTCCAAGGGAGCTGCTTGGGTGGTTTGCTGCTGTTTTCTTCTTAAGGGTTGCATCCTCAAAGTCCAAGAGTGGTTCAACCCAACATTAAGGAAATGGAAGCAAAAGTGGTAGGAGATTTGTGTGAATTAACAATGATCTTCTGATTAAATTAGATGTAAAAAAGAAGGAAACACAGGATTCAAAAGGTCAAGTGACCTAGGAGGAGTTTAACCAAATGTGTAGGGACAGGGTTAGGAATGCCAAAACCAATGTAGCAATCAATCTAGCAAGGGATTTAAAAGTGACAAGAGCTTCCTACGGGTCTATCAGCAGCGCAGGAAAGACCAAGAAAAACATGGGGTCAGTGCTAAATGGGGAAGGGGACTTAATGACAAATGGCATGGAAAAGACTGATATGCTCAATGCCTTCTTTGCTTTGATCCCTACTAGTAAGACTTGTCTTCACAAAGGCCTTGGGACAAGTGGGAAAGTCTAGAAGAAGGAAGACTTAGCTTTGGGGATGAGAATCAGGTTAGGGAATTCTAAATGAGCTTTGTCAAGCACAGATAAATGTGGCTGGGTGCAATAGACCCATGTATGTTGAGTAAACTGGCTGATATCATAGTATCTTTAAAATTTTGTGCTATCTTTTGATCTTTGGAAGATTGTGCTGAGAGGGGAAAGTTCCTCAGGACTGCAAACGAGTAAATGATGGGCCTGTCTTCAGAAGAGAATGAAGGAAGAGCTAGGAAACTACAGGCCAGTCAACTTTACCTTGATCCGTGGGAAGGTATGGAGCAAATAATCTTGGAAACCATTTCCAAACACAGCAAGAATAAGTAGAAGATTGGAATAGTCAGCATGGATTTATGAAGGGAAGATTACTCCTGAGTTGTATTATAGCCTTCTGCATGAAATAAGGGATTGTGGTTGGTGATGGTGTGATGCAAGAAGATGATCAGTGGATGCTTCTCTTTACTTTAGTAATGCTTTCAACACTGTCTTACAAAACATCCTTATAGACAAACTGATGAAGGATGAACCAGATAAGTGAGTAAATAGGGAGATAAATTGAAATCTGCTTGAATTGTAAGGCTCAAAGGCTTGTGGTCAAAGGAATAAAGTTCCAGCTGGAGATGAGTCACTTGTGGTGTATCCTAAAGGTCAGTACTGCTTAATATCTTCATTAATCATGTGGATGATGGGGCAGAGTGTACCCTCAGGAAGTCACAGATCATACAAAACTGGGAGGAATTGTTGATAGACAAGATAATTTTATTTCTTTTCAGAGAAATCTTGACTCAGCTGAGGCTGAGCAAGGTAAACAACACTGGTTGCATTGGAAGAGTGTCACAAGCAGTTTGAAGGAGATGATCCTTTCCCTCTACCCAGCCCTTGTGAGACCACCACTGGAGTGCTGTGTCCATTTCTGTGTTCCCCAGTAAAAGAGGGACATGGACATACAGCAGTGAGTCTCCTGAAGGTGCCCTATGATGATTAAGGGACTAGGGCTTCAGTCATGTAAGGAGAAGATTCGAAAGTTGGGATTATTTAACCTTATGTGTATCTGATCCTTGTGCATGAATACCTCTTGAAGGGACCAAAGGAGATAGAGACAGATTCTTCACAGTGATGTCCTGTGAAAGACCAAGAGGGTGTGAACTGTGATACAACAGAGCCCAAGAGAAACAACCCAGCTTGTTTTCTGAGAGTGCCTCTCCAATGGCTTAGTTCCCAGCAGTTTGTGGAGTCTGCATCCTCAAAGGTGTCCTGTGTCCAGTTAGTCTTCATCTTGAGCAAACAACTGAGTTGACTCTCCTTTGGTCAAGGAGGTTGGAGTAGAAAATTTCTTGATGAACTTCAATTATTTTTTTCCTGTTTTTTTTTTGTTTGTTTGGTTGGTTGGTTGGTTTTTTTTGTTGGTTTGGTTTTTTGTTTTTTGTTTTTGTTTTTTTTTGTGTGGGTGTGTGTGTGGGGGTGTGTGTGTGTGTGTAAG
>JAOTQP010000001.1:96917866-96960386 GCA_026413545.1 Cichladusa arquata
GGTTTGGTTTTTTGTTTTTTGTTTTTGTTTTTTTTTTGTGTGGGTGTGTGTGTGGGGGTGTGTGTGTGTGTGTAAGTCTATGAAACTGAAATATGACCACTGCAGGTACCAGAATCCCATTGGAGTCTCATGAGAATGATGCTAAATTATAGCATTTGAGGATAAAATTATAAATACAACAAAGCAATGTGTTTTCCTTACTTTTAATAAGAACAGGTGTCCTGATTTTTCTTTCAATTGCTGAGTCCCAGTGTGTGCCTGTGAATGAACTGAACAGTTTACAGAGTTGGCAGAACTGCAAACTTTGAGGCCAAGAGATAAAAAAATCCCACCCCATCAGAACTATCCTACCTATATCAGGGATTTTTTTCTGATCTAACTTGTAGCTACAAGGTAGAAATTCTTATTATGGGCTTTTTCAAGATAGCAAGAGAAGTTTTAAAAAATGGTTAAAACAGTGTTTAGCACAGCAGGCTAACTTTTAAAATGTTAAACACTTAATTTTTTTCATATGCATGTCATAGACTGAGAACAGTTTGAAATTTACATGACACTAATATCAGCTGAATGCTAACATTTCAGTCTACGTGGTCAAACTGGTGATGCTTGTTCTGTGTCTAGTCCTTGGGACTCTTTCTTGTGTGTATAACTTCCCTTATAGGAGATAGGATATGGTTAGTTGGGCAGCTAGCCCATACTGCTGGGTTTTAAATGCTCAGACACATGTGGACAGAGATATTTCTGCATCTTTGGGGGCTGAGATGGGGAAAGGAAGTGGTGTTGGATCCAATCCTCTTCTGTATGACTCCATGGAATCATTGACTACAAAGACAAGCATCAAAATGTGACTCTTTTATTGTCTGGTTCCTTTTAATGTGGGACTCTTCTGTGTGTCCGGGCAGGGCTCACTGGGCTTTGCTTCTATTTTTTAACATCTTAAAATAATAATTTAAATATTTAACATCTTGAATAGTAAGATACAATATCTGTGTTTTGGAATAGGCTTTAGATAGGTGAGAGTATGCACTAATAAATTTAGGGCACTCATATTTGGTTCCTTCTTCTGCTGCAGACTTTCAGCTTTGCATTTTCCACCTCTCACAAATGTGATCTCTTCTTACATTCCCTTCCTGTATATTGTCTTAATTTGGAACCTCCTATAGGTGTAAGGTAAAAAGGGGAAACTGAATAGTGGACACCTCATGTCATGGGAAAAGTTCATGTGTCCACCACTGTCCCCAGTATTTTGTCTCTAAGAAATTTCCTCCCCTACATGAAGTTTAAATATTAATGCAAAGTTAGTTTTGCTTGTTACCGGCTCATCTGGCTATTGATTTGTTTGATTCTCGCTATTTTTTGTTCAGGCAATTCTGATCAGCTGGCGCAAGAAGACACATCTTTGAGTCTGAGATGAGCACCTATCCTCTCCACATCTGTTTTTAGGAAACTACAACCTAAGAGTGAACTTATATATTTAGTAACACTGTTTGAGTGACTAATGCATGGTTACATATAGGAAATTCCCAGCTATCCAAAACTCCATTTATAAACAATCTCTGTAATTCTATCTTCTCTCGACTGCTGATCATTTGACCTCAGCTTTATCCAAATACCCAGGGTAAACCAAATGTGGTTTGGCAGCCAGGCTTCTGTTATATTTAAGCTTGATTCATAACGTGGCAATAGTCTGGTAGTGACACATATCCACTTTTCCATAACGTACTCAAAAACCCATGGATAGAACATGGCTGCATAAATGCTGGGACTCTTTTGCTTCAAATTACAGTGGTAGGAGAAAAGAAAATATTTTTAAGATCACACAGAAACACATTTTCAGATTACTCAGTACAAAGGGCTGCGATGAAGGGAGATGTCTCCTTCCCTAGTGCTCAGCACATCTCTTTGGCACAGAAATGCCCCTTTCAGGCTTGAGAAGAAACCCGAGAAAGGAAAGATGTTCCTGTATTGGGCAAAGACAGAGGTACCCACATCAGAGCAGGTGGCAGGAGCAGGGAGGCTGGTGAAAGAAAAGCAAAGGGAGTAAAAACTCAACCCCAGGGATGGGAAAAAAAAATAAAAATTGAAGTCTCCAAGAGGATTTTGCAGCACAAAACCCCCAATGAACTGGTGGCTAGAAAGGGAACACTCTTGAAAACAAGGGATCCTTCCTACCAGCAGACAGGCATATTATACAGTATATATATTTGATATACAATCTCTATATTGAGATTTTTTACATGTATCTATTGAATTTTTTGAGTGTATTGTTCTATTAAAGCCTAGTCTCCACGTTTCAAAACCTTTGTGGTGTATTTTGATAAGTTCAATTTGCAGTAGAGGTTCAGCAAGATTCACTAGCGATCTCAGTGATGATGGCAATTTTGAAGTAGGTTTGCAAAAATTTCTTTCCAAGGAAAATTTTGAAATAGGTTTGCCAGAATTCCTTTCCAAAGAAAATATAATTTTTAAAGTTTGCGGGGTTTTTTGTTTGTTTTAGAATTGATTTTTCTCTTATCTGAAGCAGAGATTCTGTGAGTATTTGAAATTTGAATACTTTCAGACAAAAACACTCGTGGAACCTCATCTGTAGCATAGATTAAATTTCCACAAACAAGTAAATGATTGAGAACTTTTGGGAAGTACCATTTTTCCATGGAATGTCACCATTGTCAGTTAATGAGAAGATCCTGCCTTTCTAAAAGTTTTATTGGCTTACTGGATTTTTTCTTCCTGACTGCTAAAGAAATTCCTGCTGATGACAAATTGTCTTTGTATGAAGTGTGAACCAGAATCCCTCTGACCAGTTGTGTTTAGCAAAATTCCCACACTATTTTTTGCAATATCAGTGTTTGACAGGAAATTCAGTCCAAAATTCTATTAACATTAGGTATGCTTTTCCTAATGAACTTACTCTCCTAGTTCCCCCATATTCTCAAGTCAATTTTTAATGGAATCTAATACAGTTCATTTTATATTGTCTAAAAACTTAGACAATATTTTTTTATTTTTATTTTTTAAAGTAAAATGCAGATTAAGAAAGCTCAGATTCAGACTGCATCTTCGCTTCATAACTTCATAGCTGTGACAGCTCACATCATTTAATGCTATAGGGCCTCAAGTGTTTCTTTATTGGTGATCCCAAATGTATCATTTGGGTAATTGGAATAGATAACCTGAGTCTTTCTAGCCCTGCAGTTGAGAATGAACACTTTGGATGGGGTTTAATGTCCAGATTTCTGATGAATTCCGAAGCAAATGGATTAATACCTAAAACTGACTGTTGGATCTTTGGTCTATCAAAGATGTGGTTGGAGAAGTCTCTCAATGCCTTGCTCAGTTAATGTGCAACCTTCAAGAAGTCCTTCCACTTCTCTTTTCTTCACTTTCAGTCTGTAAAGGATGATAATGGTGACTGAATCTGTTAGTTTTATTGTAAAAATTAATGGGCTAATAATTTTAAAGCCCTCTAGCTCATCAAAAGATACTCAGATTATTCTCCCCCTCTCCTTATTAATGATCTAAGAGGAGTTTGACCTAATGAGTAAGAAGTGAAAGCACATCTCCCATTTTTATTTCCAAGAAACATCTACCACTTCCAATCATAAAAAAGAAGCACAGATTGTTTGACAGGGTTTCCAGCACTGGCTATGAATGATTCTTACTGAAACTGTTGAATCATCTTGTACAATGTTTTATGTTCTTTAAAAACCCACATGCTCAGTAAATCACCCTGAAACTCCAATCTTTCTTAAATTAACAAATGAGTTTTATCAGACCATTAATTTAGGCTTTTAAAATTTTTATACAGACTCTTTAGACTTCTGCAAAGAATTCAATATGCTTGGTCATCCAGCATTGATTTTAAAAGTCAAAAGCATCAGCCTGAGCTTCAACAGCACCTCATTTGTTTGAACCTCCTTTAGCTTAAAGGCCCTAATTTGCTTTAACTGATACCTGTTTAGGGAGGAAAATTTACAGTCTCAAGGAAAAGTGGTGAAAGGCAACATATTGTACAATGGCTTTAGGAAACAAAGGATGTGGCTAAAGGAAGAAAAAGTGGATTTGGACACAGTTCAGTTGGAAGAGACACAGATCAAAAGAAACAAGTACATAAGGTGCTCCCAATAGCCAAACAAGTATGCATGAGGCTCCCAAAAGCCACAGGTGGTATGAATATCTTGCTGTCATTTGTGCCTTTGGAAACCTAAAGCCTTGGTTCTTCTCTTGGATTCAACAACAAATCTCTTGATTACTTTGTTGGAGAAAAATCATGCTTTAATCTTTCCAGGTCCTATGGTATCTTGCTCAGAAAGTCCATCCTTCACAGTGGTGGGCTGATGACTTACAGATGTTACTGTTCCTAGAGTTGATTGCTTGTGTCTTTTTAAGGGCAGATACCTGCAGTGTTTTCTCTTAGAGAACTGCTGATTTGGAGAATAAGTGTTTTTTTTTCTGGCCCAAAACACAAGAGGGAAGACCAGTACAAGTTAAAATTTGCAGCTTTTTTCAGATATTACACAATCTCATTAAGGTCTACCTGCTTAGCAAATTTGTATAATTTTCTTTTTAAATCCCTCTGGAATTTTCATGTTCCAGGACTAACTTGTGCTTTCCACTATCTACTTTTACCTTTGTGGAAGCAGTAATATTGGGTATACTCCTAGTAGCCTGCTTTGTCACTGTACTGATAGAGAATAGCATGGCCACAGAAATGGTACAGTATGGTTGAATCTTGAAACAAAGCCTCTCATTGAATTTTGTTGTTCATATAAATCACTATTATTTTTTGTTGGTTGAGAACAGAATGATCTCTTCCTAGCTGGAAACTCTGTTACATACAATGAAATGTTGTACTAAGAGCTCTGGAGGAATTAACTCTCATTTCTGTTTTCTTTTCTGTGCATGAGATTATACAATGCTGAATTTCTGCACAAACATTTGCACAGAATCTTTTTCTTGCTTTGCTAGCATCCTGTCCTGACCGAGGGAATTAAATGCTTGTGAAATCCAATGCATTTTGAAATCAAAGAGGAGATGGGTAGCTGGTCCTAAAACATCATAGATATAATGGTGGGTCTTGAGAAGCTGAGTTCTAATAACAGGTGGCCTAATTGGCTCTCTCACAGGGCTGATACAGAAAGCTGGCAGTGGTTGCTGCCACTGTCCTCTTTCACTTGTATGGAAAACTCTGGGATCATACTCATATATGCTAATGTCTCCCCCTTATTCTCTGGGAAATCAGATGCAATTTCTAATTACTTTTTCTGTTTTGTGGTGTCAGTCTAGTGAACAATTTGATAAATACACTTAATTGTGTTTTGGGGTTTTTTAATATAAAATGTGTTCAGGCCAGCACTTAAACCATCTGAAACCCCCCTTCTTACTTACTCTGCAGCTGGACATCACTGAATCATAGAATCAACTAAGCTGCAAAAGACTTTTGAGATCATAAAGTCCAGCCCATGTCCAAACACCACTTTGTCAACTACACTGAGTGCCACGTCCAGCCTTTTCTTAAACCTCCAGGGACAGTGACTCCACCACCTCCCTGGGCAGCCCAGATTGAAATGTCTTTTTACAGATAACCCAGATTAAAATCCCAGTCTGAATTTTCACATTATGTATTCCCTCTGATTTACTTTTTCTCCATACTTTCCCAAGTAAATTTCCAACCTTTCAAAACCTTCCCATTTTTAACATTTGTTCCCATTATTTTGACAGAGATTATAATTTATGGTGGTTCTTGCTACAATAACTGGCATGTATAATCAAATTTCAGACTAATAATAGTAAAATATCACTTCGTTTCATACTTTTCATCTGTCAATATTTGTAGACTTTTTCATAAATGTGAAAATCATTCCTGTGCAGGCAAACTATGCAGTCTTCTGGTGAACCAATTTCATTAACTTGGGAGGGGAGGTGGAAGGGTGGCAGAGTTTAAGAAAGGCAGTGGCTGTATGATGACTGTAAGGGGAAAATATTATTATTATTATTATTATTATTATTATTATTATTATTATTATTATTATTATTATTTTTAAGTGAATGTTCCCCTTGAGCTTTCTACACTCACCACTCTACATAACAGTCTTATAACAGATTTATGGTAGGTGCTAAGTAAAGTTTGGTCTACAGACATACCCTGGACCAGTTTTGAATGGCACTTGCAGGAAACATCATGTCAATAGATGGTCATGCCCTTCACCTCTGAGATCTGGTGATTTGTGGGATTTAGGTCAAGGTCTCCTGCTGCCAGACCACACTGCAATTGTTGAATTTGTGGGCAGCTTCTCAGGTGACCTGTGCTAGGGTGCTGTTTCCTCCCTGTTGGACAGCAGCAGTGAGAGCTGCTTTGTGTGGAGGTCTGCAATGCTGGAGATTCAGTAAATTCAACTTGCTTCCCAAGAGGACTTTGGGAGGGTCATAGACCATCTCCAGTACTTTGTTCTATTCAAAAGTCTGTACAGAAAATCATTACAGATCAATCTTCCTAAGGTCTCAGAATCCTGACCCCTCTTATCAGCAGAGTGTGAACAAAAACTTCAAAGTGTTGAAGACAGAAAGAAGTTGGATTTGTGCCTGGATAGGACTAGACTAGCTTACAAGAGGCAATGGAAATGTACCTGCCAGGAGGAAAAAGGTCATGTGTTCAAAGGTAGAATTCCTGTGATGTACTTAACTGGGTGAAAGTTTTTTCTTTGAATTGCCTTTTGTATTCAAGGTACTGCAGACTGCTATGCAATAATGAATTAGAACTGCAGCACCTATGTAAGCAAATGTAGCTCCAATTATACATTTGGCAAAAATCTGCATTTGGTCTACAAGTTGAAAGTGTTCTAAACACAGAGATGTTTGATTTTGGACTAGAATGTATTGCCCTCCAAAACTGTCATGTAGACTTAAATATCTATCTAGAACCAGTGGCAAGCATCAAATTCTCCTGATATTTCCTGAACATGCACCTTTATTAGATAAAAGTTTGTTATATAATGCCAAATTTATTGCAAAAAAATATTTCAGCTAAATCTGAACCCGCAGCAGCCCACCACTTTATGTTTCTTACGTATTCTTCCAAAAATATTAATAATTTAATATGTACTCTTAAGTAAGATGGCTTCACAAACTTATGCAAAATTGTCAAGAGAATATTACTTACATTGGGTTATAAGTAAATAGGTGTCGTAGGAAAAAACAAAATTTAGTCAAAAATTAACTATTCACATGCTAATGAGGATTTCCCTCAAATTTGCCAGCCAGAGTATTTTTAAAATAAAAGTCTTCCAACCCACTGCTTGAGTAGAGTTAGCCAGGCCTATTTTTTTTTTACACCAGCATAGTCAGACACTAGATATTTTCTGTGGCTCTGTCCTTGCTGTGTCTCCACACTGTATCCTCTTAATGACTCTACTGAAATGAGTTAATGTTGGTCAAGAAAGAAATCTGGGGCAAAGTATGGCTGGTTTTTATCCACTGGTTATGACCCTCCTCTCTTCTGGCTAGCAGAGCCAAATGCAGAGTGGGGGCATGTTTTTTTCTACCTTTGAGTAGTAAATTCCAGTTTTGTTTATAATGTGGTCAAAAGCTTGCACTAGTCCTAACCTTAACTGTTAGTGTGGAAAAGGCTTCTTGCCAAGACACCGTAATCACAGCAAAAAACTGAATGCATAACCTCAACTGTTACTCTTGAGCACTTCAGAGAAATGCATTAGTTAATTACTAACTATTATTACTGCCAGCTGGTACCTGGTTAAGTCTGCAGTTTATTTTGCAACAGTCTGCTCTGGAATAATTCTTTTGTTCCACGGTAGGCAGGTGTTTCCCTTAAATCTGAGAAACTCTGTATATAGAGGTAAACACACTGGTTGTTTTCAAAAGGAAATCCTTTTGTGAACCCTTTTTTCACAAATCTGCTATAATCAGCTGTATTTTCCATCTGTCCTGTTACCTACCCATTCTCCCACTATCTGTGAACTTAGTGCTCCATTCTATTCCTGCCTTCCAGTACCTACAGGCTGTGTAACAGAGGCACCAGGAGCTGCTTCCTACCCTTGCAGAGGTGGCCCCTGTAGGAGCATCTCCATTTTACAGTCCCAAAGACATTCATCCATTCCTTTTTGCAGTACTAAATGCTGAAAATGCAAAACCTGATTCTTAGCTATACCTCTGTCACATAGGAGCTCTGGTTTACCTATTTCAGTAACCATAACAACATCCATGCCTTTCATCTGAAGGGTATCATTGTGATAAAAAGCTGGTATGAGTAATAAGTTATCCAGTTTAGTGGTCAAGTTGGGTTGGAAGAAAATAATTTCAAAGGATACCAAAGCATACTATTTACCTGTTGTTTCTTCTAGATTACATAAGATCAATTTCTTCTTACTTAGAGATTTTATTTGTGGTTTTAAAATGCATTTTGAGTTATATATTTTTTTCTGATGTAATTATCTACGGGAATTGCTATGGCAAACTTCAAATAGACACTTTCAAACAAACACTGTCTTCAAATGACACTTTTACTTATTTCCATAATATATGATAAAAGCATTTGCTTGGTTTTATCATCCTGTCTTATTGCAAGTATTTATACGATTGCAAGTATTTATATGATTTATCATCACACCAGGTGTATTTATGAACTAGATAGAAATTGGACTCAACAGCAGTTGCATTCTACTGAATGGATGCAATGTGAATGAGGCCCTTCTCAATTTAAGAACTGCTTTTCTCCTTTCTGCTGAGAATCTCACAGAAGACCACATCCTCTCTTAACCTTAGAGAAATTTATGCACCTTATATTCATTTTGTAGTAAATTAAATGTTTTGTAATGCAGCAGTACCTAAATAAATTATTTTAGTGATATAGCACATCCATAATGACAATTTAAAAAAAAAATTGTAAATATATTTCATGCAAAAGTTTCATACAAAAGTTCAGAGAAAGGTGAGAGGCAATGCAAAGTAAGTCCAAAAGAGTTTTTAGAATGAAATAGCAGAGATTTTTACTTCCAATTTTGTGTGAAATATAAAAAAGCAGAAACAAGAACTTTTCTTAGTTTCTCCCTCCCTTCTCTGTCTCCCGTCACTTAGCAAACCTCAAAGCATTAAATTGCTTTCTAGTTTTAGATAAACAAAGTCCTGATGGATTACACAGTGGCAAGTAGAACAGGGAATACAGTGAAGCTTTAGCTTTAAAAAAAGACCCAAGCAAGCAAATCTTATCTCTATGGCTTTAAAACTGTGTGTGTGTGTGTTAAGGGATTCTGAGTTGCTATTGGATTGCTAAATTGTTCATAATTGAGCATTTATGAACACTTGGTACATACATAGCTTTTGATTTATGAAATGGGCCCAGTGGTCAAAAGATATATGATTCGTTTCAGTAATATATTTGTCTGGTGGCACCTGATCTATTAATCAAGAGAGTGATTTTCCAGTCAGGCAAGTGCTTTGTGAGTAAGACTGATTTATAAGTGTAGAAAATAATGGACAGTTCATGTGCCTGATTTATAAGTAACATTACTGTCATACAGATGGTTTGAAACTCAATACTTTATATATTGGATGTAAATATCTATTTTATTAATAAAAATGGACTGATTTATGTGCCTGATTTGTAAATCTTTATTCTAGATTTTAGCAGAAGTCATGCTCAAGTTATTTCTCAAACAGGCTATTTTCCAAGGTCCAAATTTTGTAATCACAGTTTCGCTTATTGATATTTACTTTGCATTCTTCTCGCTTCATGTTCTTACCAAGATGAATTACTTTCTTTGTCCTTTTCAGGGTACTGCCTTGATGAATGCTGTCAATGAGTGATTTTCTATCACTTCACACCTTCTCTCCTAGTGATGCTTTCTGCACAGCCTTCATATTTACCAATAATTTCTGACCTCTGTTTATGTCTGGATGCCACTTCAAGAGCATCTAGTGCTTTTTCTTAGTAGCTGCATACAAATTACCACAGCAAACAAACTAATGAATGGATAGAAACCGTAGCCAGAGGTTGATAATACTTCACAAATCTGTTAGTGGCTTGGGAATTTGGGCTATAAACCAAGTACTTTGAGATAGTAAGCTTTCAGCTACATAATTAAATTGAATAAATTTGTTCCATCTGAGATCAAAAGGAAAAGGTGCCCGTAAGGTGGATCTTTCTGCAGTTTTTAATCAGCATTGGATTATATCTAAAATGTATGTGTAGTACTTAATCTTCTTTTTTTTTTCCTTCTTCATACCATTCCTCTGTTGGGGACCTTCACACATTTTTTACTGAAGTCTGTACTCCCCAACATATCCTTTTCATCAGTTGAATTCTTGAATAAAGAGCAAAATTTTTGAGCTTTTTATTAAAAAAACCCAAACAAAACAGCTTTTAACTGACAATGATACAGCAGATTTGAGTCCATATTTGGGAGAACTTCAAAAATATTAGTAATTTGGAAGCCTACAAGCAGTACTTTACACAAACAGTGCCTGATTGAGCTATTCATAGTGGGAATTCAGATCCTTATTGAAATGCTTACTATTGGTCATCTGGCTTTGTTTGCTGCTTAATGGTTTAATCTTCACACAGCCTCAACAAACAGTTACTTAAATAAGCTGTGACTGCAGTCATGACAAACATATGCAAGAGCCACAACTCAGGCTTACTAACTTGTGGGGGAATACTGTCAGGAAGAGGGGGTGAGGGAGAGTTTGGAGCAGCACTGGATCACTGGATATGCAGCATTGCAGCAGTTCCTCGATGCCCTGACAGCCCATCCCTCACTTTGCAAGGCAACTGTCAAGGAGAAAAGGAACAGGTCAAGGATATGAGTAGCTCAGATCATTTTCACGTTAAAGTTAGGGAGATATGGAGATGCAGCATGCCATGAGAGAGAAAATTGGAGCTGTGACTCCTTCAGTCAGTGGTTAAATTGTTGACTGTTTGAACAGACATCCCAGTCAGTACACAGCTTATTGGGAATTTATAGCACAATGAAGCTGAGGCAAGATCAAGCAAAACTGTCATGGAATAAAGCCAGATGGAAAGGGTCAGGAATACACAGCATTGCAGGGGTTGTCATACAATCATATCATGACTATTGGTCATACCCCTGACCTGTAGAGTTTCAGTGGATAAGATAAATGGATGTGGATGGAGAAGAATTCTGGAAGTCCACAGCAATGCAGTGACTGGGCCAAGGCCAGAGAGAGTGAGAATGAAACACAAATATCTCAGTTCTGTGATTCAAAGATTTATGATTAAAACTTCCTTCATGTTCTCCTTTTCTAGTCTTCAGTGACTGCATTTCAAACAACATGAACCACAATAAACTGTAGAGGGTTTTGTGTGGCAGAAACTTCAAGCAGACCTTATGTTAATTAGAATAAACTAGAGTAGCTTCAAATCCTGTAAAGAGCATCATTTTTGTGATCAAATTCATGTTGAAGAGATTGACTAAGCACATTAATTCACTGTAAAAGATCTGATAAAGTTTAGATGAGCTGCAGAATTGACTATATTTCTTGGAACATTAATTATGGTTTAAACTTTAATATGCCTACAACTGTTACTTTGAGAATAAAAGGACAATTTAAAATGACAAAACATTAGGGTTTTATGGATTGTGCTTCATTTACACTACCATATTTTTAAGTTATTGTGGGATTAGATAATGTAACTTCAATTTATAGTTGGCTGGAAAATTTCTGAGAGTTTTTGTATACTGAAAATTTGCAGCTGGAGAAAATATTTAGCAATCATTTTCTCAAATTCTGTGTTTGAGAAACTCACTCTGTGCTGTGAAAGCTGGAGAGAAATATTTCAGTCTGACTGAAATCTGAAGATGTGGTTTCACAAATCACAGAAAGGTGGAGTTTGGTACCAAACTGTTCTCCACCATTAACACATAGAAGGAGTTCTGTTATCTTGAAAGCCCTAGTAAGCTCATGGTTTGGGCTTTCTCTCTGAACTGCAATATTCATGATGCTTTGTTTTCCACCTTGGCCTTCCCCCTATCTGTCCTTTCATATATGCACAAGCCCTATCTGCTGACTCAGGCAGAAGGAACGGGCAAATAACATCAAACTATAATTTTCAGACCTAGTGCAGTAGATTTGGTGAAGAGAATTTTGTGTCCAGTTAGCTCAGATAATACCTTTTCTGTTTGATTTTAAAAAAAACTATTTTAGTCAATTTTGAAATGCTAGAATATTTTTATTTGCGTGTTTCCAGGCATATTCTGTATTTTCACCTTTTCTCTTAAGAGTAACACCTTTTTTCTTTCAAGTTTCTGTTCTAATCCATAAAAAAAAAAAAAAAGAAAAAAAAAAGCCACAAAAAAACAACAGAATTTCATATAGGACAAGAGCAATGATTGACAATGACTTTCACCTCCAGCTGTTTCACAAATGTTTGAGTAGGCAAAAGGCTTTGAATTCACACATTGAGTAACAGCTGTAGTGACCATACAGTTACCCTTAAGGGTCCTCATTGGTACCTGCAGTAGGTTTTTTTGAATTCTGAATTTGAAATGACAGCATTTTGAATTCTCAGCTAGTGTAAACCATTGCTGACTGAGGCCTTACAGCAGTTCTTTGTTAATTTCAATGATGTTGCCTTCTCATTCACCCTTTACATACACGACGACTTTAATGGTACTATGTAATTGCCTAAGCACTTCTCCCAATCTCTCACTTTTTATTTTTAACATTTCTAGAAATAAATATGGACACAGTACCTGTGACTGTCATGGCTTGCTTCCCTTTCCTTAAAAGGGTTTGTTTATTTCCCATTGCCACGTTGTGAATATAGCCTATGAATTTATCATGAGTACCAGAATGTTCCTCACAGCTGTAACTCTTGCATTCTGCTCCAGCACTATTTGTCATGAGCCTTTTTAAAGATGAAATTGATGAAAAACATCAGTGGACGAATTACTCAGTTCTGAGTATGTGTGTCTGTGTGCAACCTAGGACTTGGGAGGAGAGACCTTTTGGAAATATCTACTGTTGGCAAGCCATAAATTCTCCTACTAACACAAGGAGTCTTACAAATGTGACTAACAAGTGAGCATAATGTTGTTTGTACAGTGTGTCACCAAGAGATATACACTCATTTTATGTGAGCTTGCTTCCTCTGTCGTGGAAACATTGTCCCTATACTATTAACTCTTTTTTTGATGGCTAGATCTTTGTGTTTAGGCCCTCTTCTTAAAGTAGAGTACTGCAGTAAAAGTCTCAGTCATGATCTCTTGGAATATTAATGTAGATATTGCAGCTCTGTGGTAACAAACATACTGGCTTTGGTAAAGAGCACAGAATCGCTGGAAAGAAACAAAACTGGCAGAGTGGTAACCAGGATATAATTCCATATGTGTCCTCTCATTTGAGGGCTTAATTTCCTTCCTGCACTTGAATCAGCAGGTATCGAGATCCAGAAAGTAAACCATGAATACTGGGACAGAAATGAGCAACAAAATTGCAGTTGAAGCTCCAAGGTTTGGCTCCTCTTTAAGGCCAAACACAAAACCCTGCCTTGTTTCTCTATTTCACCTGAGCAGTTTGCCCATTTTACCTCTACACATTTGCTTGCATTTTGAACATCAAGCTGAGTGCATTAGCAGCAGGATACATGGCATTATTATACCTCATCACAGTTACTGGGATCCAAGCCCCAAGCTCTGCAGTGGCCACCTAGGAATTGCACATTGCTGAAAGAATGACCAATGGAGTTTAAATAACATGGCTATTGGGCTACAGTGTATGCAATTCCAAGTTCATTTCTGACAAAACTGAGCCTCAAACAATGTTGAAATACTGAACTCTTATAGTCCACTGCGTTGAGCTGCAATGGAAGTCACATATTTGAATATTCAGAGAAATATTAGGAGCTTTCTTGGAGAATTCAGTGACTGTAGCAGTTAAACTCTGTTGTGAAACATAAAATACATCCCATAGTAAAGCAATACTTGCCATTTGAAGGATTATGATGTGCAGAACAGTGAATTGTTACTGCAGCTGAAGATGCCATAGAGCTGTAATGCAGGTTTTGGTGTAGGGTCCTGGAAGAGGTCACTGGGAGGCTTTAGCTCCAGGTGCTTACACTAGCCCTCTGCTGGAGACTGCCAGCCCCACAGTGTGCTCAGCACAGTGCTCTCATGCAGAACTCAGACAACCTAAAAATGAGGAGTTCAGCCTCAGATGCCAAAGCATGAAATGATAACACTGAGATACATTCATGTATTTCTTCTTGCTGTTCTCCAAGAATGACTGCTGGGTGAAATGTTATAAATTTCAAGAGCATGATTTCCTGGAGCTCAGCTCTTAAATCCATCCTTAGTTTCATTTTAGTTACAACAATCTGAAGAGCTGAGATGCTGAGTCTGCTAGATGACAAACTTGAGAAGAGCTTGAATAAGATTGTTTCTTTAAGTATTCTTTGTTATATTTGTAGATAGGCATTTTCATTTTTTAAAAAACGCTGAATTTTTGTTTTGGTTGTTTGTTATAAAATATAGAAAGAATAGTTGACTTGTTAGCATAACATTTGGAAAGCATTCAGGTCTTTTAGTGACCCCAGTCCCACGTTTGGATGACTAAGAGCTGCATTGCTATGAATTTACTGTAGATGCATATTTCATGACTGGTGTAAACTACCAGAATATATCTGATTAGAGGCACATTTGTTATCATTTTTTGGAGAGCTGAAAGTCCAACTGACGTTTTGTTTGCATGTGCCAGTCAGCAGAGTAAGGAGAGTGTCCATGTCCCAGCAGATCTACTTAGATCCAAATGTTGTGCCTGGTGCACCCTTGGTTAATATTGTGCTAGGGAATTGAAAGGGAGGAAGGGGCAGGACCATTGCTTACAGAATTTCTGGTGATGTCTGTTATGTCATTAAGTACCAGTGTTTTGAAGAAATCAGATTTTCCCACTACTTTTTAATATTAGGATTGGTAGAAGTCAAATAGCTGGCTTGCATCTTACCTTTTACTATTTGACTAGACTACTGTCTGTAATAAAAATCACCTTCAAGCATGACTCATGGTTTGTAGAAGAATGATGAACTTTAGTAACCACTGTAATAACCCTCCTGCTTTTCATGCCCACAGGTGTACATACATAGGTTAGACTTCCTGTCCCTTGGCCAGGAACCTGAGCTTGGATCAATATTGTATGGCTGCTGTGGCCGGAGAAGATTTATGTGTTTGCTCACTTTTACTTTTGTGATTTTGCTGAATATATTTAAAAAGATGTGCTCTTCACTTAAGGAAATGAAGCAGCAGCTGTTGCTTGGAATGAAAATTTTGTTCAGCTGAAGCCAAAGTAACATCCTAAAATAGTGGAATACCTTCAGCTGTTAATACAACAGTAACTTTTCAAAGCTGATAACACAGTTTTGTGATTCCCAGTGAATTTTAGCGCTACACATTTTTTGCTGTGCCAAAACCTGAGACCAGGCATCTGGATCACTGAAGCTGGCAAAAAGTGGTGAGTGGTTGACTGGTGCCAAGATAAAACATCTGTAGGATAAAAACCCACCACTAAAATCTATGCTTTTGGAGAGTAATTTGCTTAGACAGCTCGTATTTTTGTCAGCAAAACCCTCAAGAATGTTTATCCTTAATTGCAACAACATAAATGTTGATAATCAAGGACTTCAGGAAAAATTTACTGAAATGACAGTGTTCTCTAACTAAATTATTAAACACCACATTACTTTCATGAATCCAAATGAGCTTCTGTACTTATGTGCCTAGGAATTACTTGGCACTGATTACAGGAAAAGTAATTCTTTATGAGAAGGTGACAAGTGTGATTTTGAAATCCAGACTACTGAAAAATTAGTGACTTTATTTCCTGGCATTTGCTTGAGGGAAAAAATAGTGTTACTGGAGATATTTTACACTAGAATGAATTGAAAGTAAAGGGAGCAGGATACCACTAATGGGGTAGGAGGTTGGGTTTGAACCTGAGCTGGAGACATCCTATCCCTTCTTCATTACATGAGGCAGATTGTGCTCTGCTGGAGGGGTGTGCCATAGAGTCTGCTTGTAAATCCCTGGCAGCTGTAAATAAAAGGAGAGAGAGAGAATTAAAACATCTACTGGTTAATGCTTAATATTTTACTAGCTCATCTTTCCAAAAGCAAGATTTAGGACATGCATGTGGTATGAGCTGCTTTTCTGGGAGCAAGGGGGGAGAGAGGGAGGGGTAAACTTGGTCCTTTGTGTGTTGTGTGGTGTTGAGGTATGGGAGAAGGGAAGAGAGATGACATCTGGTGCTGATCTCAAACACCCACGCAATGAGATGAATAGAGCATCACTCCATCCCTAATTCCTGTTTGCTAGGAATCCCAGCTCTTTTCTGGAATTGTGTCACCATGCACAAAATGTCAGTATGGCTTTAGTCACAGTTCTTTTTTTTTTTTTTTTAGTGTAAAGAGGGAAGAAGCAAAAATCATGGTATTTTAATATAATTTAAACATAGTTGGAAGAAAATAAAAATTAAAACCCACTGTCCTTGAGTGACACCTCATCTTTTTATCACATGCTTAGCTTTCTTTGTAGATTAAGATCCAGAAGAGAATTTGTCCATGCTGGCCAGTTTTTCTTTATTCCTGATACATAACTTAGAATTTTCTCCATGGCAGATCTGTGGGGATTAGCTATTAAGTGCTCCTTGAAGTCTTGGTCTCTAGGTGAATGTTTTTGAAAATGGTACACATTCCAGTATATTTCTAAGGAAAACAAGAACAACTGTATTTTAACCTCTGAATCTTTCACAACCAAAGACTGTAACTTGAGGCGTTTCACTTGCCTGATCTTGTTGACAACCTAAAGTTTTCAAGTGTAATTGTGCAGGTAGAAATGACTCCTGTTCTGCCTTGCATTATTTGCTTGAGGTTTAGTTCGCTTCTGCCAGTTTAGGGCATAATGGGAGAGGATGTTAGGTGTTCTGAGCCATCTGGAGCTGAAGATCATTTTGCTCAGAAACTTAGAACATTGCCCTTTTACCCCATTTATTCTCACTGGGCATTTGTCTGGTTGCTTTTCTTTGCCTCTGCTAAAGTGCTAACCTTCATTTTACCAGTTGAATTTCATTCTCCTTTTTTTCAGACTTCTCTTTTACTTTTTTTCCCAGGATCATTTTGAATTCTATTTGTATCCTCCAGGACTCTGGCAGTCACTCCCAGCTTGATGTACCTGCAAAATTAATAATCTTACTGTCTTTTCATCAGCCAGTTTATTAAGGAAAGCATCAAATAGTCCTGTACTTAGGATAGGCCCCTGTGGAATCTTGTGGAGGGCATGCCAAAGATGGTTTCAGAATCAGTTCCCATAATGAACTATACATATTGGCTAATAAACCTTTTGAAATTACTTTTTATATTGCTTTGGGAGCTCTAATGTGTGGTTTCCTCATAAATTTTGTGGCGTAGTGTAGTACCTTAACAATTAGTTCTTGAGTTTGCTTGTCTGAAGAACTTTACTTGGGTTTTTATTTCTTCTAAGAAGACAACCAGCTGTGAGAATGATTGCAAGGCCCTTTTGGTCATAGGGCACTGCAAGTGGCTTGAAGAAGCATGCTGCTAGATGCAAGAGAGACAATGAAATCAGAAAATCCAATAATATCTGCAATTATACATGCTGCATTCCAGAGGCTAAGAAGTTAGGCTGATTTATGCTCACCTGGTTCCATAGGCTGGTCGTGATCAAAATCTTCCTGACCCTTCTTGGATAGGTTGTATGTGGTCTGAACTTAGAATAGCTGATAAACAGAGGGATCTTCCTCTTACCTTAGCAGGGGTTTAATGCTAATAGCTTTTCTTCAATAAGTTCCAGTAGTTGTTATGGATAGAAATAGATGCTATTTTGCATTTTTTTTATTGCTGTGCTTAGAGAAACTCAAGGGCATGTGTTGTCAAGGGCCTCAGAGATACAAAAATAGTCACCTCGTAGAACTCATGCAAGGGACCAAGACATGCAGATGCTGTAAAAGGAGGCAGAGCATATTCTTAAAGATAGAGGACATCTGATGTAACAAGTTCACCCAGTAATGCCATATAGAATCCCTGGTTAGGGCCTGAAAGGAGCACTGAAAATTGTATCTATTAAGCTGGGCATGCTGCCATGTGACTGTCAATACCTGGACCTAGGCTGGTTGTTTCCAACCACTGTGGATGTGTACATGGTGCTTTAATAGTTTTTCCATTTCCTGGGTTTCCAGAGCAGTCCACAGTACTCTGGTTTGTCTGTAATCAGTAGCATACTCTTGCTCATACATGCTGACACTGTTGCATCAATTCAGGCAAAGGCAGGTTTCAAAATTTACCTTTACTTGTTGCTGACACCTTGGTTCTTAACTGAAAGCTGATATTTTGGCACACACAGAAGTTTGGTACCCTGGGTATTGTCCTAAGTACAAATCTGAAGAGATGCTGAAAAACAAAGGTTTTGTTTTGTCTTTACTTTTGAGAATGGTGTCAGGGTGCAGAATGAGCTCTGTGTGTGGATTCAGCCACGTTCCAGTCTCACCCCCAGAACATACAAAAGAGTGCTAATTCTGCATTTTAATAAAAGTCCCACAAGCCCTGTTAATGAAAACTGGTATCTGCTGTCCGTCTGTAAGTGGTGTCCTTAAGAAGAAGTGAGGTTCTATTCACCCCATCCAGGCTGGTAGGACAGTGCAAAAAGCCTTGCGTAGGTTTGGATGGATGGAGAGAAGGAATTGTGATGTCCTTTAAGCAAGCAGCAAAACTTCTGAGCATATGAAGTCACACAGCCCTCAACAGCTGTGCTCACAGGCTGGAGGGTTTTGCACTTCATGGATCATTGTCCTTAGTGGGCCCCAAGTCCTGCTGAGCCAGACTCCGTTGACTTTGCAGTCCTCTTGAGGATGAAATTCCCTGCTGCCACGAGACTCTCAAGAGGATTTAGCCACAAAAATCATTACAGGATATCAAACAAGCAACACCCTCTTATGATTGCATGCCTTTTTTTTTTTTTACTGACCTGTGTCTCTATCCCATTTATATTTCATAAGAGCGTTAATAAATAAGTTTTTGATAAGAAGATCATTCTAACAAGAAGCATCTCTGGCACCAACAGTGGAAAAGCACCAGTACAGGCATAATGATACATTCCTGCATTTGAAAAATGTCCTCCTGTGTGCAGTTTAAGACTAGCACTTAGTGAAGTCAGTTTTCATAGCCGTAGACCACCATGGCTATAAGGGAAATTTAGTACCTTTAATTAGAGAAAATACTGCCTTTCTCTGCAAGCCTGTCCTTAGTAATTGAAGAATAATGTGTTAAACCATAATGGTCATTAAATATATGAAGAGGAGGGTACACTTATTTCAGTTTGCCTTTTAAAAAATGGCTCATTAATAATTTAAAACCCTTTGCTTCAGGGTTTTTTAAACACCTAACTAAAAATTAGACTCCTAATTACATGTTAATAGTACAGTGGCAAAATGGGAGGGAAGAACAGAATCGTAATTACTCATTCTCCCTGGCCTTATTTCAGCAAGTCATTTAAACACGTGGTTTAAAACCTTCAGTAGTAAGAGAACAAAAGGACTACAGGCACTCAGTAACATAAAGACTTGGAAAAATGAAACTGCAGTGTGCAAATGCTGTTCTATAGTGCTTGCTGTCAGAAATGTCTGAAGGGTTGAGGTTCTGTTTCAAGAGAGACTTTGAATTTGGAATCAAACCAAAATTGGAGAGAATTGTCTTTTCCAAAGCAAAATAGAAATCAGCATACTATTCTGTATGAGTACAGAGATTCATTGTCAGCACAGTCACAATAGTTCACTTTGAAAGGTGGCAGGAGAAGGCTGTCTGGTGCAGTGGCCTACTTCCATCATAGATATCCATATGTGCCTTTTTGGAAAAGCTTGTGATCCTGAGATTTGGTCCTGGATAAATGTACTAAATTGCCTAAGATGTAGTGATTGACAGATACTAGTGGAAAGGGATTCATGCTTTTTAAGTAGGTTTCCTAATGCAGTATTCTTTTCTATGAAAGAATGGCAACTTTTGCTGTTATGTTTCTAATGAATGATGTATGTACTGAGTAGTGGTGAAGCAATTTGCTGCTTTGACTCACTCCTGGTGGCAAAAAAGATATCATTTTAACAGCTTGTAAAGACCTAGAGAAACTTTTAAATGGGCTTAGACTAACTGGCATCACCAACATTTCTTCTGTCATTAATGCTTGTATTTCTGCTCAGTTCTCTTCATTGTGTCCAGATGGCCAGAAGAAAAAAAAATTCTAAGATCAAAGATAGTAGAAAATAAGAGCACACCCTGTTTCAACTCCTCCTCTGACATGTTGTTTTTCTGTTTGTAGAAGTACCAGATCATGTTAGTGATGCCTTAGCATAGAGTGAAGATAATACAGACCTGTGATGTATCTGCATGTTGGTGGTCACTTGATGACTGACAGCTCACCTTATAGCTGCTGAAAAATACTGCAGGTTTTACAGGCTTTAGAATTTGAATGGATGAATCTGTGATTGAATCAGGGTTGCCACTGTCATTTGTCTCAGAAACCAGCAAGTCTCAGCTCCCCACTTTAAGAAAGATCTTTTCTTACTACTGTCCATGAACCCTAGATGGATTGATTGAATTCTTTGGTTAGTTTCAGGAAGCCAAATCTTTAGCTTTTTCACTCTAGAAGCAAAATTGCAACATGTTCTATATCGTCCTATAGCAAAAAAACATTTGTAGGCTTGTCCTCTTTTTCATGTGAAAGAGTGAATGTATCATCAGATTCTCCATTTGCTTGATTCCTTTTGTAAAGTTACTTATTTTGGTCTCCAAAGAGTTGAAAATTTTTCCTGGCTTGTGCAGTTTGTGATGATCTTGTTCCACATTCACGGCATGTTCTGCTTTCAACAACATTCAAAGCAGAATACCATAGTTTTCTGTAATTCACAAAGGTATTGGCAGATTAAAGCTTTCAGCCATACAGGCAATGCCTCATTTTACTGGCACAAAGATAAAGCTTCTCTTTCAATAGAGGACATCACAAGAAAGAAATAGAAGAGGTGGAACAGAGAGCAAGCCTTGCTTCTCTCCCCTTGAAGGTGGTATGGTGAAGCTGTTAAATGGTGCTGAAGGGAGAAAAACCCATTATCCCAGCAGTTTCCATAGCCACATGCACAGACTGTTTGGGGTGGGACAGCACCCACAGTTTTGGTGTTTTATGTAAGCTAAGGCCATGGAAGCATGATCATGTCTCAGTCCACAACAGTTTATGAACCTAGACTGCACCTTTTAATCAATTTGAGGGCTGATCTCGATTGTAGGTAAATGCCTCTATCACTAGGAATTTTGGGACTGAGGCAGTAACTAAAATCAAGAGCCTTTTTCTTTGTCTATATGTGTTGGGTTTGGGTTTGGTAAGGGTTTTTGTTTTGTTTTGGGTTTGTTGTGTGGTTTGGTTTGGTTTGGTTTGGTTTGGTGTGGTTTGGTTTTTCCCTAGTCTTCCAAAAGATCCTGCTGTTATTTAAGCTTAGTTCAGTGCCTTCCATGGGTTTGGACCCACATCAGCCATGATGTGGGGCTGAAAGGGGCCAAAAGCCTGTATCAGAGCTGTCAGTAATGTACAGAGATCATCTTTGCCAGCTGCTCCCTCTGTGCTGGCTGTCTGAGTGAGCAGGGATGTGCAGTGTGCTCCCTGTGAGGACAGGGCATGCTGCTGATGCTGCTTCATCTCCTCCACAGTGCAGCAGTAAGGCAGTGTCTGAGGAGCAATTGCTAAGTAATTCAGAGAGCCACAAAGCAGCTGGACTGCATCCCAAGACTTACTTAGTGAATACACAGCAAAACGGCTCAGAGGGTTTCTAGACAGTGCATGTGATTAATCATGATGTGTTCTTTTAAAGTTTTTCCTGTTTAAAGCAAATAAAATGAAAAATGCTTTTCTGGGCAAAGCAAACTAGTCTTATATCCATATTGAATTCAGTCAAATAATTGCAGGTCCTGTTTTTTAATATCTTGAATGAAGCAGTAATTTTCTCTTTGATCATGACAAGGGAGAGGACCAGTGGGGAGAGTTAATTGTTACTGAAGGCAAGTTATTGCTTTCCTTCATGTTTCTTCCCTTCCTTGGTTACCCAGACTGAGCTGGGACCTTCTTAAGCACTGTATGCACTTGCATAACAAACAAGAAATTCAGCAGAAAGATACTGTAATTTTGGGAAATAAGTGAAAATACTGTTTAAAGAGAAAAGAAAATGCTCTCCACATCAAATTAGCTTTCTAACACAGAAAAAAAAAACCAAAACCAACCTAATTTTATACATACATTTATCTGTACTTTTTACTGGCTAACCTTTACAAAGGCCTGGATCTGCCAAAAAGGTGAGGCCCACACTGAATATTTACCTTTATTGGCCTAAAATCCACAGAAGTAAATTTAAGCCAAAAATAAGAAAATCTTTTTTCTTTGGATTCAAAGGAACTTTTACTGTGTCTTTCACTAAAATGATAACCTGATTTTTTTCCTGTGGTTTCTAGAGTATTTTTTACATCTACAACTTTGAGAGCACTGTACAAAAATGAATATGAATAAATAGAGTAGTCTTAGAGATGAGGGAAAGCAGTGTCTTAGCCAGTCCCATCTTAGCCAGTCAATACCAGAGCAGAGAACTGAACCCAGATGTCTTGATTTCACCTTGGAGTGTATCACACTGTCTCTGGTGAAACCCTTAAACTTATCTGTGGCTTTGCCAAGAGAATAAATAGCTGCTTCCCTGGTGTTTACCCTTCTGTAAATGACCTAGGTAACAGGGAATTCTTGCCAGGAAGAATTTAAAGATAGACAAAATTATGGGTAGAGACCTAGGTAATGGATGTAACTCTTAACTTTTAGGATGTGGAAATTTGGGAAGTTTTTATAGGAATTAGAACTGCAGTACACTTGTATTTGCAATGGTATTTCCAAGTCGCTTCAAAGAATTTGTAGAAGTGACATGGAGAACTGTGAGTTAAAACTGAGGACAAACAGCTACAAAAAGTCTCTAAATTTTCTCCTCCTTTTAATCCTTACATTACTATTGGAAGTAAAGATGCAGACAATCTATGTGATGCACTGACTTCAGTTCTTACAGCAGCAAAACTTGAGGCATCCACAGTTTTCTGTTTATTTATCTCTTCTGCTTCTGAAATAACTTAAAACCAAATAGAAACCCACTCAAAAATTAAGTTTGTCTTGTAAGACTTTGCACACTTCATGGATGTGTCCTTGTGGAAGTCACCAGTGACTCTGCTGGATGCCAACATAGGTATTGTTAAGCACCATTAGACATGTGAAGCAGCAATATCGTCAGGACTTTTGGAGTTTTGTGCTGGTTTGAATGAAGCCTCAGGTCTCAAAGATGTTATAATCTGATAATCTGTTCTACTTTTGAGAAAGTGATATTCCAGTCCACAGGTGAGCTGGAGACAAAAGTTTCTCCCATTCTCCAGCATTCAAAAGCTAAAAGAAAAGTAAGAATGTGAGAGTCATGATTTTGACCTCCAGGGGCCTAACCTGAGTGTTTGGGTTTTGGCAATATTGAAACAGTCTTACAGCAAGATGACTGATTACATCTGATTACAGGGAATTCCTCCCTCTACTTTCTGCAAGGCTTCTTGTGGAGGGTTGTGTTAAGGAGCATCCATACATTTTGTGTGCTGCAAGGCTGGGCCGTGTCTGGAAAGGGTCTGGTGTAATGAACAATATATTTGTACACAGCTGGAAGTTGGAGGGTGTGTTCTGTTTGACTTGCTGCATCATGAACAGTCAAGCTGATTTTAATCTCAATTAACTGGAGTATCCTTAAGAGAAATCTCAGGGAGTGGAAAGAGCTGTTGGTCTTGCAGTTTGTGCATTGTGCTGTGGATTATTTTTTTATTTTTCCTGAAGAAAACACCTGCTCTCAGATCAGCCCAGGTAGAAAATAACCATTTCCAGAGGCTGATTGCTCTGAAAACAAGCAGTAGTTTGCTTGAGAAGAAGGGAAAGAATAAATCTGCTACCTCCTTAATATTGTACTTCACAGCTGACTTCACTGTCCTTTGCATGAGAAGAGAGTCCTCTGATAGTTCTCTGAATTCAATGGGATCAAGGTTGCCTGCAAAAGATTTCTTCAGGCTGCAGGGTGTTAAAATGAAAATTGCTGAGGTCTCCTTTTACAGCTGAACAGAGAGACCAGCCTCCCTTTGCCTCAGGCAGCAGGTAATAAGTCTGAGCAGGAAAGAAAGTATAATCTATTTTTCTGATATTTAGTGGTAAAAATGGCCAGGGATAAGGGCTTTACTCTGCTGGACACTGTTAAGATAATCTCTGCCCTGCACAGCCCCTGTTCATAAAGACTCAACAAGTGTTAGTACAGAGCTATAAGTAAAGGAAAACTGGGTTCATCTTTGCATAAATTAATATCACAGTGATCTTAATTGGGCACAAGGGAGGCACAGGTCTAACTAGTGCCAGCAGACACTAATCCATCAGCATCAAGGCAGCTGTGGATGGGTGTGACTCTAGCTCAGCTGTGGCAGGGTGCACACACCTCAGTGTTACATTCTGCCCCTGCAGAACCACAGAAGAATAATAGTTGTTGCTGTCCCAGACTCCCTTTTCTCCTCCCTTGCTCCCCCTCTTCCTCTCTTTCTCTTTTCCTTCTCTTGCAGATGTAGCCTGCCGCTTTTGTTTGCTTGCACAGAAAGGCTTGAGGCAGAGAGCTGGTTCTCTTAGGGATGGAAAATTCCTGTTGGTGTGTGGATGAGGGAGGGGTCAAGGCCAGCTGGCTCACTTTTAACCTTTGCTACCTGTCTCTTCAGGTGGAACAACACTCTGCACAGCAGCTCCCCAAAGGCATCAGACCCATCAGGACATTTGCTCTAGTGATCTAAATTAGCCCTGCCCTTTAAGCTCACTAAATTGCAGGAAGAGCTGGCGAACTAACCAGTTCCTTATGTCTTCTCAGCTTGCCCAGTTTTCAGAGGGACCTTGGTGTGGCTGAGAATTTTCCACTTCTCCAGACATTTCACTGTTTTCTTCCACTGCTCTGCTATGCAATCCATGTTTCTGCCTCGCTGCAATCCATGTTTCTGAGATTTAAGGGAGAGAGTTTTCAAATGGGATGCTTGTATCCTGTTGCTGAGCTGGAGAGGGGCCTGACAAAGCAGTAAGTTTGTCATGGTTACAGCCTGAAGTCCAGCTGCTTGTGGAACTTTCAAGCTGTATCAACTTTCTGTGGACTGGCTCTCCTGTGAGCGACTCTGGGGAAATATTTGTTTGCCCAGCACTTAAAGTAGCAGGTTCTAATTCCAATACCAAGATATTGACATAGTAATACAGAGGAAAAAATTATTTTCTTTTTTCAGGGGGTGTGGAGAGAAGGGATGAGAGACAGGTAGATGCTGGGGCATGTAGCCAGGCAGAAAAGAAAGGGTAATAGCTTGTGAGGAAGAGATTTTGAAACAAAAATGAGTTTTGATCCAAACCAGATTCATTTAAAAATATTCACTGCAGAACTGCTTTCTGCTAAAATCTAGTGTCAGGCATTGTTGCATTCAGGAAAAAGCTGAAGTCACTGTGGAGTGTTGGTGTTTAGCTAGCCCATTCTTGATAATACGACCAGGGCTGGGTGTTGTTCTGATGAGTTTAAAGCCTGCTTGGTCTAAGAAACTTCCAAATATCTACGGCAGCAAAACTCCACTTTCTTCCCTTCAACAAGGACAGCCTTTTTTTTTTTTTTTTTCCCCCTAAATTTACTAGCTGTAAGTTAAATTTATCAACCTGAAAATGAGGAGAACTTGCTTAGCAGCTTAAATTCTCCTTAAAGTTTGCAAGTTATGAAACCATTTCCTCCCTCTTATTGGTTTTCATGGCCTCCATTCCCTCACCTCCTTCAAACACTTGTGCAAACTGTTGATGGGGAAGGTAAGAATTGATTTGAGCCTACTGGTGTAGAAAGTCAAATTTATCCATCTTGATTTTTCTCCTGATTTGGCCAGCTGGTAGAAAATTACTTTTTGCTCCTAGCAAAGACTAAGAACTACACCATCTGGGAAAAAAATATAGTATGTGTTCATGCTTATTGGGGACACCATAGAGCTGTTAGCTATTTGGTTTTATTTGTAGGTTTTTCTTCATGGATTTATAGATGTGGGCTTGAAGGATTCCTCCACTCAGAATCACTTGGATTTAATTGATTCATAGACTTGATTGCTAATATAAGGTTTTTTTGCATGTGTCCTGTGGATAGGAATTTCCTAAGTCCTCTTACAGGACTCTTTTGTGATCTTCCTGCACTCAACTTGTGCAAGGCCTATTTTTAGGTAGTTTTAATACCACTGCACTTAAAACACTGGGCAGAAGTGAGAGGGGTTCTTCAAGTCTGATTTGAAACAATTTGCCAATTTTCTTTATATTTTTCACGGGGAATTTAAATCTTAGCTTGTAACCATTTGCAATAATTTTCTTATCGTGAGGCAGTGGCCAAACCCAGTGACACCCTGGTGTGTGCATGCTCTTGCTGACTGCAAGTGTGGTTTTCTAGTGCATCATATTCCACAATACTGCTTCTCATCTTTTTCTCTACTGTGTCATAATGTTTCTTTAAGGGGTTAAACACCTACTGCTTACCAGAAGGGGGGCTTCTTGAATTTCACCAGTGCCTTGACAATGTGGCCACAGGACACAGGAGAAAATGAGAATATTTGGTTTGTGTCAGCAGGTTTAGTGTGAGATGTTGGCCTGCAAAGAAAGCCCTGTAGAAGGACTAGAGAGGTTAAAGAGTCAGGATATAAAGAACACAGGACAAAATTAAATTAGGTGCTGTGATGAAGGGTGCAAATATAAAATGCAAGCAAGTCAGAGACTTCTCTGGGGATAAGCTTGAAAGAAAAGAAAGGGGAAAATTGCTATTTGAACTGAATGAATTTTCAGTTCAATAATATTGAATACTGACTGTATTGTAGAGTAGAGATATAAAGTTCTTCCAGGGAAAAGAGGTTAATTTTGCCACTTTTCGCCACTTTTCCCTGTACTGAAGAGACCATATCAAATTTTGTACATTCATTTTTGGTCTCCATTTTCTGAAAAGAAATTTCAGATGACATGGAGCTTGGGCTAAGAGGAGAATGCTAGTTCAGCTAGAAGAGTATGTTCCAAAAGTATAACCCACTGCTCTGTTCCAAGAGTATGACCCCTTCCTACTCTGAGGTTTAATAAATTTAAAAAAGATTGACATTTCAAGAAAAAAAAAAAAAAGGGAGACAGTATAAGTTCCTAATTGACACCTATGGTGGCAACTTGAGTATAGAGATAATGGGAAGAATTAATAGAGCTTTTTCAGTATTCAGCTTTTCAGTAAAAGTGAGCTACATTTTTAAAGTAATAGTGTTTACTTTGCCTTACATATGAAGATATGTTATACCTGTCATCAGGAAAATGAAAATACACTTTCTGGTATGCATCAGCCAGACATTTTTAGAAAATAAAGCATGTATTTTTACTCTAATCCCTATAAACTTAGCTACCTCTCTAAAAGCTTAGAAAAAGAGAGAAGCAGCACATTTGAAAATGTTTCCATAATAATTTTTAAGAGAGGTTTCATAAATAAACACGAGTTGGAGCTGACATCTATCTATATTCAGAGGAAGCTGAACTTTATTTGTTTTCAGCTTTGTATGAACTACCACACCAGCCAAAAGTCATTAGAAGGTGCAGACATATTCTTCTGGGGCTCTGTCAGCTATCTTGGGGGAAAAAAAAAAGAAAGAAAGTAAGCATGAATTTATAATCCTTTGTTTTCTGGGTTTTCTGTGAAATCAAAACACAGCTGTTTGTTTATACGTGCATACTAAAGATGAGTAGGTGTATGATGCAGATTTGTGGATCTTTTTCTGCCCAGATGCAAGCATGAGAAGAGGAATAGTGCTGTGGGCAGACTTTGCATGCAAATCTCAGTTCCAGAACTCAGTCATCACATCTGTTCTACAGCTGTCCTCTACTTTTTAGGAAGCTTGAGAAACCAGATATGGAAATGAGCTGAGCACTCACATTTGAGAGCATGGCTGGAAGAGTTTTGGAGGGTCACTCTTCATTTGTGAGCTCTCACATAGGTAATATGGCCATTCCCAAACTCCTGAGAGATTTTACATTATATGGCCATTCCCAAACTCCTGAGAGATCGTTCAGTACCATCTCTTGTGTCCCCTCTGAGCAGTGGTGTCACCTAGAGTTATGTACTTTGCACTGGTGTGAGGCCTTAGAGGTGCATCTTCAAGTCTGTTTTAAAGTTTTTTGAAATCATCTGGTCTTGTTTTATGCCTTCTAAACACACAGTATCTGTAGATAATTAACTCATTGTTGAAGGAGAGTTGTTATGGAAAAGCTGGAAGACACATTCCTCCCTCCTTCTGACATGAGGTCTGCTGAAGTCACATCAGGCCATCACATAATTTATTTTTAATTTACTGAGTGCATTGCCTTGGGGTCACATTATTGCTAGAAAACCTGAGGTGATTTATGCCATGTCTGTACAATTTCCACACACAAGCTTGCTGCAGACACACTGCAAAGTCAGGGTCATCAGTAAGGGAAAAGGAGACCCCTCATAAGGCAGTGTGTCTCTCAGGCTTCCTCTGCTGAGTTATGAATTACAGGGACACAGAAGAACTGAGGATTCTCTTACAGTAATTTGTAGAGTTTTGCCCTTCAAAACCATCTCCTGAAATGTCAGGCAGTAAAACTTGCCTTCCAGGAGTGCTGGCAATTTTCCTCAAGCTTAGGGGTCTCAGTCTGGGGGTGCAGGTGTTAACTTCAAACAGGGGGTACAGGTGACAAAACCAAGGAGGCTGTACACCCACAGGGAAGCTCTGCCTGATGGAAGCCAGGAAGAACCACAGGCAGAACAAGGCTGGAGATTCAAGGACTCAAATCTCACCTATGGGATACCCTGTGATCCCAGAGCACCAAGTGTTGCTGGCACAGGCTGTCCTGCAGTGCCCCTCCTTTATTTCAGCCTTAGGCTTTTAAAAGAATCAAAATCAAAACAAACAAAAAATCCTTACCAAAATGAAAGGAAACATTCTTAAAAAATGACTTGTGTGTGTTTAAGTAGTAGGAAGTATCTTGGGAATTATGGATTTGCAGAAGGCAAGTACAGATGTGGGGCAGCATAGCAGGTATGAAGAAGATCCTGTTGAATCAGAAAAGCCTCAGTGACCAAATAAGCCTAATTTAAGTATTAATCAGAGACCATAATGCCGTGAGAAGAGTTGGGGTGAGTGGGAGAAACAGAGAACTTGTATCTAAGTTTGCATGAGAAAGGCATTTGTGTGTAAAAATGAGGACAGATTTGAGACAAATGAGACAGTGAAGCTGAGCTTCCCTAATTGCAGGTTCAGTAGTTGAATTTATCAGAAACACTCTTCCTCTTCCCTCTTTCACTGGTTCATCTATTTTGTACCTTTTGACCAAAGCAAAAAGGTCCTCAACGGTAGCAGTCAGCCAGCTATCCTCTCTCATTTTCAATTCATTTGCCAGATTTGGAAAGACCATAACCAGACCATAAATAATGATAATCTCTCCCTGGAACATCCTGAGGGGTTAACAAACAAATACTGTAAAGTGCTAGGGGATTCCTAATGAATGCAAGGACTTACTGATGGCTTTCCTCAGAAAAGAGAGCACTATGAGGAAAGTGGCTTGTGTATGGTTCTAAGTGCACTAAAGGCCTTCAGAAAATATCTTGAAGTAGCCTCTTCTGAGCTGTATTTTTGAAGGTTTCATCTCCCTCATCTGTAGCAAAACTCATTCAATTGGGCAGTTATGACAGGAAGAAGTGTTTAATGTTCACGTTTGTATTTTCTCAGCATCACTCTGACACTCAGTCTGTAAAAGAAATACTGGCTTTACAAGGATCTAGAGGCATAATGCCCTGAGAATTTAGTTTTTCAGTTTCAGAAAACACACACACAGAATTCAAAAGCCAAAATGTTCATATTTCAAAGGTTTTTGTGTGTAAGGAGGACAAGAAAATAGCCAGAAAATAATTTTAGTATTGACAAAACCCAGCAGATGGGTACATTATTCCTATTATGTTCTTCTGTCAGACCTTCATAGTAATAGTTCTCAGTGTACAGATAATAGCAAGGACATTGCATGACTGTGTTTCTGTGAACTAATGGCACCTGTGATGTATTGGCTTTAAACCTGCTTTATTAGGTTTATTGTCCTGAGTCAGATCCTCAGATGCTGAAAATAATTGTATCCTTTGCAGAGCATCTAACCCTTGTTATAGATTCTTTAAGTCAGAGAAAAAAAAATCAAAGCTAGTTGGACTGTCATTTGTGTATTCCTTGATCTAAAATACTGATTTGTGAACTCTTCTGCTTTCACTTTGTCTCTTTGGACAACTGATGTTACAAATTCCAGCCATACTTGACTAGATAACAATCAAATATGGCCCATTCTGGGTACAAAACCAAGTAGGAAAAGGATTGGTGATGCCTTAGATACCAACCTAAGCATCACCAAGGAAGCAATGATAGGTGATATTACTGTAGCCAGCTAACAGTGCAAAAATAAATTATTTCAGCAAGTTACTCTATTATAGTTTACCTGGCGGGGAATTTATAACATTATTGTCAGAGAAACTCAAAGTGAAGAGAACACAGCTGTGACAAAATACTAACTTAGCTATTGCTAAGGGTTCCAGGTGGGAGCTGTGTCAGGGAAATGGGCTTATGCCACCCATGTAGGTATAGATTATTGTCTTTTCTACCTATCTGAAATAATGACATTTGTTTGTGCCGAGTTATTAGTAGCCTGCACTCTGTGCTGCAGTTTGAAGGATTTTACAATGGCTGCGTGTGACACAGGAAAGGCACACGTGGAAGGCAATAGTGAGTTCTGAATGGTGCTGGCAGTGACAGGATGTTAAATGAATCAGTGTGCAACAGGCTGAGAAGTTTGGACGAGAGCCTAGGTTGCTTAACTCCCCCTCCCTGGGGCTTCCTGTTTGGAGAGTTTGCTTCTTACCAAGGGCTCAGATCCCAAATGCCTCAGTTGAAGTGTGTGTTGTAGTAGGCAAATTTTCAAGTGGGCCAAGCACCATGACCTAGACTTGTTTATGTGTACTCCAGATTGATCAAAAGGAGGTGTAGGAGGGGATGCAGATAATGTGCTGGGTGACCTTCACTGAGGGGCTTAACGTCATTGCATCTCTGTTTCCAGTAATGGGAAATGAAGATTGCTACACACATCTCTAAAACTGCTGTTGGAGTTTCTGGATATGATCCATTATTTAAATGTAGATGATAACTCTAAGTGCTTCTGACGTTTTGAGATGGTGTGTCAGATTTACACTGCACATCTAGTTCAGGGAAAGGGAGTCAAAGCATGCTTAGTAAAATGGTCATCCTCATCTGATGCTAAGCAAGAAATTTCATTCCAAATTAATAGAACTTTTAAATTCCTTGCTTTTAGAAGTGATTGAACACTTCTTTGCAACTCCATACTTAAAACAGCAAAATTGAGTTGTGCAGTTTTGTGTATAATGACCTACAATGAGTTTATTCACAGTACTGAGAGTGGATAATATATATAAATGTATCTCAGTTTCCTCTTCTGCCTGGTGTAAGATTCAAAAGGATGGGACCAAGAATGTTTAAATCTTTCTCACCCTTCAACTGCCTTCCTCAGTCGTGTTTTGGTTAAAGAGTTGGTCTTATGCTTTTAATGAGATGAAGCATGTCCTAAAGGTGGATAGTGCTATAGGAAGGGGAAATAGGTTGGTCTGTGGTCCAGTACAGGTACAGACTCCAAACTCTACTATCTCTTGGTTTGTTTTGCTTTTAAAATTCCATTTAAAACTGGAGAAGCAGATGGGGTATTGTAAGCCAGCAGCAAAACAGCCAGGATCACGGAAGCAAAATCTGCAAAATCTACAAAATGAACCTCAGAATTATGGAAGCCCAGTTGTCTGGAAATCTTTGAAAATTGCTGGTTTTTAAGTGCTTATTTAATGAAACAGGATATATTTGGTTATACTGCAGCACTTTCATGTTGGGATATTGCTTATTATGAAGATGAAATGTTGCCTGCTCCTTTTCCTCTTTACAGCTTTTGTTTAATTCTACAT
This sequence comes from Cichladusa arquata, assembly GCA_026413545.1. Taxonomy (NCBI): domain Eukaryota; kingdom Metazoa; phylum Chordata; class Aves; order Passeriformes; family Muscicapidae; genus Cichladusa; species Cichladusa arquata. The sequence goes on from JAOTQP010000001.1 coordinate 96,950,006, forward strand.
AAAGTCTCATTTAGACTTTCAGGAGGTCTGTGTCTGGATCTGAACCCTGTTGATCTGGGTGCTGTACTTTGTACAAAAGCTATGCTACCTTTGAAAGAGCTTGTGATCTAAATGATTAGTAGGATGTAGGAGTATCTTCATTTTCTGCAGCCTTGTATGGTTGTTGATGTTTACACAGAGAAGATAGAAAATGCCAACAGATTTCAATTAATTAGCAAATTCTGATATTTTAGTGAGATTTTCCCCAGCATCATGGAAATAAGAAGGACGTGAAGGGCAGTGGGAGCAATGTTTGATATTTGAAGTGTAGGGTGAGATTTTAGTTTTGCAGCACAGGAAAAACAAGAAATGTGAGGATGTGATCATACCATGTTATCCTGCTATTCAGTTACTTAGTGCCATTGCAGCCTTACTACTGCAGGCTGTGATTTTTGTCAGCTGTTAAACTGAATTTAACTTCATCTGTTTTGGAGGAGGGGTTACCCAGGGAAACTCACAGGGAAGACAGTAATGAGCTGCTGGTAGGAAACGTTCATCTCTTTCAGGACTGACAGCTTGGTGACAATTAGTGAAAAAAGACTGTTGAGCACAAATCATGGGACCTGGCATGGCAGGTGAGCTCTGTGTGACTCTGACACAGAGGTGGCATCTGTGAGGATGGAGGGAGCAGACAGGGCTCTCTCAGCTCTGCTGCTTGTATTCCCAACAGCCTGCAGGGCATTCTGCAGGAAGGCAAATGCTTTCCCATACCATGTGCTTTCCATTACACTCAGGACCATTATGGTAGTGACAGGGCAGTCTGCTACAACTTTTACCTAATTTCACTGTTGTCTTTCCTCCCACCCCTATAAATGAATTTTCTATCTGCTGCTTATGCCAGCAGACACTTTTCCAGTAAGTATTCACCTCCAACAGAACCATGGGTGATGAAAATAGTTCTACACCTGGGATTTCCCTTTAGCCAAACTTCCCTCATCACTAGCCAAAAGCTTCACCCTAATAGAGTGGCATTTTCTGTCCCTGGAGAAACCACTCTGTGCCTTTGAAGCATTGAGGCCCAAGGCTCAATGGAAATGAAGAGGCAAAAGATGATTGACAGAAGCAGTGTTTTTTGCTTTTCAAATAATTAGGGTAGAGAAGTAGGCCCTTCACTAACTAACTGTTTTTCACTTAAAGTCTTTGTGTGCAGCTGTGTGCTATTCTGATTTTCAGGGTAAATATAAAATGGAAGACATTTTTCAGGAGCTGACCCTGTGCAAATGGCCAGCATGAAGTGATCCCTTAGGTAGTATTAGTTTGCATGCTCTTGCTTTTCCAGTGTGTGCTCAGATTGTGCCAAGGCAAAGTCATTGCTTGTACTTGGGTTACCAGGTATCCTATTTTTCTTCATACAACTTTGTCTCAGACCATTTTTTCAGAAGATACAGCAAAGTTTTCAAGGTTCATTTTCATCAGGGTTGAACTCATTGAAGTGAGGGTATAATTTGTGGGGAAATTATTCATTATACAAATTTCTCACACTGTCCTAATAAATTTGGCCCTAACAGTGAGCATAGTTAAAAAGAATCTGATCATAAGCTGAAAAAAAATTAAACTTTGGCCATTCCTTCCTAATGGACTGTGAACATATTCATTATTGCTATAGGTTATGTTTGCTGTTCATGCTCTGGTAAAAGTGTACCTTAAATGGAAGACCTGCAAGCTCATTTTTAGGAATTAATAGACAGCTTTGCCTGGTGCAGTCTGTAGCAGCATTTCACTTAAGGGCAGATTTTTCCTTGGGTTATGGAGGATTGTCTACCAGCCTGTGCATTCCTTCCCTATTCATAGCCTGCTCATAGGGATAGAAATGGATGTCTAAAGCAATAGGAGTGAAAAGGCCAAGGCAGACTTTGGGCATGGCCTATGTTGCAGACATGTACTTGCCTATGCATGGACTTTTTAAAAGTATATTTGAGAGGCATTATCTTTTGAGAAGAAAAACAATGTAGTGTCTGTTACCTGCATTCTTTACTACCCCATAAGTCAGAGAGACACAACTATCCACCCAGATTCTAATGAGGCCTTAAAGTTTGCCTGGTGGCTGGAGGTTGGCTGCTGGGTTATAGCGTTGGTCAGCTTAGATGACAGATAAAATCCATATGCTTACCAAAGGGGGCAAGAGGGGAAAGCACAACTATTTAGTTTCCTTAGAAATGAGTATCCAGAAATTTCATTTCCCACTCTGTCAGTGGCTCAGCACACGTTCTTAGTGCAGTCATAAGGTTAACACTTCAAAGACTGTCCATTTGTTTTGAAGGTCTCAACATCTGAAAAATCTCTTTCTTTTTTCTTGGAAGTGCTGTGAACTTTTAAAACTGCTATTGGAACAAAAGGTATCAAAGCAGCTTGTACTTTACTTATGGAGAGACTTGCAGTTAGTATACTCCTAATCCCCATGATTTCCAAAATTAATAGCCATTTTTGAGCATGTTACCTTTATTTTCTGTGGGTCTGGTTTCGTCCTGTACAATGGACATAGTCATGCCTTATACTTAACACAGGTATTGCAGTGTATGATTAGTGCACAGGAATGCTTCATGACCCTTGAATGATGACATTTCCAGATAAAATTCAAGGTGGTTTTTCACTATCAATAGCTTTGATGCCCTTGATCTTCAGCGATTGCTCCAGTCTCCATTCTCAAGAGCAATCATGCAGCAGATTTTGCTGAGGGAAGGTGTGTGTATTAGTGGTGCTTGGACCAGGACAGTACCCCTGGCTCACACTCATTGTCCTGTAGGGATGCCCTGGAAGCTGGGGGGTCACAGGGTCACATTGTGAACAGTAGTTCCTTGCTCTGCCCTGACACCAAGTGTAGCTTTAAGCCCCCCTAATGCTGGGTTAATGCAGTGAGCTCCTGTTTCCTGTGTGCTTCATGGAAGATATTTGCTTCTGGTGGAAGGTATTTGCTGTTGGATCATAATCTGCTCCTACTGTGCTGTCACATGTGTTGGTATTCCAACCACAGAGTTGAAAAGGAGGAAAGTAATTATCTTAGCATTGTTTTTCAGTCTGCTTCATTGGAATTTCTCCAACCTGACCTATCAATGGTGAATGTATTGTACAGAAATGTATTAATAATAAAAACTTACTGTATTTGTTTAGATTCTGTAAAAAAATATTTTTAAAATCTTGTTCTTTTGCTTGTAAATTTAGGCATAGTCTTGAGTACCTGGCTAGCTGTTAATTTTTCAAATTACTGGCATAAGTCAGAGGACTTAGGGGGCAGAGTCTGACTGGACATCTTTCTCTTCTTTTGCAGTGCAGCTACATTACTGCATTTGATTATTCTCTTATACCAGTATTCATAAGATCAAAAATCTAGCCTACCCTGAAGTTTATTCTCCCCAGGATAATGTTTTTGACTAGAATCTGACTTGTGCAAAAGGAGGATGTTTGTGTGAGCAGAAACCCAAATACAACTGGAAATGCTTCCATGGAAAGGGAAGGAACAGAAAAGCCAGTGTTACCTTAGGAAATGCTTGTGTCTGCTGAGGTGTTAATTTTCTTACAAGTTGAAACTATTTTCTGCAGCCTTTTTTTTTTTTTTTAATCTTTTGTGGAGAAAAAAGTGTCCTGAGTCATTCTACTGTTTATCACCATCCAAATCAAAGGGCACAAAATTAGGTTTGTGTTTTCACAGAGATGATTGATGCTGACACACAGTTATCCTTTCCTCCTCCTCAGCACATCAAGACTGACTGTTTTGCAGATTATAAGATTGGCCCTGGTGAGGAGTCTGAAATAAAACTTTTATTTTCTCAAGTGTTTTGGTGTTTGCTGTAAAGAAATAATCCATTTTCATTGTTTATTTTTTCTTCTGCAGAAAAGGAGGGGGATGGGGAAGTCATCCACCCTCCTGTTTGCAATCTTATTTTTAAAAGTCTGAAAGGAAGCAGGCCCCAAATGCACTCAAAAACTGTATTCATTGGCAGTCTACAACCAGGGACAGTGTATACTTCAGAATCAGTTTATCTCAAAAATTGTATAGACTGGAAAAAAATCTGTGATGATCTTTACCACTTTAAAGTCAATAATATATTTTTATACATCTGCATCAACACAAATACTTACCTCTAAAAAGACCAGAACAATACTATTTAAATTCCTTTTTGTAATCCACTCTTTCTTTCATCTTTTGTTCTTATCCTTCGATGGATTGTGTTGGTTATGAGGAACCACTGAAATACTGCTGTGCTGATATGAAAGGTTATCTCAGAGACAGGGTGTGTGCTCAGAGCTTTTGCACACAAGACAAATTCAGCTTAAAGCATGACAAATATTTTGCAGGGCAACCCAATGAGCTGTGGTATATATATTGCATAAGTTAAGGCCTCAGCCATGATGTCTACAATGAAATATTGATGGTTTAGGGACAGTGGTAGAGATGGCTTCAGAAAAGACTAGATGCTCTGCTATCTATGGTCCTAAAACTATTCCTAACCTACAGTGTTGTTATTGTGATTTATGTGATGTAGAGCAACAACAGAGACCAGTAATGGGGTGTTTATGTGTGTGTCTGCGGCCCACCTTAAATTTCCAGGCAGCTAATTCTATTTTATCTGGTGTGTAGACATATTTGCAAAGACAGGCAGTATTAAGTGCTGAGGAGAGAGCTGTAGCACATCAATAGACACTTGCTGGAATGTATTTATATGCATGCACATATATAAAACAAACAAAAATTGAAAATGTACTTATAATTAAATTTGAGAGATATTCAGTGTTAAGATTCCCACAGCATCTGTTCATAGGCATGAAAAAGCTCAATTTTCTCTGCAACTTCTCATCTCCTTTTTTCTCTTGACTTGCTCTTTATTTTTAGTCTGTTTGAAGATCCTAGGGCAGGAGAATCAAAGCCTAAAAAGCAGGATTGCCTATCTGGAAAAACCATAGCATTATTAACTTGGCTTGAGTAGAAAAGCTACCCACAGAGTAGTGTTGCTATCAGTAGCTGATTTGATTTCTGTGGATGAGGATGGGATCCCCAAAGAAAGCATGCAGGTTGCAGGGGCTCCTCATTCTTCTGTGTTATGTGGTCTAATAGGGAATACTGACACCCATCATCTCTAAAGACAAAAACTGTTTAGTTGGGGAAAGCAGTAAGAGGCCTGCATAAGGAAAGAGAGAATTCAAGCTCTGGAGGGGAAGGAAGGCTGCAGAGGAAATCCCCAGCCAGAGGCTGTCTTTATGACATTTCATTCTTTGCAGCTCTCTCACGAGTTTCACTGGATTGGCTGCTCTCTGCTAAAATTCCTGTGGCACATTTCAATCTCCTCTTTCTTAATTTCCTCCAGCAGCCTGGTGCATTTTCTTGTTTACTTAAATCTTTGTCTCTCCATCTCAGGGTAGTTTTTTCCTCTCTGTAGCTGTTAAGTTACGCACAAGGTCGGGTGATTACTCAGAACTTCCTGGAAAGCCTCGTGTTTGTTTTAGACAAAAATACTCAGGAAGTTCCTCAGCTCTTCCAGCAGAGCTGGACTGGCAGTGGCCTGCCAATCCTCCTGCATTTTTTGGAAGATGTGCTAAAATAATTTTTAGTACAGTATTAAACTCAGGGTATGTCAGCATTGTTCCATATATTTCAAATGCAGACACTATTTTCAAGATCTCCTGCACCTCAGTTAATAGAAAAATGTCTCCTCACTCGCTGTGATGGCAGTGTGACAGTCAGGCTTTTCGGTGTTCCCCACCAAGCCTGCCATCTTCAGATTAGAATGTTCCCCTCCAGGCACAAATTTGATGTCTTTTTCAGCTCATCTTCCCCTTCCACACACAGGCTTTCAGTCTTACTCAGCTGCTGAGGCCTCACCCTGCTTCAAACACTTCCTGCGCAGCACAGACTCAAGGAGCTAAACGTAAGTATAATAAAGAATATAAGAGGAGTGGAAAAATAAAACCAAACACAAACTCAAATGGTTGGCACACAGATTCTCTTTAGGCTTACAGCCCCTGGTGGCTCATTTCAAAGCACTTGAATCTATACAATTAGATGGACTATTTCCTGTGATGTTGGGTGATGGAGCAATCATTTTAATGTATTTATATCTTGATACTACATATGCTTCTCCTACAGCCCTCTCTGAGCAGAAACAAGTAAGAGAGCACTGAGAGGCTGCTGTCTGTATTTGTGTGTAAAGATTTAATTCTCCAAAGAGCTGTCACACTGTGGGAGAATTAAAGACAGACTGCAGCTCCTTCCTGACTCCAACCTCTGAGTCCTTCACACCTACGCCATGAGATGTTCATGGGAAGGAGGTCTACAAGCTGTTGAATTCAGCTGTTACCTTGGAAATGACAACTCTGTAAATAAGGCCAATATGAAAGTGCTAGCGATGTGGCTAAATTAGTTTAGAGACTACTGGTGAATGAGAGCACTTGCAATACAGTTTTTAATCATAAGTTCTTAGCTTCAGCTACCATCAATTGTTGCAACACTTTAAAAATTGATTCTGAGAGCTCCACAAAAAGAGTCTGTACTGACTTGGTCTCCATGAGCTGGTCAAATACTGCTGTTGTAGACTAAATCATTTTGCAATCAACTCTTTGGTTTGCAGCATGTGCCTGCATTCCTTGTCCAGGAAAAAGGTGGGAGGACAGGAAGCTGTTGTTGATGGAACCTGTACTCAGCAACAGCAGGATTCAGGGGTCAGAATGACTTTGAGCTGTTACCTTTCTGGCAGCCCTGAACCTCACTGGGGATTAGGCATCTGAAGGAACAGGGTTAATCTCGAAATAGACTAATAATTTCCATGAAAAAACTTCAAATAAAACCACCTAACTCAAATCCACCATGCTATACCTGTGCCTGTGCTACATGAACTACTGCTCTTCAGCCAGGTGAGTCTTGCTACCAAACAACATTTTGTGGAACTAAATACAAATGCTTTGGGGCTGAGTTGCTTTCCAAATTACCAAGACTTTCTATGTCATCTTTTTTGCAAATCCACAAGTGTATATTCTGTAGATATGCCACTGATTTGTTTGGGTCTTTTCCTTCACAGAAAGGAGGGTACTGCCAGAAGACAGAGCAAGGAAAAATAACTTTGTGTTGAGCTCAATGAATTCAGTTCAGCTGGTACTGGAAGAGTGAGGTTTTTTCTGTTTTTCCTCTCGACATGCCAAGAAGGCATTTGCAGTAAGGACTAGGCAAAATGTAAGAGCAATTTATCATTCCTGTTGTTTTATTGTATCAGGAAGCTGGGAAACTTGGTTTTCTGAGTGGCTGTTGCTAATTCTAGATCCCCATCTTTTCTCGTTAAAAGCAGGTTTTGGCAATTTGTTCCAAAGTGTCATGAAATACTGAGTTATAGTGGAGCTGTGGTTTACTTCCTCTGACAAAGGATTAGTCAAGGCTGAAATGATGAGAACTGGTAGCAGTCAGTGTGCTCTGCTCAAAGGTCATCAAAACTGGGTCATACTGATGCTCCTGTAGAGCTTCCCTGGCTCACAGCACTGAAGTCAAGTTCAGACCCAACTTGGGAAATGTCTTTAACATTAAAACTGCAATCTTTAGATTGTAGTTACAATTCAAATACAATAATTGTGTATTATAATAACAGAAAAAAATTTTATATATCCCCTGTCTTTATGAAAGATCGGTGCCAAATTATAGTGATTTATAGCTGTTTCAAAACTGGATCCAAGCCCCACAAATATGTTCCCAAAGTTTATGAAGATTGCAACCAGTTAACACTTTACTTGCATGAGAGAAAAACTTTCACCTTTCAGTGCAAAATTTAAACATTCTTTTTGTTGGAAAAGTTCTAAGAATTTTTAATGTTAGACATTATAACATTTTTTCAGTCTTACATGCATAACAGCATAACATCTTTCTCTAGTTCAGCTTTTTAGCCTTAATGTTTCTGAAATAGAGAGATTAATATTATTTTGGATCCTTTATTGGAAACTGGCCAGACATTAGCATTCAAACATAACAGCAATTCTGTAATAATAAGAAAATTATGATTAGACCAGGCAAGTAAACTCTGCAGAAAGGAGCAGATTACATCCTTGAGGAAATAGATAGTAGTTGTGGATGCTTATATTTTGCTATTCTGATTCTAATTGTTGCACCCCTGGTTTCTAGGAGCTCAGGAGTCAGTCATGTACAGGCATTCACAGGCTTTGGCATTTAGCAGGACAGGAAGAAATCTGTCAGCTGATTTCCAATGTACTGGCTCACAGTCAGATGCTGGAAGTTTACAGCTTCATGTCTACTAATACAGATTGGTTTCAAACCAGTAGACCAGAGAAAAAAGTGATTTGCTTTCTTTTGCTAGCTCCCTTAATTCTTTCAACTCTTGCATTCTCTCTTTCCTAGGCTTGATTATATTTGCCATGCAACGCATTGGTGGCTGAATGAATATGCATGAAGTGTGCAACACTTGTTTAGCAACTGAGCAATCGGTTATGAAAATTGCCTGCTGGAAACATTTTCTACCTAGGTGGCTCTGCTTATGCTGTGTTTTGTTGTTTTTAACTTGCATCCCCTCCCCAGTTTAATTCTGAGTAAGTGATCCTAGTAATAGGTATGAACTCAATTTGTAAAAGCAATTTGTTCATTGTACCTGCAAATCAATAAGGATGGATTGCTTGTTCAATAAATCTTGTAGTCATCCACTCTGTAGTTTAACCTAACAAACACTACTAGTAGTTTGCCTAACACTAGGCTGACTCTTCTTTACCTGGATGCATGTTTTTTGAGATTGTTAGCATATTGCCTTCCTCAGGCTCAACTTCTTTTTGCACACAGTCTGTGAGCATTCCTGCAAATAAGAGAAGCTCAGTGTTTCCATGTGTAGTAACCACTCATCTTCAAGTTCCTGGAAAAATAGCAAGAGGGGAATGAAGGAGGCCAGAACAAATTACAACTGGGAATGCATGACTATATCTGTGTATATTATTTTCCTGCTATTCTGCCATTCCTTGTGTTTCATAGAGTCTTATGCTTTTAAGACAGGGAAAAACTCAATGAGACAGAAGTATAATGGTAAATGCCTAACAGCTTTGGTGATAGAAGCATGATATTCTTTAATTCAGACTTGAAGTGATTTGTTTGGATTGTATTTGAACTATCATTCAATTCGTTTCTTTAGAAGACTCAGGTTATGAATGGTTGCTGAATGGTTTTTGTTTTTTTTTTTTGTAATGGATAATCTAAAGCTTCCCAGGAAGTCTTGGAAGCACAGGAATTTACTACTAATAGTGACAGCCATGTGTTTTATAATCTTTCCTAGGCAGTACATCAATCAAGGGTGAAAGGAATTCATTACAAGTATCTCAAGGAATGGCCATCCAAGTCTCGCTTTGCCAGCAGAAGCTTGGTAGTATTTACTTAATAGCAATTCACCTCAGAAGAGTCCATTTCATAGATTTGAAGTTAGAGCTTTCTATATCAATAACCTTCAGGGTAAGCACAGAATAACATTTCTCTTACTGCTCTTTTCTGCTACTGGTGGGGAAGTTCTGCCAGTAATGCAGAAGGGTAGCTAGGACCCCATGGCTCAGATGGCTTAGCTAACGAGCACCATTTGTGGTGTCGGTGTCAGATCTCTAAGCACTAGACCAAGCTATTTTACACTCACTGTGAAACCCTCTGTCAGAAAAGATCATTTTGAATTACCACCAATCAGGGCTGAACTATTGATTAAAAAGGGTAAGGTTTTGTATGCCATAACCTCATATTAAAAGCAGGAATGTGGCAGTTCAAAGCGGGGGGAGTGCTAGCTTTGATTCTGATAATGTATGCAAAAGTTGCAAAAAAACCTCAATACTAAACTTTATTTGGAGAAACAGGCGAGCAGAGATATGTGCCTAATTCTAACATTTAAGTTCACCTTGCTTCCAGATTTGTAGTCTGTGCTTTACTCTGTCAATTATCATGCAAGGACTAGATTTTATAAAACCATAGATGAGCTGCAAGGGCTGGATTCTGCAGTCCTTTTCTGTGTGATGCAGAGTTTTGGAAGTCTAGCAGTTGCTTAATACTTCCTAAAATAATGATTTATAAAATAATGATTTATAGCTTCCTGTAGTTATTCATCTTTGTCTTCATTTTTGTACTGTGAATCTTCAGATCTCAAGGAGATGTAGCTGAGGGCAGTTCTTTATTCTTGGATTATTCTGTCAGGGATAGTATGTTGTCAAACAGCTGATTTCATTGGGAGAGGGAAAGAAAAGCTCTAAATTTATTGTGTGGGCTTTTTAACAGAGACTTGCCAGCCTAATCTTGTGAAACTAAGACATTTGATTAATTCTGCCACTCAGTGGAACTGCCTTATCTTTACTGTGTCTGACATTTAACAGTTCAGTTGAATTTGCCCAAAAGGATGGGGAG
>JAOTQP010000001.1:96960409-96993141 GCA_026413545.1 Cichladusa arquata
GGGGGGGTGGCAGGGGCAACTGAAATCTACTTCCCTGCTAAATTCAAACAAAATTTAGCAGAAACAAGTCATTGTCAAGATGCAGCAGCCACTCTTACTTGCACTGGTAAGAAGAGCAAGCAGCAGGTATCATTCACATAAAGGAAGAGGGGTCTGCAGCCCTTGCTGGGCTCACTGAAGACAGACCAATCCAGAGCAGGTCTGAAAAGGCATTTGTTTCAGTGCTGCTGCCCTGGAGAGCCAGTGGGCATGACAAGAGCAAGAGGGGTGCCTGTGCTGGGCTGAGCTGAGCTGAGGTCCCCCAGCAGAGCCTCCTCTCACCTGGAGATGCTGACGCACATCCTGCTGGAACTGCTGCCTTCCAAACACGTCTTCAGCCAGGGTTTTGTCTGCTCACGTGCAAGTGTCCCTGGCCAGCCCTGTTTATTATCAGAGACGTTTTCTTGTTAGCCCTCTCTTGGTAAGTGGGTAAGGAATTTTAAATCCCTTTTCCATCTGGGCAGCATTTGTTTGAATCACCTATTGTTACCCACCCTTCGGAAGAACCTCTTTTATTGTTTCCATGACCCAGACTAGAAACTTAGTTCTATTTGACGTACCTACAATTATTACCAATGAGTTTTATGGCAGAGTAAGAAAGAGAACCTTTGCATTTCTACAGGGAGGCATCTCCTGTGTTTGATTCAACATCCAGTATCTGGAGTTGTATGAGCAAAGAACAAACCTATCAATTTGTAAATTATCTTTTTCATCAAAACACACTGTATCTGCTTTTGAGTAAAGCCTGAACTTTTGTCTTTCTGTTCTTCAAGCAACATTTTTTTTTTTTTTAGTTAAAAGTCTTAGGATTTAAAAAAAATTATATCAAAAAGCTGTGGCAAATCTAGATGACACTACTTCTTGTGGGTTTTTGTTTGTTCAGCCAAAGGTAGAGGATTAAGGTAGAAAAAGAAGCAACATTATTTGTTCACTGTTTTAAGAAATGTAAGCTAAACTTCAAGAATAACAGAATGTATGGGGACCCTCCTAGTTATAGGCTCTGCTTCTGTTCCCCTTCATACCTGATCTGACACCACAGGTGTCACTATTTCTTGAGAAAATATGGATATTAAAATGATTTAATTATTTGTTTGTATATCCTAAGAACAAGGAGTACCATCCTTAGAGGAAGTATCACCTGGCAGCGAGCCAACATGCCTTACAATGAAATCTGGTGGGTTGGGCAGTGTCCCAAGAGGCCTCAATAATTTTTCATAAGGTGTTATACCAATACTACCACCTACAGGAGTTCAGCAAAAGGGATACAGCCTTTTACAAAAATTCAAAATAGAACAGAAATCAAGGTTCTTTGAGTATGGTCTGATCTTCATCAATATCCAACATTTTGGGGAAAATCCTGAGCTTTATTAGAAACTATTAAGACACAAGTCTTGCCTCATGAATCCAAATATTTCTATAGAGAACCATACTTTGTGAAAGGCAGCTCTTGCTGCATTGTAACCCACTGTGCTAGAAATTTAAAATTTCTTGTTCTTCAGGTCTTAAGTGTGAGCATGTATGATTAAAATATAAACCTGATGAACATATATCAGAGGTCAATCTGCACAAAAACTTGGCTTAGTTTAATGTGCACATTTCTATTTTTGATTAATGTATAGTTATACAGCAGTACCAGTATTTTAACCTGTGTGGAAGTTGTATTGCTTGCACAGATGTTGTATATATTTCATTGCTTTTTAGTGAGCTGCTATTAGGCCAGCACGAACAGAACTCTCTGAAAATAGATGGAAGCTATTGAAAAGAAAAAAAATCATTACTTGTATCTTTCAGTCTACTGGACTTTGAGGGATTCTGTTTCCAGTCACCCGCTATCACTGCTTACAGTATTTCAAATTATTTACCCAAAGAAAGGAAGCTGTAGCTTTGCAAAGTATTTACACTGAATAAACGTCAAGTAACATTTCCTCATTTTATCACTTTCTTATCAGTCACTGCCAAGCTGAGGGAAATGATCCATAAATAGCAGACAAGTTTAATTTTGAATCTATAAAAGAAAGGAGTGCTAAATGTTCCTGTCCTGGGTAGTAAGGCATTTAAAATTGTGCTCAAGCTCAGTGGGTTTCAGTGAAGCTCAGGTACAGAAAGGCAATAGGCATAGTTGTTCAGCACCCCATTGAACCCCCTTTTCAATAAAATGCACCAAAATGCCAATTACATGATGACTATCCAATTTATCAGTGAGAAATAAATGCATTGAGAGTTGCCATGGCTTCTATTCCATGCCATCTCATATCCTCATTGGCATTTTAATTTCCTCTGACAGGAAAACTCTAAAGTTTCTGAAGTGATACCTGTGAGATTTGCTCCAAATGCCTCGGGTTTGCATATTGATATTCCCCAAACTTGCTAGAAGTTTCATTCTTGCTTTGAGAGGCATATTTCAAGCTTAGTCCATTAGGGATGTCATCTCTGGAAGCAGCCAGAGCATATCTGCAACCCTGACTTTCAAGTGTTTGGGCTGAGTAAGAGAACATTTAGGACAAGGTTCCTGGTTGGCATGTTGGCTATGGAGTGGAGAGGCCAGCCTCGGGAGCTGTACTTTGTACAGCTGCAATTTGTACTGCAAATTGGCTCTTGTAGTAGCTGGCTGCACTTCCCAGGTGGCTGAGGGGTTTTCAGTGCAGGCACTGCTCAGAAAAAACATTCTGTTGATTAAAAGGAGGTGGAGACACCTGGGAAAACAGGTCGAGAAAGCAATTGATTTCAACAGTTAATCCATAACTTCAATGCTCTCTTTTCTTCAGCTTTTCTAGGTTAACTATGATGCCTTCAGATGTGTTTTCTAGTTAAGGAGATAAATTAAGGACTTTTTAAAAAACATGTCAACTGTGGAAGGAGGCAACAAAAATCTGTGGGGGAGTCAGGCAGCAAGACAGGCACTGAGCTTAGATGCATAGGCAAAACTCATAGTAAAGCATTAAAATAGAGAAGTAAAACTGACTTGCCCTGAACAGTTGAACAATACTTCCTGTCAGCTCTGAAAAAGGCACTGACACCAAGCAATACAATATAAGGTTACTGATGGCCACCATATCTATAAAGGAGTCTTGAATAACTGCAGTTGACTGTAGGACATTGTAGAAACAAGTTTTCAAGTTACACATCAAACTATTGCTGTGAGATATCAGAGGAGCTCTCGGGAGTCTCTGCTATGAACTCCAAGCAGTAGTGTTTGGGAAGCTTGTCTTAATTAAAATTTCAGACAGAAGCAGACAAAAAAACCCCAAAACCCCAAACAACCAAAACTCAAAGGCGTGAAAGAGAAAGAAAACCGCTGAAACAATTGTGTCTGCAAAGTCAGACATCCAAAAGGTCACAGTTCTTGGTTCTTCCTTGAGGTCCCTTGGGTGTTTAAACCTAGTATTTTCACAATCTTCTCTATATTAAACCTTGTAAACCACTCAAGACACTTAAAATGAACAGTGCCAACGTCAATTTATCTGTCCTTGGTGTTAGATGTTAAGCTTCAGGTTGACACATATTACTTCACATTATAACCTGGATTGAAAAGTTCTGATATGAAAAAGCTAAAAATTAATAGGTTTACTCAAAATAATTAAAAATGAGCAGTAGAATAGTAGTAATTATAACCTTGGAGACTCATAATTAAAGTTTACCATTGTCTGAAAATTATCTCTTCCCTTGCTTTTCCCATGACAGGGAAAGTACGACTTTCTAGGCAAAGGGATAACTAACTCACTCTCTTGGGCCTTTGACCAAATAATGTGTTGTGAATCTGAACTACCCAGATGCAGACATCACACACTACATGATGGTACTGAAATAATTTTTATACCTTCTTCTCGAGAGTAGTTGACTTGAGCAAGTTTTTCTATTGGTGTGTTACAAGTTTTCAAAGCACACAATGACCCTGGCCTTTGTGTCAGTACTTAACAGAAGTGGCATGTTTTGATCTGGGGAAGCCAGCTGACACATTTTGCATCTGGTCAGATGTTTGCAGGATCAGGACTGAATAGACTTTTTTTCTTCTTTTCTTCTTTTCCTTTTTTTTTTCTTTTTTTTTTTTTTTTTTCCCTGCCTATTACCATAATTAGAGTAGGTGGAAGGATGGAATAGTAGCTCAATGCATGCTTTGCCTTTTCATAAAAAAAGAAATACAGTTGCCAGTCCTTCTCAATCTACCTCTGTTTAAATTCTAAGAATGAGTTAACCAAGTACACAGTTTCCTTAAGACGTCTAAAACTGACTTTAAAACTGAGCAGCAAACACCACTCATCCAAAACACATTGTGTGCTATTTAGTCTATTTGCAAATCTAAAAGCACTATATTTATTTTGCTGACCTCTACACTCACACTGAACTTTGTAAGTGGGGCCTTACACAGTATGATTTTTTTCTGTGCTGATGGAAAACTGATTGTTGGCCAGTCTTAATGCCTCAGCATGATTTTGCAGCTGAATCTCAGCTACCAGCCTGGGACTTCACAAGAACCAAGAATAGATCTGACAGACTGTCTGCCTGAGGGATGCCCAGTGCCCCTCTTACAAGATCCATTATAGTGGTGTCCTAAATGTGACAGTTTTTCTTTCTTGTAGCACTTTGTCTGTTTGCTAAGCAATGCCAGAACTCTGAGTTGGCTTCCTGATGATGGACAAAATCAGCAAGGGAGAGTCTGAGTGATAGTAATGTGTGTTTTGTGTGTACACTAAGGAGGTGTTCCTGGAAAAGGAGTGATCACAAAAAAAGTGCAAACACTTTCTCAGTAACATGAGCTCCAAATTGTTCATAAGGAGTGAGTCTGGTTTAAGCACTGACTCAGAACTCTGAATTTCGAGAGCAATGTAATTCTCAAGCAGTTTACACATCTTCATCTCCAAAGTTCACTGTTTCTGTGTAAAGCTTCAAATAATATAGGTGAGCAGCAAAATAGCAGCTTTTCCTAAGTTTTCCCAGCAAGGACCCCCTTCATACATACAGCTGGCATTGACAGTAGATAGCACTGGCTTGGTGGGCACAGGGTAAGACCTTGCCATCATCTATTCCACAGAAACAATCTGTACACACCCTGATTCTCAACGACCAGCTGAAAGAAAGCTGGGGCAGTCTGGGGGACCCTACCTGGGCAGGAGTTGAGGGACCCTTGACTTGCTACAACTAAAAGCTCAGTTGATCAGTTGATAGCCAGCTGTCGGTGCGTGGTACCTCATGCACATGGCAGAAATCAAATGGAACTATAAGCCTGAATTTTGTGAGTGGCAATGAAAAAGGCTCAAGTGCCTGATTCAAGACTTACAAGATGGCTCATGACCACACTGTTTGGTTTAACAAAATTACTGAGTTTAGATAGCTTCATTTTAAAATTGTGAACATCATTAACTAGTGGTGTGGGTTTGGTGAGGATGTTATTTCCACCAGCTTTACATCTCTGTGAGGACAGTTACTTCTACATGGCTAAGTTAAATTCCACTTTACACAAGAGTGAGGTCAGAGTCAGGTAGCCTCTGTGAGTTAAATGGTGTATGTAGTGACTATTTGCTATTTTTCAGTCATGAGTCACATGAATATACTGGCTGTGGTGCTGTATGTGGCAATTAGGGAGATCTTTAGCCCTGTTTATCTGCTGATGCTAAGAGAATGCAGAAAGAATTAAAAGATAGTTTGAAATGACACTAATTTGCTTGTTCCTCATTATTGCAGCTCATAAAGATGTTGATTTGCATACTGGATATATTGCTGATTTGTATTTTAAGGTTATTTCATTTCCTGTTATGCTTGCAATGCAAATTACCTTTGTACAGGAAAGAATGCTCTGCTCTCTTAAAAAAGGCTAGAAAATATTATTTTGGAAGAGCAGGCTGCAGGTAATATTTTACAATAGCTATGTTTTTTCTATTTTCATTTTTTATTGTCAGTGAAAGTGAAAGCTCATCTTAATCCCCAATGTGTAGCTCTCTGCTGCATCCATCACAGCAAACTCTTCCAACAGCAGCTAAATTCTTTCAGTTGAGTCTTTCACAAGACCAGAAACAAGCAGGAAGCAGGGGAAAAATACATTAAATAGTCTCACCAAAGTGGACTTCAGCAGAGGAAAGAGGGAAGGGTCAGACTAGGTAGAGTTACAAGTGTTTGGGGAAAAAATATGAATCCATCAAACTGGGAATGAAACTATGCAGGCAATCTTAGTTGTAATTATAATCTGCTCTTAACTATAATGATGTTGGGATTTATGTAGCACTTTTCATATGTAGATTGCTCATCAGATTGCTAATTGTCTCATAACATAGACAATTCCTTGCCTGAATGTGGCTGCAAGAGTGCAAGGATCTTTCAACAATGTCGCATACAGGCAGCTATTACAATTTTCGTTTTGTGTTCTAAAGAGATTATTCTTTTATACCACACAGCCTGCATCTCTACCTGTGTGCCTGCCTAATAATGTCAGAGCACTTTCAGCCAAATATGACAGAACACTAGAGGTCCAAAAGATTCAAATTTCCCAAATATTTTAGGGAAATAGAAGACTAAATTCGGGGAAGAGACTCAATTACTATTTCCACTGGGGGAAAGTCTGCAATGTTTCCTGTTTTCCATGACATGCCAGAGAGTTTTTCTCTCTGTACTTGCTACAGACAGGTAAACATCAGGAAAGTCTTCAGTCAGTTTTCACCTCCTTACACATGAGAGAATCCAATCACAAGACAAAGAGTGATGGGAAACCAGATTTCACTGCTTGAGTTAATTCTAGATTTTAAAAACATTGATTCTGAAGCAGCTCCCCACCTGTGAAAAAGCAGAGAGGCAAAGAGACAGAATTCAGCCTCCACTTTTTCAAACTTGAAGTAAATTACTCTCCTTGTCATCCAAAATGTGGTCATGAAAGGAACTGAGGCTCTGGAAAAATTAGCTGAAAAGACATTTTCCTCTTGGAACATGCTATTTAATTGAAACACATTCTAGTTTCAGTGCAACTGGAGGTAAAGAAATTGTAAAGCACATGTCAGTAAGTCTGTGTCTTGTTTGCTTCAACATTTTTCTTTCATTTGCAATATATTTTGCATTGTATTATACAACAAGAAAAACATATAGAAAAAACTTCTAAATTTAATCAAAGCAGAACTTTTTGAAAAGCCCAAAGTGGGTCAATTTAGATTTCAAGAAAAAATGAGTTTTTCTTTCAGATTCAGAAGAAAAATAAAATTCAGAAAGCTCTAATTTCCGGTGGACTACAATTTTAGTTTCTAATTGCAAACACTATTGACTATTATGACTCTAAGGAGTCTCCTTCCTGAGCACTCCATCAAGAAACCTCTAATTCTTTCTAAATAATTTATATTTAATGAATTTAATGATGAAGGTCTACCAAACTTTCTAGACTGAAGACTAACGTGATTATTTTAATCTCTGTGTTTGTGTGTTTTCTCATGCCACTGGACATGAGTTGAAAAGGCTGTTTCCATAGCTAAAAAGCGGGGAAAGAAATGTGTATAAGGGAATAATTGCTAAATACTGGGAATGCAGCCACAGAACCAAGTATAGGATGACTAGTCAATTTTTTTAAATTTATTTTTTTTTTCTTCTGAATTAAACATATGCTTTGATAGTAATGTCACTGTTACCAGGATTTTGATTCTCAGTACAATTCCAAGAGTGTTTATGTACAAATCCATTCTTTTCTTCCTTTAGATTTTTAATAGAGTTGTAACAGTGAGGAACTCTTATGAACAGAATAAGAGACCAAAAACGTTGACATGCAATTTTTAATCATTTTTCATTTTTTTTTAAAGTTAAGCTTTGACAATTTTGATGGCAGAAACAACAGTTACTAACTCCACACTAAAAGCTGTTTAAAACTGCAAAATCTTGAACAGGATGAAGTTTTCTTTGATTTGGGTTCTTGTTTATATCACAAAGTAGTGATGATGGCACTGCAAGCCTCTGTAATCTTCTAAAAATCGAGCACTTTTAAATAAAGTGATTACTCTTTCTTGAAGCTTTAGAAAGCAGCTGCAATGATACTAACCTGCTCAATTTTTGTAGTCACATGAAAACTGAAATAATAAAGATATGCTGAACTTCTCTACTAGGAAAGGATACTTTTCCACAGAAAATGGTTAAGCTCTGTTCAGTGTATTTAGCACTGAAGGAAGAAAATGTGCTGTTATGGGGAAATAATCTTATATTTGCCCAAAGTTTATGTAAGAAAATATGTTTAAACCAAGTGGAAGCTTATTGTTCTATGAGCCTATGGTTAAGGATTGTCTCCATCTGGGAGAAAGTGTGAGAATGGAATGAGAAAAATAATAACCTGTGGAAATATAAATTGTCCTGGGGATTTCATTCTCCCAGGCATCACATTAGTGCCAGAGGCTCTGATTTTTTTTCCTTTTTGTTTTCCCAGGATATTTCTGTCAGCATCTCTGGTTGCCCAGTTTTGGGGGAGAAATCAAGCTAAAATATAGCAAGATGGTGCAGAGACTAGGCAGAAATTCTACTCACTTAACTGTAGTTATTTAGAATTACCAAGTCAGTTGCATGAGTCTGGCAACGTGCAGCAGCAGTCACTGGCACAGGAGAGGCAGTTTGTGCTGTGGGTGTGAAGGGGGCTGGTTCACTTTTTCCACCTGTGAGCTGTGGAGAGCTGCGTGGGACAGTGCCAGTCTGGCCTGACCTGAGTGACAATACCTGGAAACTGTGAGATCTGCTTTGGTACAAACCCCACGCCGCCTGCACCCTCCCTTCGTTACTTTATTAGTCACCCAGGGCTGGATTGCTCATGGGAGCCTTGTGCAGTGGTAGATTGCAGGTGCTTCATGGTGCACGTTGATTTGACCCTGAAAGGAATTGGGTGCTACGGCCCTAATTTAGCCTAACACATCAATATATTTAGTTTTCAACTCTGCTCACTGCTGGACGGGAAGGTTAAGGACTTTGCACCCTACATAAAACTTCAGTAGACCTGTAAATACAGAGGAAAAATGGAATCTTGCTAGCTAGACATCTGAGAGCAGCTGGACTTCTAGATGCCTTCCTGAATCAGAAACCTAGACTAATAAAATATTTTTCACCTGCATATTTACTGTCTTGACCTTTTCTGTCACCATCTAGCTTTTCTCACCTCCCTTGGTATTTTTTATCGAGGAAGGAATATTATCAGTCTGCAGCAGCTTCCTACCCCACCCAGAAGTGTGAGTTTTACATGTGAAAACACACTGCACTGATGGTGGGACAAGTGTCAGTGGTGGTGTGAGGGAGGTGAGGTAAAGTGGCTCATTTTATGGCTCCTGAGGTGGACAGCTTGTGAATTGATGCTGGAGCTTCATCACCTGACTCCCAGCATTGGGCAGCATGCTCTGTGCAAATCTGGTCATAAATAATTATTAATAGTAATCCACTGTAGCTACAGAGTTCAGATGTCACTATTAATGAAGTGAAACTACCAGCAGCTTTCGCTGTGAATTAAGTGTTGACCATGGCAGTGGATGTAAATCAGTTGTGAATAGCAGTGAGGTCAGATGCATGCAAATGAAAAAGATCTTTCTCAGCTATTGCCTATGGCTTTTTTGCCAGCTATCTCATTTCTTCCTAATGTTTACCTTTTGTCACCATCCAGTCGGTAGGTAGAGTGGTACAGATGGGTCTGTGTAAGAGCTCATGTGCCAAAAATTGCTGCTCCTGCTTGCTTTTGGAAAAGGATCAGTATCATCAAGAGTGTGCTCTGCAGTGAGGCAAAAGTGCAGGGTGGCATATTGGTGAGACAGAAATTGCATATAAATTAGCTGAAGTGGGTTATTTTCTGGTTTGTTTGAACATGTGAAAATGTAGATGTCTGTGGATATACAGTTCAAGAAGGATAGCGAATTCATGTAATAAAAAGAGAAATTATCTAACTCGTTTTTGCCAGGCAGTTTGTCAAAACCCACAGCAATCTGGGGTAAGATGAAAGATTAATGTTAGAATCAGGCATTTCCTTGCATGTAATCCCACTTACTTACAATGAATATTCATGATGGCCTTGTTCATAATTCAATCTTATTTTCTAGCCAGCCCTTATCAGAGAGCATTTTGGTTTTTTCTCCCCATAAGATTTCCTTGGGGCCACATTTCCTGTGAGTGTGCTGGCTATCTTCCTGAGGACCAGAGAGAGCCATGGTTTGGATCAGACTGTGCTGCTGCTGCTGCAGTAGAAGTAATGGTGGGGATAGAGAAATGGGTGCAGGAGCTGCATCTTTCTTACTCCATCATGTAAATCATGTAATACTCTATGGCTTTCTGCTGCTTTGTTCTCTGTTCCTTTGCTGATTTCCTGTTTCACTTTCTGCCCTCTTTTATGACTCATGTACAGCCTTGTCTCAGCCAGTGGTAGACCTTATATATTTTGTTAATGCTATATGAACACAGTGGGAGCAGTCTTAAATGGGAGGTGAGACTCTTGGGCAGCTTTGTTCTGTGGGATTGCAGGCCCAACAGGGTCCATTCACACAGAGAAAGCAGATGCAACAAAAAACAGAAGGAAAAAAGAAAGATATTGAGAAACTGATCTGATAGATAATTTAATCAAATGATTGGGTGATTTTCCCAGGTTGACTGTGGGTGACTGTGTGCCTGTATGATCTGAAGAGCTGCTGTTGTCAGCTGAGGCTTCAGGGATCTGGAAAGTTGTACTTTGCTGTCCTTCAACCTATGCTCACCTTTCCAAGGTCACACTGGGGCTATCTGACCTGCTCTTGGTGCAAAAAGATGCTTTTGTTTCAAAGACATACATTTCCATCACCAGTTGCTGGCTATAGAAAACTACCTCAGTTTTCTGATTGCAGATGTGTTCAACTAATATAAAATTCATCCCTTCTAGATACTTGCACTGTGCAGCAACTTGATGTTTATATGTTCATGTTTATGTATCAATGTATTGTATATTGGGGCTTTGTTTTTTCCCATGATGAAATTCTAGAAGGAAATGCAGGTGAAACACACCACTACCTACAGAAGTTCCTTACTGAAATTTGGATTAAATCTTCATTCTCAGCAATTTTGTTCCCCAGAATCTCTTCTGTTCACCCTCTATGGAAAGCCTGACAAGCTGTAAGAAGGCTGACTGAACTTTTACCCTTTGAGCAAGTGGATTCCACTTTTGCCTTTTTTCCTCAAGGATTTTTCTCGTGTCTTGCATATGGATGTGTGTGTGTTTACAGAAGGAAAGGGTGCTCTTTTGTGGCTGTCCCTGTTCCAGCCTTCAGTCAGGCTAAACCTGGAAACTAGACCACCTCAGTGTTTTTTTAAAAGCACTGTATTTTGAAGGACTTGATGCATCAATCAGAGAGTGCACTGGGAGGAGAAAAACCTGGGGGATGCATATTGTTCTTAGAGCAGTTATTTTTGAGGGGTTTGTTGTATTTCACTGAATTCTGTACTCAGCCATAAAGTAGGACTGTCATCTGTGCTTGAGGCACAGAGAAGCCAACTTTGGCAAAGTTTCTCTGTTAAATAGTGGCAGAAATGCCCATTCAAGTCTATAAGATTTCCCTTTCCTAAGAAAAAAAAATCAAACACAGCCGCCATTGCCTTAATCATCCTTGCTATTGATCTTTAGAACATAGCTTTGAATGCCACCATCAGAGGCATCACAGACAAAAGCATTTTCTCATTTTCTCACAAAGGAGATTTTTAACAAAAAGTTAAAAGTCTAAAAGAAATGTTTAAAGATACTGTCATTTCATTTGAATTGGCTCAGTTGTGGGAAAAGGCTCTTCATTCTATGAGATTATAATTTCTATTTTAAGGATCAGTTGAGCTTTTGAAACTTTGGCCCTTGAAGAAAGCATCACCACAGAAAGCATTGTTCAAGGCTCTGTACCTTACAAAAGCTTTGGGTCCCTTAGACTGCAAATCACCAATCCACCTTAAGTGACAGTATCTGTTAAATTGATGATTTCCCAAAATGTAGCAGTGTCATATACATCAGGACAAACCTGCATGTTGGTCTGGAATGTCCCACATAGGCCTCACAGAATCACAGAATCAATTAGATCAGAAAAGACTTAGGAGATAATCAAATCCAACCTATGACCTAACACTACCTTATGAGCTAAACTATAGCACTGAGTGCCACATCCAGTCTTAAACCCCCCCCAGGGACAGTGCCTCCACCACCTCCCTGGGCAGCCCATTCCAGTGCTCAATCACTCTTTCTGTAAAGAATTTTTTCTAACGTCCAGCCTAAACTTCCCCTGGAGCTACTTAAAGCTTGAAGCCAGATCCCATGGTTTATGAAGCACAGTACAGGAGCCAGTGTGGTACACAGAAAAGGTTATCTTTTTGTTCTCCTCTTCCTGGGGCAGCATAGAAATTGCATCAGTTCTTGGCATATTTTAGAGCATCCAAGAAGTTTTGGTTATCTCACATCAGCTGGAACAGTACCCTGTGCTCTGTTCTCAAATACTCCATGTCCAAACTCTTCTCCATCTCCTCCCACAGCCAGTGCAGCTGTTCTGAACTCTATTACTTTTATACTGCTCGAGGATCCTTTTGTGGCAGGAGAACCCTTCACTTGCACAACAATAGCACAGAGCAGTACAGAGGAGAAAGAGTGTGGGGTAAGGGTATGACCCTTCAGGTATGGTCATGAGCTGTAGTTTGAGTAGGTGCATCAACCTTTATAGGGTGCATTGAAATCAACGATGTATGTATATACAGACTTCTGCCCCTCTTCCTAAATTTTAGTATGTTTGCTTATTGTGACTTTGCAGATTTCTTTTTTCAATTAAAAGAATGATAATCGACCCAGACAATGGCTGTGCTTTGAGAGTTGGCTTGATGGCTGGTGTGGTCCTTTGGCTTTGCATAAAGTGTCTTTTTCCAAGGTCTTTTGAATTGGGCTGTTTGCTAGTGGCTGCAAAAGCTCAGGACTCGGGCAATTGGTTCCCCTTGCCTTAATCTTGTTTCTGAATGTTTCAATTAGTGTTTGTCTGAACCGTTTTTTCATAGTGAATGTTTCAAATTATTCTGTAGAACCCCACAGCCTTGGAAATCACTTTCATTTAGAACAGCAACTTTGTAAGGGATTGTCCAGAGAAAACAAGAGCAAACAAGGGGAGAGACCCTTTCCTTCAGAACTTCCCCAGGTTGAGCTGAGTGTTAGCTGCCAAAGCAGGTAATTTTAAGAACCTACAGAAACAATCAAAGTTTACAGTTAGATCCCAGCCTTGCTAACAGCAGACTCAGGCATGAATGCCACATGCTGTTGCGCTAAAGAGTTTGCTCAGGAGCTGCATTTCTATGCACTGACCCCTAAAAAATTCACTAGAGATCCCATCTGCTTCCTGCTGTGACAACATAACATTGTCTGAGCGAGCAAGGAGATGAGCTTACATTTCCTTGCCAGCACTTGAAAGCTGTCAGAGGAGACATGTGGAGAGACATTCGGGTCACATCTTGTCGTTCCATTCTCCTACACAAGATCAAGAAAGGTCTTAATGTATGGAGAAAAGTCTGAAACCCCCCACCAATAAATTATTAACTGAGACTTCCCATTGATGGTACCTAAAATAATTCTGCATTATCTCCATGGATGTGTAATTAAATTAAAAATGGTGTGCTCTGCAGTCTTCTTTAAGGACTATGTGTCTGGGAGCAATTAAGGCTAGTCCAGAATATATCAAAACTATCCTAGTAAGTTTGGAAGCAGTGTAAACCTACTCACAATAGCTTTCTATTGCCACAGCATCTGTTTAATGCAGCAGCATGGAACACTGCATGGGTTAGTTGAACTCAGGTTTTAGACCTGTGGTTCGCTCTGCTGTGGCTGCAGTGGTGAGATCCTGAGCTAATCACTGTAAAGGGAGCAACACTGTGTTACTGCAGCCACCAAAGTGCAGGCTCACCTTGAGAAAAGCTTGGCCAGAGGACACGTAGTAAAGAATTTATTAATCAAGTTTTTGTCCATCTGGTTAAAAACTCCAATAGCTGTGATGTGGAGAAATAAGGCTCATTACAAGCTGATTTCATTTAGGATACAAGTAAGTGGGGGCTCTGAGGTCTTACAGTTCCAAGACAACATGTTCCTGTGAAGGCAGAAACATGACCATCTGTTGTGCCCTGTTTTGCTCCTCTTTAAGCTCTCAAACTCATAAAGAAAAGGGACATTTTAAATAATATGAAATATAATTTATAAGCATTTCAATAAGTTTTATTAATAGAAAGTATTTTTAAATATATATAATTATGTTCCTATGCATCAGATGTTTACTTGTCCTAATCCTACCTCCATAACTATGTTTTTCCATTACCATAGCCATGCTGGTAATCCTAGGAACAGGAGTCTTGGTCTATTGTGAAATGCTTTGCATGCTGATGGACTGTTGTAATTGATTGCCAAATTCTAATTTTGTTTCTTTACATGAAAAACATAAATTGCAAAAGCAATCCTTTAATAAACAAAACCCTCTTTCTTCTGTAGCCTTCTGTAGCAGGAGATGACAAGCTTTTTTCTACATGGGCCTCTAGAAAGCACAGAGCCAGAGGCTGATTGTGTGGGAATAATGACCCCAAAGGTAAAAAGTGAAGCTGTCTTACCAAAATTTGCCAGTAGCACTGTCATGCACAAAAGACTTGGCAGGGAGGAAGAGGAGGTGCTAGGAGCATTTCCTTTCCTGTTCCAAATGGACCTTTAGGAGATGCAGTGGTAGGTGTATAAACTGTTTGGTTTTGCTGGGCTTTTTCTTGTTATGCAAACACTGCCAACACCAAATTCCATAGGATGCCTGGGAAGTAGAAGTATTTATACTAAGCTGAAAGTCACTTCACTGACTATGAATCTCTTCCACTTCTGGATCTTGCTGACTGTTAAAGAGCCCAGACTGTGTTTTTAAGTGCAACTACCACCTACAGGACTGACAGCTTTTTCATAATCCAAGTATTTTAACTTCAGGTATTCTTTAAGCCACAGGAGCAGATGATTTCATTCAAGAGAAACCTTGGAGTTTTTCATGGAAGAGAAGAAAAAGAAGAGAAACTCAAGAAAAATATAGTAGAACTGTAATTGTTCTAAACCAGAATGCTTTCCAAGAGACATCAGTGTCTTTTGAGGCATGTTAAATCTTAGCAGAATCCTTTGGAATGTGCTTTGTTGTGAGATTGCAGTTTTATTGAGGTCGTTGTCCAAAAATTAAGATAAGCCAGAACAAATCTTTCCTTTAGTTTCCTTTAGATTAGTTTCCTTTAGATTATTTTCCAGTATTCTTCACCCAGATTGCTTCATTAGGCAGGTTATTTTGTCATAAGTACTTGTCTCTGAAGGATTTCAGTACCAAAGTGGGAGCTTTATGCAGAAGGAAAGTAAGGGAAATAAATGCTTTTTCTTACTTGCCTGTGTCCTTTTTATCTATAACAAAGGGAGGAATTCAGACGTATAAGACATCACTCAAAACAGAAACAACCAGTACCTGCACCTTATTAAAAAACATGCTGTTTTGAAACTTCCTAGCTAGACACTCCCTTGTGTAATTTGTGCATCAAAATATTATGGTATGTTAGTTTCCAAAAGCAGAAAGCATAGAGCAGTCCCCTGATATGACTCCACTGGAGATGAGGAGTGAAGAGGTGTTTCTGATGATTGCCATGGGAAGGTGAGCCTGCACAATTACCCCACTGCCACTCTAAAAGATTGCAATTATCTGTGGAGACATCCTGGAGCAGGGGAGATCAGAAACGCACTTGCTGGGAGGCTGAAGGAAACACATGCAGAGAAAATGATTCACTCTCAAAGTCACTGACTGATATAAGCTGGGAAGAGTGGTGGGTGTTTTTATCCTCAGGGTCACTGCAGCCCATTGAAGGCAGTGTACCTGTATGCACAAATATTCAAGAACATCCGGTTATCCTCTGCCTATTGTTCTCTGTCTTTCATCTAAAATTGCCAAGGCTGTTGTCAGTGCCACTCCAGGCTGTGAACCACTTTGAAGACAGTGAAGAAGCTTTGAACATGGCTCATCTCCCCAGGGCAGAGCGTTGAAGGTTTGATGCATTCCTGGCTGCTGCCTTGCTGGAGAAACACAGGGTGTTCTCCTCATAGCTGGAGTTTCTCAAGGACTGTGGCTTCGTGCCAGGTCACTGTGCTGGAGTTTTGATAAGTAGAGAGAAAGCCAGATCAGCATTTGTCCAGATGGGATTGAGTCTTTTGCCAACTGGAGAGCACAGAAAGTGTTATTCACGGATGCAGCCAAGAACAAACTTACTGTTTTCTGAAGAATCCAGGACTACTTCTAAGCTAGAGATTGATCTGGTATTGCTGTGTTCATGCTGCAGGGCTCTAAAAGCTCGTGCTTTTTTCATATTGTAGAGCTACTGCTATCTGATATGTAATCCAAGTCAAGCAGTTACATAGCTAAGCTTAGTCACTGGGATAGAAAGATGCCAAATCTAACAGGCTGGGCAAGTCTAAAAGCTGTGTCTTTGTTTTGATTTTATTTTGAAAACTGAATTACTGATAAGTGCAAGAAATCTGTGGATAAAAGTGAGTTTTGAAACTGTCTCTACTGAAAAAAGACATAGAGTAACTAATTCAACCATGTCCTTGTCAATACAGGCTTTATATTCCCATGTGGTAGAGTCTTGCTGATTGTTCCAGTCATTTGTTAATTTTGTTGACAACAATTATGCCTGCTAGCTAGTGAGGTGTTTAACTAAAACATTTCCAACTGTCAGATGCCCAACAACTGATACTTTCCAACATCTTTTCTTCTTGAAGAAATGATCCATGCAGAGGGTTTGAAAGAGTGGAGTAACTCATTCTAGAGAATAAAATACTGTGTCAGAAAGGATGGGGCAAAGTAACTTTTCGTATATGCTGTTGTAAAGAGAAAAGGAATATTTTTTCTCACACAGGCTAGCCTAGGTAGAGCAGGAAAAAATGGGCCTCAATTACATTAAGAGAAACTAATTCAGCTGTTGAGAAAAAACTTCTAATAACGAGTGAATCACTAGAATAGATCAGCTGGCAAGGTTATGGAGTCTCAGAAGTTTTTACGAACAGCTCAGATAAACAGAAAAAAAATGATGTTAAGGTGAATTTGGGACTGATTAGTTGTCTTCAGCACTTTTTCAACGGCTTGTTGCTTGGCATGACAGGAGTGGAATAAAAAGGAACATTTTTGTTACATTAACGGACCATAAAAGCAATTTTTCAACAAAAAATACTGTGAGAGACACTATCTTGATATAATCAATGCTATTTAATAAATAGTTAAACAAAGCACAGATATGTTTGTGGGAGTAGGGAGAGGAGAGCAGCAGTGTGGCATATTGGAGGGGAAGAGAACAGAGCCTGTAAAGTACTAAGCCTGTGTTCCAGTTTAGAGAAAAGTTGCATCTTGTCTAGCTTTCCCCTTAAATTATAGGAGGGGAAAACATCACCAGCACCACAAACCTAAACAATCTTCCAAGCTTCCAATTCTATTCCATGGCAGAAACAGAACAAAAGAGAATGGCAGAACTTTGCCCTACCACAAATTGGCCAAAGGGAAATAGGTATGTCGTGTCTGCAGGAGATGCCACAAGGATTCCTTAATTTTTAATCACATGTTAATCCAAAGTAAGATATAACTGGGCCCTTTCAGGTCCCATCTGCCCTGGCAGACCCACAGACAGGTCTGGAGACCAAAATTATCATGGCTTCGAGAATTTACAGAATGGGCTTTGTGTAGCTGGAATTGCCATATTGCTTCTACAGCCATGGCCATGTAAATACAAGAGAGAGCTGAGAATAAAGCCACTTAGCCTTGATCCACATTGCTCATGTGGTATTTTGCAATAGGGTTGTGAGCTATTTGGGGGACCTTTTGCATTAGTGGGATCTCCCCCCTCTAAAAAAATTCTCATTGATCTTTTTTTAATATACTTTTCTGAAATACATGCTTTTAAATGTAGAATATTCAGCAGTGACTTTTTGCTCATTTGCCTTTTAAGCTTTCTCTTGAAGTCTCATTGGCATTTATCCCAAAAAGATGTTAAAATTATATCATAGAGGAAACCAGTTAAAGGCTTACTGGAAAAGAGCTGATCTCTTTCCTTTAATTTTGGTATATGCCTAAGTAATCATAATCTCTTGGTTGCAAAATTAAAGTACATCCATAGAAAACTATCTTCACTAAAATACATACAAGGCATCATAAGCAACCCAATGCTTTACCCAGTATTTGAGCTGACATTTTCCTGTTGGTGTTCAAGAAACCCTACTGGGAAAATGGGAAGGAAAAAAAATGCATTTTGGTATTTTTGGTGGCAAAATATACTACTGCATTTTTTTGTCCTGAAATTTCTGTAAGGAAATACCACATCTCATGACTGCTGCAGTCAGGGCCCCATGCTCTAAGTGATCCTGACAGTAAACAGCTGGTGTGATCTTATCACATGTATTTGTGTAACTTAAAAAAAAAAAAAGCCTCCCTTGATATTCATATTGATATTCCCCTGGACTTCCACTGCCTCCCAAGAACAACTCATGCAACCCTTAAACCAATAGCAACATGTGGTAAAGCAAAAAATTGAACTCTTGATTAACTTCTTAGCTAATAAAATGTAAACTTTTTAGCTTACATTTACATCTGAGAGAAGAGCTGTATAGCCATAAATATTGCCTCTAAATTGAACCAAGCTGTCTTCAGATCAGGAGGCTGAAATGTGACCTGTTTTGCATGCAGGGGTTTTGGGACAGTGTCTGCTGAGGGAGGTCTGGCATCTGGACATACTATTGTTTCCACTGCCTGAGAGCTTTCCTCTTATAGACTGAGTAACCTCAGCCTTGAACTTTGTTTATACCACAGGAGTCATGTTCTCTGTGACTCACAGAGCCTTTGGCAAACAAAAATATTGAGCCTTTTTTGAAGAGTGAAGAGGCTTCAGAGCAATGCTGAACTGACACTCAGGAGAAAAGGAGAGGAAGAAAACTTTGGAAGAAAGATGTTCACATGGGCCTCTGGTAAAAGACAGAGAATCTTAGGTATTGTTCAGCAGCAGGATGAAGTACAAGAGGATAGAGGGTAATCTTGGGAGCAGAGGTGAAAACTCATAAATAAACCCCTGTGGTTGGCTGGGCAGAAGAGAGTTTCCAGGTGCCTGATCCTTTAATGCAGACCATCCACTCAGACTTTTGGTCTCTGGAACTGGCCTGCTCTCAGAGGCCACAGAAGAATGCTGAAGTTCCTCAGGCTGTCCTTCCACTTCTCCAAGTCTACTCATTAGATGTCAGACAGGTCCCAGTGAATAATATAAGAAAGATTTTAAGTTAAGAATCACCACTAAGCTGAAATTGCTTGTTGTCTACTCCTATCTCCTCCCCCTCAAAAACAGTAAAAACTACAGAAAACTCATAAGAAAGACAGCATAAAACATCTTTTCTGCAATAAAAATAATTTTTTCAGTATTCATGTGACCCAAATCATAAACCTGTGAAAAGCTGGTAATTTGCTCTAATCGGGCTGTCCTGTAAATAGGGAGAATGGGTGAAAAGTAAGTTCCTAGGAGAGTGCAGATCAAAATAATGCTGTGAAAACACAGAGGAATAGAAAGCAATAAATCAGAAAGTACTGCTGTATAATCTTAGGCACTCAAGTTCTTGATCAAAGCTTGCGATCAAATCTGATCAAATCTTGATCAAATCTGATGTGAAAAGAGAAGGGAGGACACAGCCAAGTTGTGAAGGGCAATCTGTGGTTTCTCACAGGTGTGGGAGGTGTGTCTGTATAAATCACAGCCCAAGGGATTTGTGCCTGCTTACCCAGGGAATGGCAAAGAAGATCCCCTTTTAACTCCCCTGGCCTAGGATGTTCCTGGGAGTTTCACAAGTCCCTTAATACAACTGCCATGAGTCCTAGGGAAGCTCATCTCCACTATTCAGGAAAAAGCTATCAGTGGAGAAAGTGTTAGAGTCCCTGACAGTCACCTTCTCCTTGGGAGCCCTGCAGAGCAGAGGCTGGGAGAGGTGCCTTCTCTGCCTGCAATATCTTCAATATCCTCACCACCTTCCCTCTGAGTACCATTTTGCCTTAAAGAAGGGTGGAGCATGCAGAGGGAGGAACATGGAGAGGGGACAAAGGACAAGGTAAGAGGCTGACAAAGCTCACATTAGGAGGATTTTGTTAATGGTCTTGTGGATGTGCATGCTGAGACACCACAGCTCTCTGAAAGAACTGGTGAGGTGTGTCAGCTTTCCTCTGCTATCTTTCCACTGATAGGAAATGTTTCCATTGGGCAGTGTCCCAGTACTGTGTCAGTTTAGCAGCTCCTGTATGAAGGTTACGTCCCTTTCCTCTTTTGCAAGAAAAATGAAATAAATGATATTACAGTCCCATGAAAAAATGCTGTAATATCAGAGTATTTTGGAAGAAAGTAGATCTGGGATAAGGCTAACTCAAAATAGACCAGAATTGGTGTTGACTGTGAAATTCGTGTGCTCATGCAACCAATTAACACAACATGATATTATTAATAGTAGTCAGCTTATCTAGCAATTCCAGCCAGAGCTGTATAAACTGGTCTTCCTTGTCATGGCATTAAATAATAAGCATTGAGTGGCTGACATCTGTTCATATGCTTACTGTGTTTCATGCTGATTAGCTTTTTCCACAGGTAGGGAAAATAAAGTCCCATATTAACCAGGGCTTAGTGGGGCTCCGTGGCAGAGCTCTGTACGGCATAATAGAAAGTAATTTACTGACAGAGTCCTTTTCTCAGTCACAGCAGTTGGCTGAAGTGTTAGTTTATATTCACTGAGGGTCTGGCTGTGAGATCTGGTTTGGCACTCTTATCCTATATTTACACTAGTATAAGTGGAAAATCACCAAGGATGTGGGGTGTGGTTCCTCACAGGGAACACTCTGACACACATGTTGGTTTAGTTTTCTTGTTTGGAGAAGTGAACACATTGAAAAGCAGAAAATTAAGAGTCACCTTTTGGCAAGAAAGCTGCTATTACCATAAACCAACATGATTTATATGCCAATTCTCTTTTTTTTATTGTCATCTCTGAGTTGCAGTGACATTATTTGAGCTGAGAATTTCCTGAGGACAGCATGTACATGCTCCAAAATACGAGATTCCTTTTCTTTTGTGTTCAATTTAAGTTGGTTTTTAAAAAATTATTTTTAGTCTCAGGACAAAGAAAATAATCTTGGTGTATGTGCTTTTCATCACACACCAGCTAAGATGGTCTTTTATTCTCAGTAATTCAATCACATAATTTCACTATCATTTACCAAACAAATTATTTGTCTCCAAATGAAATCTAAAAAAGGGCTGAAAATAGGGTTTGCTAGAAGGAAATTCAGTCTTTATTTTTTTGAGCTGTGGACTTTAAAGTATGAGCTATGCCTTTATTGTGTCCATGCTGCCTTGCTGGAATTGGAGACATACCCCCATCACCTTCTACCTAAGACTGGAAGCATCACTTAAGGGAGAGGAGGCAGCCTATTTGCTGCATTGATTCTATAACAGGGTGAAGGTGGCAGAGAGTCTCACACCTGGATTAAGTTCTGGTTCATTTAAAAGCCCAGCTCAAAGGTTGATGCTACTGCAATAGCTGAGATCTGTTGGTGTGTGTCAGAGCTTACAGATATTCCTTTATTGATCTTTAACAGGACCTCTTGCTCCTGATATTCCCTGAGCCTAAGCTGTTCTGTTGAATTAATCAATTTCATCCCCAGCTCCTCTCTAAAAGGGTAGTTTGGGTTCAGACGCACACGTTGGGGTGTGGAATTGTGAGCACCTTGAATGCAGCTGCTGAGGTAATTGGCTGCTTGAAATTTAAATTGCATCTTCCCCTGTTCCATACTTTGCCCAAGGGCCATTCAAAAGCCTGCACAAGATTACAATGCAGTTTTAGATACTGTTTCTGAAAGCTTCTGATGCTCCAATACAGGCACATTGGAGGAAATTCAGCACACAGCAACACAGATGATTAGGGAGGCTGACAGGATTGTTTACAAGACAAGTTGAAAATGTGTAATGCACCTAACTTGGCTAAGTAGCAGCTGGCTTGAGTGCCAGGTGAAGACAAATGAGAGGAATCAGTGTGGGCATGTGAAATGAGACAAATCCAGAGGTAGGAAGCATTTTAGCTGAATAGCAGCCAGTGTTATGAAGAGAGAGATCTAGCTGATCAGCAAGTCCCAACACTTTTCATAACAGGAATTTCTAACATCTCAGTCTCCTTGCCTGGGAGGAACAGGCAGGAAAAAGTAAACAGGCTAAATAAGAAGGGCAGACAGGTTGCAACCCAGCCTGCTCCATGTTGTATAATTTATGTATTAGATATAGGATGATTTTCAAAGAAAATCGTGGAAACTCCATGAAATATGGACAGGCTAGTGTGCCAGTGAATGTTCCACAGGGATCAATTGGGAAACTGTAGAAGGATGTATTAGGATGTTTACTAAGACTTGTTCCATTTCTAAATGGTAACATTTATGCCAAACACACTCAGCAAACAAAAAGAAGTTAAAAATAAAATCCCAAGGTATAATGATTTCTGTTGTATTTACTTTCCATCTCATTTCAATGATCAGACAGTCAAATTGGCGGCTTTTATCCATCTTAATCCATGGGTCAGTTAATGAATGAGTCAAATTCCAGGGCTAGGTTTGTGCCACATGGATTTCTCTCCAGTGAGCAGTGCTCCTATGACAGAATTTTTAAATTTTTAAATTTTTCTTTTTGATTTTTTAAAATTCTTTTGGGTATATGCAGCCAGTTCATCTTTCCAAGATAATAAAATTATCAGGGTACCTAAGTCATAGGAAGAGAAGAGTAACATTAATCCAAAGAGCACCATGGGTATGTATTCTCTAGTCTTTAGTCTGTTTTAGTCTTTAGTTGCTTTGAGTATATGCAGGTCATACAACACTGTGATATTGTGTGTAAAAGTATGTCCTATTGACAATTACCATATCTTCTAGTATCTTTTGCCTCTGTTCTAATACCTAGGAATATTGCCAGTCTAGCAATGTCCACACTTATCCTTTTCAGCCTCTCTGAATTTCAGTCTGCTGCAAAGTTACAGGTAATTTGCAAACCATATGAATAGCTGTACAGAAGCCTAATATAAAATTGTTACAGTGCTTGTCAAGTTGTGATAATGTGAGGAACTAGACATGTTTCAGAAAGCACTTGTTTCTATACCTGCAATTTTGTGGATTCTGTTAACACAATCTCTTAAAAGTTAAAACAAATAAATTTAGCAGCAGGAACATTACCTCTAGGACTCTGTCTGGCTAACATCAGTCACACAAGTCTGGAGAGAATCTGTCAACAGAAGAGTGAAGAGTTAACTTCAGTGGATGTTTGTGTGTTTATTCCTATTGAAAACAGTAGCTGTATGGAAGTAATAGAGCAGCACTTGGCCTTAAGCCTTTCTCAACAGCCAAAAAGTGCTGCATTATCTGGGTTTTCTTCTGCAGATTTTCTCCCTCCAGGAGAAAACTCTGTGTACTGGATGCTCTTGAAATTGATGAATAATACTGCTTACAGCCTCGTAATTAACCCATCTTGCCTAAAATGAGAGTCTTCCTAAAACATGCTTAACCTTGCTGGGATGATGGTGTTTGAAACCCAGCTGGGGTAGACAGTTCTGATTTGAAGCACTGTAATAAGGAGAAAATTTGTATAGGAAACCTATGAGATGAAAAATATGTGATAGATGAGAGAGAAGGCTAAAATCAGATTAAGAAAGTTCATTTCCTTGCCCTGTCTTCCTGTTTGTCTTAGTCTTTTTTTAGGGGGGTGGGAGGAGATGGCACCTACTATGCAGGGCTCAATTTAGACTTAAATCCCTAAATAAATGTGTAGGAATTGATAAGGAATTGATCCTTACCTGGGAAATAGTTCCAAACATACTCATCAAAGGGGCAGGTGAGAAGAGACTGTGGTGTTTTGTTTGGTTGGTTTGTTCTATTTTGTGGGGTTTCAAACATCTTGCGAACAGTCTGAGTGGGGACTTGATTATTAATACTTCGCACTTCATCCCATGCCACTTGCACATATGTTTTTGAAATAAGAGAGATGAAGTAAAATTGTTTTAATCTTTTCCTTTCCTGCAGTGCATTTAGATGAAAGAGTCTGCAGTAATCACCATTAGGCATCTGGCTATCCCCACAGAGCGGGCACATGCCTGGTTTTGCTTCTTCTCCAAAAATGTTCTTGGATTTTTCCCTTTGCCTTTAAAGATGTTTACAGCACTGTGCCTCAAGCCCTGTTTATTGAATTTCATGCTAGGATGAGTGAGAGGGGGTTAATATACTCATTCTTTTTTGTCTCTCTCTGAGCTCTTCCCTGAGCTGCTTGGTACATCTCACACAGCTGGCAGTAGCTGCAATGTCCAATGCTGCTGCTGCACCTTCACATCTGACAAGAGTGAGTGGAAACAGGTATTCCTGGGGAGCACTGACCACTCTATCCTTGTAGTTTATCTTTGTTAAGCAGTATTCCTGGGGAACAGTGACCACTCTATCCTTGTAGTTTATCTTTGTTATCAGCAGCTAGCAAGGAGGGCTGATGCAAAGGTCAATTACAAACCTGTATTAAAACAGGGGAAGGGGCAAGTTCTGCTCTCTGTTCAGTGTATATGTGTGCAGAAGAGTTAAACCACCTTGTCAAAAAGGAGGACATGCCATAGATTTAGTTTTAGCAAGGCAATTTTCTATGTGGAGCTACTAAGTATGATCACTTCTTTCTGAATTTTGTTCTTATAACTTTAAAACTCTAGTGAGAATATTGAAGGACTTTTGCTTTGATTTATTGTTCCCTTTAAGTTGTTTAGTTTTAAATGAGCTGGGAGATTAAGAGCATACTTAGAGGAGGTTAATTGTGGTGACTTCTGTGGCCTGTGTGATTCCACATTGCTGGCTTTTATTTCAGCTCTGCTGACTGGCTGTAGCTTGGACTCAGAATGTTAAGCCTGTTCTTGGGAAGAGCTTAGGATGGAGTAGAATGAACCTGCTTGGTCCTGGATGTGGATGATTTACCATATCACCAGGAAGAGAAAGGTCAAACCTGCATTACCCAGCTGTCAGTTTTCAGGCTCCACCTCAGCGAGTTCCTGAGACTGTCCTCAGTCTGTAACCTGGTGTATGTTCATGTGTAAGCAACAGAGTGAGCAAGTTTGGTCTGGAGAACAGCTCCAAACTTGGCTTGACTTGCAGTGTAAACATGCATTCAGTAGTGTTTTGAGACACAGCAATCCACACTCAGAATGGCTTCAGAAACTGCAGAAACTTGTACCAACTTTAAATACAGGTCTTAACAAATACTGGCTAAACACTTACAAAGTCATTGACAGGAAGAGTGTGGTATGTGAAAGATGTTTCAGTTGAGGTTAGACTGATTAGGAGTAATTTAAGATCAATAGTTTCATATTCAAGTAGCTAATTAATAAAATATTTAGGAATAGGAACACACTGAAATGCCTAAAGGTGCAAATATAAACTTCTTTAGATATTTATAACGTTGCAAAAAAATCCAACCCACAAACACCCTATGTCCATCTTTGAAGTTTAACTGTCTCTGTATATCTGGGCCCCCAGATATTCCAGAAATGAGAGCTGGATAAATGTCCTGCAAACTGACAGGTTGCTAGGTAAGTGAAGACTGGAGAGTTGGAAAAAATTTGAGATAGCCCAATAGTGAAATTGTAGTTGTGAATTTCTATCATTGATGGGTTCTTCTTCATCAGCCAGTGATGTAGAAAGAGCATCTTTATGGTGTCCTGTCAATGACAGAAGACACTGGGCTATGAGAGATGTCATAAAAGTATTAAAATCTCCTGGGTACAAAATAAAATACAGAGGAGAAAAATAGATTACCAAAACCTCCTAAAACCACTTTCTTCACCCGCCCCCCCACCTCAACTGAGAAAGTTACGTTTTCAGCACTCTGACATTTATCAAATGAAGAAACTACTGATTTATCATCTGTGTTATTTTTCTTTAATAATGTTCTAGGACATTAAAGTTAGCACATATCATCTTGTGTGAAAAAATCCAGCCCACTGCAGAATTCAAGAAAACTGCCTGCATTTTAATTTATTTAAAGTAAGTTAATTTATTTAAAGTAAGTAAACTTACCATATTTGCGGATTTTGCTTTTAGTTTTTTTCTTGTGTAAGAAGCCAACATAAGAGCAGGAATATAAGTGTTTGTATTTTTATGTTGGAACATATCCATATTTGTACTGTATTTCAAAGCTGAAAGAATAATGAAGTTTCATTTAGGCTTCATTTAACTAAAAGTATGTTCACTAAGTTCTGCAAAATTAGACTTTTCCCAAAAGGGAGCAGTGGGAGAGGCATCTTAAGAGTCTTCTACAGACACCTGCCACTAAGCCAATGGCAAAAGAAAGATAAACTTCCCACCTCATTTTCTGGTGAGCATATACACCTCTTCTAGTGCACATAAGTAGTTTGACATGAACCTGCAGATAGCTCCCAAGCAGCAAAGGTGGAGATGCCAACATACAGAAACTGTGATGTGAGGAGCCAATGTGGCACACTTATCTTAGTTTTGATACTGCATCTGTGCAGTGGTACCTAGGAAACTCACTTTGCAAAAATGTGACCTGCTCTGCCTTCTCATATAGTTTGTCTGTGTAAGTGGATCGTTGCTGTTTCAATACTTGTTCAGTTTTTGTATGATGTAGTCATAATGTGATTCAGTCATGTAAGTGGTTTTGGGAGGGCAAGGACATATCTATACAAGGAGATTTAAGTGCTTGTGCAGTTTTACACTTGTGCGGGTTAACATGCCCCATTTCAATGAGGAGTTGCATTACAGTTCATGAGATGTTCACAAGTACAGATGACTCAATTCAACTGGCTATATTTTCTGATTTTGTTTTTTTTAATGTTCCATTTCACTGTGTGCAAGTGTTGCTGAAGGAGTATTGTGTAGGTGGAATTACTTAAAGGTTAGTAAGGGTGATGTCACCTAATGGGACTGTTTGTTTGGACTCAACAGGATAGCTAAGCAGTAAAATATGTCTGATTTCTTTCTTCAAGCAAAATTGATGTGAAAAAGTTCTCAAAATACAGAGTAGTTCACACAACACATGGAAAAAATTAACAGTAACAGAACAGTTCTGATATCAGAGAACCAGTTATATGCACAAAATTATATATACAAAACAAAGCCCAACACATTAGGTTTATCCACCCTTAGTCAAATGGTTTTACTCCCAAGAATAATTGCATTAAAGTATTTTGGGGTTTTTTTTCCAAAATCACAGAAATTAAGATGCTTTCAATTAATTGGTGCCCTAACTGTTAAAAAAGTGATGGTGAGTCTCTGAGAAAGACCTTCAAAATAGATTTAATCTTTCCTTGTAAGTTTGTAACCTCTTTGCTCTTTTTATGTGCCAGTATAAATTTTAAGAGAGACATCCTTTAATCAGGTCCCAGACAAGTGTCTCTTTGGGGGCATATACATAAATGGTAGGGATTGGTTTTTTTCTCTTTACTGAAGGGTTAAGTAAGATGGAAGAGAAGAAGAACAGAAAAATGTGAAAGAATAAAGTAGATAGGAAAGTTGAAAAAAAGAGGAAGGGGAGAGGTAGGTGAGAAAGGAGACATGAGTGTGAAGGAAGGAAAATAGTCTGAGAGGAAGGAACTGAGAAGCCTCAAGGGAAGTAATCTTTGACACTGAGAAAGTTATCATTTTCAGTATGATTATTCTGGGTCTAGCATCTGAGGCTGAGAGAGTCCCAAGTGTGTGAGTTGAGATGTTCTGTGGTTGGGTTTCTCATGAGGGGTGGGTATTGCTGTGTGCAGGATACTCCCCTCAGCTGGGTGAAATACACGTCACAAGTGTGCAGGTTGTACCAAACACGTGTCTCGAGCTGCTGGAAACCACTCACTGCCAAAGTTCCTTTATGCTCTGAAAATGACCCACTGGAAACAATAATGCACTCTGATGCAAAATTGAATAAATCCTCTCCATGAAAGCAATCTTACTGCTAGGCTATGGAAAAGAAATGAGGAGAAAAACTTCCCTGACTAGCTTAAGAAAATATAGTTTTTATTTTTCCAAATTCAAATAGAATTTTTCTTTATTCTTGATAAGGCTGATTTTTTTTTTCCCCCAGACAATATGCTATTAAGGTGAGCTGCCACTCCACTGTCTACTGCTTCCATCTAGGTCAAAGATTTATGTCTCTGAGGTACTCTGACAACAGCCTGGGTTTTTTACCTGGAAATAAAATGATAGGACACAACTATATTTCAGAGGATCAAAGAAGAGAAATAAAATATTGAATGTATCTATGCAAAGTTACACAAAACCTGCAAATTTTTAGCAGTCCAGTGAATGAACACTTTGACAGGACAAGGCAAGAGTATTTCTGGCAAGATTCTATTTAGGATGAGCAACTTTTTACTGAGGGTTGATCACCAAATTGGTCAAAATATCTTTGTTAATTTCCATACCATGTTTGCACAGCAAGCCTTTGTGATTCAGCACAGAAAATCTAAAAGCTCTTGACACAAGGCCACATTTGCAGAATCATTTCCTTGGGTATAATCAATGTTGCAGTCATGCTCTCAAGTCACACACGGTGACTGAGGTGGCAGAGTAGCAGTGGAGCTGATGTATGTGAAGATTGATCTTTTTCCATGCTTTGCTTGTC
The DNA here is from genome assembly GCA_026413545.1 of Cichladusa arquata. Taxonomy (NCBI): domain Eukaryota; kingdom Metazoa; phylum Chordata; class Aves; order Passeriformes; family Muscicapidae; genus Cichladusa; species Cichladusa arquata. Next base: position 96,989,087 of record JAOTQP010000001.1, read on the forward strand.
ATTTTTGAATAGCCATGTTGATATGTTGCTTTGCTGGCATCTACCTCTGTCTCGGGGTGGGAGGGACAGTGCAGATCTGTTCATCTCTGAGGAAAGATGGGATATGCATTTCAGGGGACCAGAACCATTTCACTGCTCTGAGGTGCACTAAAATCATGCTCGTTTTCTATATCCTTGTGACCTCCTCTCCCTGGCTTAGCTGCTCAGTATTGTAACTTGCCCTTACTCATGGTATTTGCATGAACCTACCTCTGTGTGACTTTGGACAAATTTTTATTTTTCCCAAGATGCCTATACAGTACCAAGGTAATATACAAGATAATTTGCTTTAAAAAAAACAGGTTTTTTTTTTTTTTTTTTTTGGTAAGCCCTTTCCTATTTTAATGCTTCCTATAGCAGGTGAGGATATTTCCTTTATAAATACAGTTTTCTAGGCATGTAAAATTGTAATCTAAGATTGTAGTGATATATTGTGGAAATAATTTTTTTGTCTTGAAGTTACAGAATATTCATCATGACTTAAAGGAAAATAGGTTCCCAATTTTTCCTTTAACTGTTTAAGGTTTTTAGCTGGGCTTTTTTTTATTTTTCTTAACTCCTGGGAATTTGTAGTTTATGTGGCATAGGTAAATGGAAGTTAGATATCCTAGTAACCAGTGGAGAGGGTGTCCAGTCATTTTTTGTTTCTGATGGTACTGCTGGGAATTCTCCCTCTTACTTGTCATAAAAAGTCTTGTGCAGTTCCCCTCTTCCCTTAGGCTTTAATCCAGCAAAACACTTCCAACACTGAGTGGTCTCATTTGCTTTCAGTAACAATATTCACAGACTTAACATAAAGCATGTGTTGGAGTGCTTTCCTGGGTCAGGGGCTGTTTTACTTGAGCTGCATATCAAGTCTGCTTGTATGCTGTTCTAGAAGTTTCATAAACCACAGTATCAGTTCTTCATTGCACTTCGTATTTTCGTACAATACACGTGTGTAGAAGGTCACAGGTTAATGAAAACCTGTGAACAGACACACAGATGTGCACCTAGCTGTGCTCCTTAGAGCTGAGATATTCAGGGAGTCATTTTTTATAAAGCTATGTTTGCAGAGAACAAACTGCTTTTTTTTTCCTCCAATTCGTTGCGTTTCATTTTTGAAATTTCAGAATGACAGTTTAGGGAAATAATCAATAAGGTAATTAAAATAGCCAGTCTTTGCCCACAATTGTTCAGGTTGGGCACAGTGATTAATAGTGAATTTCCCACTGAAAGCACCAGTGGATACTAACATTAATTTAACCTGATGCCTGGTTTGCTGAGGTCTCACCGTCTACTTTATTTTTTTTTTTTTTAATATTTTTAAAGTTGTCATATCTTTGCAAAGGGTTGAGAAAATAACTTTGGAATGAAGAGACAGGTTTGGGCAGCCCTCACTCGTGCCAGTAGTAAGTTAAGGGCACCCCACATATGACCCCATTACCTCTCCCTGCAGCCTCTGGAGCTTTGCCCACACAGGACACGATGTGGCCTGGCTGTCAACAGCCACAGCAGCCCTGCCCTGGGCAGGTTTCTGCCCTGCAAGGACCTCTGAGTGTTTTTACCTCCTCAGACTCTTGGTATCCATCCCTACACAGGGTGTAGCCCAGGGTGGCTTGTGCCCAGGCATGCTGAAAGTATGTCTAGGCTGCAGCTTGAGGATTAGGGCACGGCAAATAGCAGAGGTGCTGGGAGGCACCAAGCAGTGATAGAGCTGTAGCTCCTGCCCCTGTCAGCAGATGTGACACAGGGCAGTGACACTTCCCAAACACCACAGCAAACCACAGACACATCTTGTGCTCCAGAGGGCAGAATTAAGGATCCATGTGACACAGACAGGGAATTGGTCTCAAGGTCAAGTGTTCCCTGAGCCATTTGAGGTGGTCACCTATGCTGATCTCACCTTCTATTTTTGCCATTTGTTAGTAATATTCTAATGAGAACTGACAGCTCCGGTGTGATATTTGGGATGTCTTAGATTTGAAAAGAGTTACCTGAAAATAATTAACTGACAAAGAGACTTCAGCTAAGATTTCAGTTAGACAGAAAAACCCTCACCAAAATCCTGGGCACAAAGTGGGTTTTCATCCCATATGTATTGTGCTGACTGCATTTTAAAATACCCCATAGAAAAAATTTCCCACTTAAAAACAAAACAAACCAAACCAACCTTATTAATAGTTAAACATTTGTCTTAAAAGTTTTAATTTTCTATTTTATCAACAACTATTGTGGTTTTCAGTTGATAGCTTAGCTGAAACTCAAACCCAAAAATTCTGTTCCAGTTCTCAGTCCTACAGATATTTTGATTTTTATACTGTTCGTTTTGGTGGCCACAGTTCCTCAGTGGGGAAGATGTAATCCCTCTTTTGCACATTTGAAGAACTGCTTTGTCCTCACAATCTCCAAAATAGAAAAAACATTTTTAAACCAGGTTTTTCTTTCCTTGAAATTGCCTAAACAAAATCAGACAAATTTAAAAAAAACAAAATTTAAAAAAAAAATATTGATTTAACTCAAAGTGCTATTTAGAGCTGGGACCCTACCCTGCATAATGACAGTGCAGCTGTGGCGTCTTGTTCTGCAGGAAATTGAAATAGAATCAGCCTCTACTTCCTGCAAAACCTCCTGTGCTCTCTAGGGCAGCAAAATCAAAAGCCTTGTCTTAGCAGCCTTCACCAGCCACTAAATCAATTCTAGTTCTGTCAATACAGAAAGAATAGTTATTTTACATACTACTGGGCATGGTGCTGGTGACCCCAAAGATGATGTGCTACTGACTTTTTTTGAGACATACATAAAGTTTGATCATTTGTATCAACTGAGGTGATGGGGCAGACAGTTTCAAAACGTGTTACTGTGGTTAAAATTCTAGTTTTATTAAGTTTGTTCTTGTTGAATTTTCCAGTAATTGTATTTTTCACTGCTTGTTGTGGTTAGGACAGTGTCAAAATTAAACAAGACAGAATCTTTATAGTCCTCTCTTCTTGTTTTGTAATGTGCTGTCTTTGGCAAAGAGAATTATTTCTTATTCCTTCGTGGTTGATGAAATGTGTCTAAAAAATGTGGTTTGCAAGGTTCTCCTATCATCTTTCTTAATTTGAGATCTTTGTTTTCTTTTTAACTCAAACTAACAAATTCATTCCTAAATTTTGTCTCTACTGACATCTCCCAGAAAGGGACAAACTTTGTGAGGGTGAAGGTGCCACAATAAGACTGAGTTAAGCTGCACATTTAATGTGATTAATGCATTACATGTTTAGCCAAAGTAGTGTGAGGAATTATGGCAGATGCTCATGCAGATTCAGCTGGGGAGGCTGTGTGGGATTTGGTGCAAAAGATTGGCCTCTGTTAAGATAAAGAAAATGGTTAATTAATGCATTTTAGTCAATGATTTTTAGACAGCATTTTTGTGTTCGTCTCAGATGTGATTTGAAGTTTTTACACTAGAATCGGTTGAGTAGCTGACCATGGTCTGTTAAACGTATCTCAAACATGTTAAACCTTGTCTCTGCATTAAGACAAAAATAAAAAACACACTTCCTTTCAGTCCCATCCCAGCTAGCTGGGTATTTGCCTCAGGCTTCTCATCATTACCCACAAAATGGGAAATTACTGCCTCTAGCTCAGTGATTAGTGTGAGCACTCCCTAAACTGAACAGTAAGAGAACATTAGCTAAGTTTGGTGAGCCACCCAGTTAACATTTTAAGCTAACTTGCTGGTTTTTTCAGAGGTGGATTAGGAGAAGTTCTTGTGAAGTCTTACAGCAGAACAGTGTATGTTTGTGCCACACACTTGTGCCTCTTCATCTTACTGACTCTTGTATCTGCAGCAGCTGAAGTAGCAGCTTTTCCTAGCTGATGCCCCCCTGATAGCCACCTACTTTAAATCAAGCCAGAAAGTGTTTGAGAATTTTGCCTCTGCTGTTCTTCCTCTCTCCTTTATACATTACCACCAACTATATCAATGTTGGGAGTCTAAGGAGCTAAAGCCAGATGTTTGAAACACAGATAAGAAGACAGGATGTTTATGC
>JAOTQP010000001.1:96993362-97036497 GCA_026413545.1 Cichladusa arquata
GTATATATTTTTAACTTTTTAAAATATTTTTTCTTGTAGTTGTACAAATTCTGCCACTTTAAGGTGGGAAGTTTATTCACTTTTAAAACGAATAGCAGCTCTTCCATTGGTATGCCTGCAAAGCACTCTAAATCCTTTATGTCACTCTCCACTCTTCAACCATTCTAATGCTATTTCATTGTGAGATCAAGGGGTGTGCTGGGACAAAAATTTTTCTCATTGGCAATTTAAAGAGGATCTGAGAAACACATGCATTCTCAGTTGTCACAGCATAACCCCAGATTATCTGAAGGCTTGTGAGAAAGACTGAACAGAGATACAAATATGGGAAGAAACTAAGCCTCCTACACCTGATTTTTGCTTTCCTTGAGTCAGATAGATGAAAATCATGCCCATGTCATGTCTATATCATATCTGGTCTAGTTAAAGCCTTGAAGAGTTGATACCCTAGTGTTAACCTTAACCTGACTGGCAGAATCTTTCCTGGAGTTGACATGAGCAAATATATCAAGAAGATAAATTAATCACTCTGGTGAGCTTCATTAGTACCATCATGAGCAAAAATGAGATATTGGATCTCCCACACTCACCAGGAATCCATTATGCTGCTCTTGTGGAGGGTTGTGCTTGAGGGAAGAACAGATAAGAATGAAGAAAGTAGATTTGGGAAGTGAAAAAATGTTGATGCTAAGTGAATTCAGGGGCGAATAATTAATGGAACAGATGACTGTGTTCTCTATTCTGAAAATAAAAGTATATTTGCTCTCTAAATTCACCATATAAACACGACCCTGAGATTCATCTGGTTTATGTAACATTTCATCCAACAAATCAAGATAAATTTATAAGAACCTCTGGAAACAGTAGAAGCTCCTAGAGGAAGTTTGAGCCTTGACCTTTTCTCAAACTGTCTGTATAGATCTGATCACTGCTGTATTTTCAGAGCACACAGAGCAAAGCCACCCTTTCCTGCACGTCACCAACAGCAGCTGCCTCACTGTACATGCAGGTCTACAGTGATTATGCAAACTAGTGACTTTGCACACCAAGGAGCACAACCTGATAAGAAAGTCAGATTAATTGTATGGCCTCTAGACAAGACCTATCTAGCATTTTCTACTGAAAACATTTTTTATCTGGTTTCCAAATACCTTGAGTAGTTGCTGGTTACCTGTGCTTGGCATAACAGCCTTCTCTTTCCTTGTGTCCTAGAGCACAGTGCTCTGTAGCCTCCAGAAGTTCCACATTGGTGGGTGGTAATGGAAGCTCTGCTGAACTACAACTTTTTTTTCTTTTTTTTCCCCCTTCATTAAATGCCTTTGGTGAAATGCATTCCCATTATTTTGGCTGTATATTTTTAGTTCCCTCATTTGCAGCATCTTCTGAATATCCCGTATTCTGGGGAAACCTTTTTATTAAAACTACAAATCAAACACATATGCTGGGTCACTAGGCACTTGTAGGAAAAAGTGGAGGCTAGCATATTATGTGTTGGAGGGGTGACAAACTAATAGAGGCTGTAGCATGCAGATATATGTTTGGGTGAACTACAGATCCTTGTTGGAAACAAAAACTATGAAAGATGAGGACTCTAGGAAAGCAAAAGCAGTCACATAGGAGTTATTTACCAAACAGTGAGAAGTGGGATTTGTGAGTTGTCATGCTTTTTTTTGCCTTAATATTGGTTTTAGAGCTTTCTTGGGAGAGGAGTAAGAAGAAGATATAAAATGAAATTAATCTGATCGTCTGTCAAAATGTTTAAGTGAAGAAAAATATATGGAGGTCTGCCTGAATCATCAAAAAATTTGATGGACTGGGTTTTCCTCTATGACTAAGGAGTTATATCTCATGACTGCCAAGTGAGAAATCGCCTATTGTTCTTTGTTGAAAGCTGGAAACAAAAAGGTAACCACATTTCTGAACTTTTTTAATTTTCTTGAGATATTAATGCTCAATATAATGTACTATTCTTTCAGCTGCCCAGGGCTCTCAGGGCTTTTTTAGCTTGTAGAATGGGTTGATACAACTATCAGTATTGAAAGAGGTCTTATTCTTGTTTTAAATCATAGAGAGGGCTCAGGGCAGAAGCACATACATAGCACACACAGCTGTACAACCCCATCTGTCACTAGCTGAAAAGGCCCCTTTTTATTCCAGGTCTAGAGGGACCTCTGGCTGTAATGGCTTTGGGACAGTCAGTTTAAGCACTGAAATCTGAACTCTTCACTCTGTGAATGTGTCTCTAGGTTAAGGATCTGCTTTTCAAATATATTGCTTAAATTTTTTCCTGCAGGTATTACCAGCACCAGTAGGTCACACACACTGGGGAAGTAGAGGACTTATTGCTTCACCTGAAAATTTTCCAAGCTTCTACCTCCCTGTTGTAAATTGGGTATTGATGCCTTTTCTCACACACAGTAAAGTCAGATACCCCCACAGAGAGTCTAAAGCAGTGTTTATGGATACACACTCTAAGGAGAAAACTGCATTGCTATTTCACATTCTCTCTGCTAAACTGGTGCTGGGTTTTCCAGTCATGCCCACATATATGCCTGTGTTCTGGACCCCACCAATAAGGACCTGTTGGTGAAGGAGAAGGAAGAGAGCTTATGAGTGATTTTTAGTAGAAATGGCACCTTCCATACATTTCAGACTCATGGGTGAATAAGCTGTGACTAATACCGATTTTGTTGTGTGATATCAGAGGTAATGCAATTGCCCAGAGATCATTGTGAGTGGAGATGTTGCATCAGGTTATCTCAATTTTGCCTTCTAAAGCATTGAGGGTAAGCCACATGTAGCACTGATTATTAACTGTGGTGTTACTTGTACACCAGGATTATGAATGCTAATGAACCTCCTGTTGAGCACAATAGAACTGATGTTTGATATGAGTCTGAATCATGTTTCTTCTTTATCTCTGCTACAAGAAGTTTTTTGATCAGGAGAAATAAAACCTGGCTCTCCTGCTGTTAAAGATCATGAGAGGTCCAGAAGCATATTTAGAAAAGTTTACTGAAGGAGTATGTGAAGGCAGGATTTGTGAGAGTAGCAAGGTAGGAAGAGATGAAAGAATTCAAAAGAGGGCACATCTCTCACCTACTACAGAGAGAACTGATTCCTATCTTGTGACTGATAGGGCAAAAATGTCATGATGCAATAAAATATCCCAGAAATGCAGGATAAGAGCTTTTCTGAGATGGTGGGCATAGGCCTGACTTGACTGAATGTTGCCAGTGTTTGCTAACAAGTGAAGTGATTAGCAAATCTGGGGTACAGGGAAGGGGCAACACTAGCAAATAAAAAGGTGTTTGCATTTGTCAAGCAACCGAAGACTTATGAGGAAAACAAAGCTAGGGAATACAGTCAGGAATACTTGAAAAGCATTCCTTTGTTGAAAAGCATTTGGTGATCATTGGAATTGACACATAAAAATAAAGATACTGGGTTTTTTTAGTTTTCCACCATCAGGTACTACTTCTTTCCTCTGCCTTCACAATTTTTTACGATTTTTTTTCTTCTTTTATATCCACACTTACTGTTTCCAAAGGGAAAGCAGTAGCTGCCTAAAGTGGCTAAGGAAGCTGTTTACATTTCTCTACATTCCTGATGTTAGTTAGAGGCTCCAGAGGAGCCTATATTTGAACACAGAGCTTTCTGCCAAATAGATCTGGCAGAAAGGTTAGCCATGTATTTGGTTTTGAAGACAAGCACCTGCTTGAGACTGAAATGTTGACATTTAATATCTTTGCATGTGGTGTGTTTGCAGCTTTGCTGTATACACAGTGCATGCATGTTGTGCTGGTAAATATTTCTTCACTCTCTGTCCTGGACTCCAAAATTGTTTAGCTGCGGAAAAGGGAGAATTAGCAAAGCAGTGCACTTTTCTGTTCCAGCAGTGATAAACATTTGACTGTTATTATGTTCAGCTTGGACTATTTTGTAAATATTCTGAGCTCTCCATATGTGAGTAGTCATCACTATAGTAATCCAGGTTTGTCTTACAAATTTTTATCCATAAAATTAAACCCACAGGCCTTAATGGGACAAAATGCGTGAGGAAAGGGTACCAACAGGCATAGCTAAAGAAACAGACCCTTAGAAAATGATGTAGCATTTAGAGCCTGAGATAATAAAGTATAGTGTGGCACAAATATCTCACTAATAAAGGTAATGTGTTATGAAAATTAAAGTGCCATTCCTGGAGTACTGGGCTGTGTGATACAGAATTGTTGGGACATGTAGTGACAACAAACATATGCTTTTTGGATGGAGTCAAACTACATTGTGACAAACTTTAAGTATTTCAATTTTCATAGTTTTACTTTAAAATTATATGTTAGGAAATGAGTATGAAGCAGCTGTCATATTCGTGATGGAAATAAAATATCTACATTTGTATTCAAAGCTCACAGTGCCTGTCCTGGTACTAAGAGAAGATAGGAACACATGAGTCAAAAACATCTGTTACTTGTGGTGCATTAAAAAGCACCTGTTCTAAACACACACCTTTTACAAGGTTAGTTTTCAGCCTAATTTGGAAGTTTCTACAGCTTTCAAAGTTGAGGTTTTTACTGAGGCTTAAGTTCATCCCTTAAAAAAGATACATAATTGAGGTTAAGTTTTCAGGGATGAGCTCTAAAGCCTCAGCAAAACATCCCAATAGCATCATAGCAATCAAAACAGGTTTGTTGCCCACTGAAACCAGCTCATTCACAAATGTAACCCTAGACATTTTACTTTTCAAGGATTGGAAGAAGAGTCTAAGTTGACTGGACCAATTGTTTAACTACAAATAATTCAGCTGCCTGCATTAGCAACCAGGGGGTGTAGATCTCTAGCAAGGCCTCATCTGCAGAGTGCTTGCCCTGAGGAAGCCTGTCAGACCCCACAAGAGCTGCTTTCAGACTGATAGGTTGCCATTGTTGGTCCTTGATCATTTAATCTGTCCTCCTGCACAGATGGGTGAGGGCTGGGGAGCAGGATGGCAGTGGTGGTACCCATGTGCTGGGCGTGGGTCATTAAAGTCAGCATTAGCAGAGGATGTAGGGCTCAGGTGTCCTCTTGGTGGGATACACAAGTAAATTATTTATACAAATAAATAGTCTTCCAAGACAATTAGCAGCCATAAAATGAAGTGTGGTGTATGCTGGTCTGTTTCTCTCTCCCTTGCTTACAGAGCCAAACTCTTTTAACAGGGGTGTAAGCAGGTCAGTTGTTTATTGGCCCTGCCAAATCAGAAATTGTACTTTGGCTCAGTGGGAACAGATTGGTTGTGACTGCAATCATCCTTGCCACCCCTCTCTAGTGTATTCCCTTGGATAATGAGCCTTGGATGATGTAAATTAACTCAGCTCCTCTGACAGCATTGCTGGTGTCTCTTCAACAGCTGTGCTGCTGGCATGGATATGTGTGGATTAATGGAATCTTCATGTCTCCTGCATGGCTGTCATTGTAAGCAGCAATGGGAAGAAACAACATCCTGGATATGGGATATTTGATACTCTTGTTTCTGAATGAAGAGGGACTCATGCAAACCGGCTCTGGTGTCTTTGTATTATTCAGCGTGCTCCCATTTTACAGGCACTAATGCCTGGAGGCAGGTTTTGTCCTTGACCAGGATGGGAGTGCAGAGAGGGGGCTGCACATGTGGTAACCCACCCTGTGCATGCTGGAGAGTGTTGTTTGATGAGCTGCATGGAGTCAGGCAGGAGCAGCTCTGAGCCTGAGCTGGCTCCACACAGAGCAGCACAGCACATCTGCACCATGCTCCATGTGTTCTCAGGTGCATTTCCACGTGGACAAAACCAAACTGTTCCCTGCATGCAGTTAGAGATACATACACACAATTTTGTGCCTGAAATAATAAGCCAGGCTGGACATTCACTGACTCAGCAGGCTTTCCATCCTCCACACAGATTCTATTTCCATATGCACAGAGGTCTGCCTTTGGAGCACTAAATTGTGTCCACACTAGAAAATAATACAAAGGCAATCATACCAGCTAACGTTACATGACCATGGTCTGTTCAGTTTTCAAAAGTGGAACAAGATTTTATATACATGCATCCAGTTTCATTTTTGCTGCTGTGCTGCTTGATGCCCTGATCAAGACTTGGACTGAAAGTAGTAGGCTCTCCTTTGAGGCAGAAGGGAGGATACAAAGAGCAGCTGCTTCCAAGAACCGCTTTTAGAATTCCAATTTAAAGAAAAACTTTTCCAAAGCCCTCTTCAGTCTTTTTTCTCTATGAGAGGAGCTCTTTACCCCCTCCCTGCACATCATACATGAGCAAAAGTGGCCTATTTTTTCTGGCAGAAAGGTAGTTGTTTTCTCAGAGTTTATTTTGTTTCCCATGTGCATTTAACTGCTCAGTGGAATGTTGTGAAAGGGGCTTTTCTTGAGCGTGTCTGTCGTCTCTGTCAAAGGGCTGCTAGAGGTTTAGGCTGGCTGTATTATCGTAGCAGTGATTTTATGTCACTAAATAACAAGCTATTAGCACACCCTTGCCTTTGGGGTTTGTCACACTTTGTGTGTCAGGGTGTACATGTGCTTTTTTGCTAAGTCTCATCTCTCCCAGCCTGTAGTCTGGTCATTTAAAGCCAAGTTCGCAAACAGCATAATAATGCTGGGGATCACAAAAGAGGGAGCTAATGGCTGCAGCTGCTATTGTAAACCTGATTTCCACAGGCTCAGCAGGGCTTGGCATATCAGAGGCAAGTTCAGTGAAAGGGACCCTGCTGCTGCAGCTGTGCCCGAGCAGTTGGATTTTTGTCAGCCTGGACTGGAAGCTGGGCTGGGCAAGCTCCTGGCTGCCTCCTGCAAGGCACTGGGTGGCCCTGGCCCCAGTGGGAGCCTCAGGTGCTACAGCTGAATAAAATGATGGTGTTGCTGTGCAGGAGGCCTGGATAGGCTCAAGGTGAGCACTGAGGAAGTTTCAGGGGTTTGCCCTCCAAGAGAGGACATCCCAGCTCCAAAGGCAGGAGAGGAGAATGGAAGTATTCATTTAATGCCAAGTTCTGTGCTTCTGTGAGAGCTGAAGGAGTCCTCCTTTTGAGTGAGAGATTGCCTGTGCCAACTCAAAATTGATAGTGTCCTTCTTAGGCTTCTTTCAAACGTGATTTTCTTAATGAGAGAAGAATTCCTTCTACTCCATGTGCTTTCTGAGTACCTGCTACTGCTGTCCTACCCAGTAATTCTCCTTTTAGTGTGTAATCTCCCTTGATGCCTTCTATTTGCTGTCAGGACCAAGGCTAAGTTCAGGCTGTCAGTAACTTCCAGAAAATACTGAATGAACCATGGAGGGACTAAACAGTTTTCTTTTGTGCTCTTCTGTCCCTCTTCCCCCATGTTATTGCTGTGCACTCCATGTAATGTGAGAGAGTCTGTGCAGTCCCAGTGCATAGATCTCCTCCCTAAAATAAGTTGTTTGGAAGCACCTGTGACATTGAGACTGAAAAGGGAGGCTCAGTTCCTCTCCAATAATGTCTTGGGTTTCTATGCAATCACGTAGTTCTATCCTTGTATGTGTTCTGGCTGTGCTGTGACATTTCATGTTGAAGAGGAAAATTTTCTTGAGACATTTTGACAACCAGAAGCTAGTACTTCCCTGGAGTTATATGGGTTGGGATGTGCTGGTGGCTTTCCTTTCCCCTTTTCTGGTCTGCATAGCTCTCAAAATGTGTATCAGACACCAACAGGTGCTATCTAGTGCCCCTTGTTAGATAATTTAGGCCCAGAGTGTTGTGATTTAGATCTCTCCCCATTTCAGGCAAATTTGAAATTGCCTTAAGGATAATTAAGTCCTTATAAACTGGCATCAGCAAGGAGAAAGTCTATCCAAATGCTTCCTGGAGTGTGGGAAATGAGAGGAAGATTTGGCAATTGCATAAGCTAACTAATCATTTAGCACAAACACACTGCCCTGCCAATATGAATTCCTGTATTTACAGATAACCCACAGCATATGGCATTTCTTGCCTGGCAGATATTATGGGTGAGGCTCAGGTTATTACACTGGAGGAGAAGGAACCCCAAACAGAAAGTGCAAACCTATAGGAAGGAGGTAAGGGTGTTTACATACATAAGAGATTTTTTTTTTTTAAATGAAAATACTGGAGTTGCTCTATAGCAAGGATCTGAATTACAGAGCAGAATCTCCTGTGGTTCCTATGACCTGTGTTGTGTATTATTTGAACACCCCACAACTGCATTTGTCTTGGTCACACATTTTGCCTTTCCTTGCATTGCTGGTGTAAGCACTATCTTTCCTAGTGCATTGATCCATCCAAGCCCAGCTGGTATCGTGTAGAAAAGCGCTAAAATTCTAAACATTTAAATATATCTAAAACTCTGTCCTTATGTGACTTTCTCAGGGTCTCCAAGGAAGCCTTCTGTAGTGGAGGAACAGAACCTGATTCTGATGAGTTGCAGGGGACCATTTATGTGTGCCAAAAGCATGGGGTGCATTTGCCAGCACTGAGCCAAGCAGCCTGGCAGGGAATTGGTTCAGTTGGTGGCTGAGTCCTACCAGACCAGCCTTACATCAGAGAAAACCACTCTGTTGCCCAGCTCAAGCCAGAGACTCTGTAATGCCACTGCTCCTCATGCAGAAAATGAACAGCAGTTGCCCAGTGCTGCTGGCCATGCATCCTCCTCCCTGCAGGTAGCAAGCTGGAATAAAGGCATGGCTCCACTCCACTTCTTAAGGACTTACACTGTGAGGCATTGACTCATTTCCACAGAGAACTGAGTGCTTTCAGCTCTCCTTAAAGTCAAGTCAACCATCACTGAATCAGACTCTTAATCCTTCAAATAGTAGCAGGGCAACTTGAAATAAGGCAGGATGGCTTGGTGAGGAAGGAAGTGCAGAGATGTTGTATTTAATCCATAAAGTATTTTTTGGCCTTTCACTGAAAATACAGCTGGAGGTTTGTAAAGGGAAGAGCACTTTTTTCCCTCTCTAAAATATTTTTTTTTTTCCTAATATTATGTGTGGGAAAATTTGAAAACATTTAAAGGAAACGAAACATCTTTTAAAAATGTACATCTATACCAAAAAACATAAAAGAAAGTTATGATGAATTTAAAAAATCTCAAGCACTTAAAAAAGCTTAAAAACTTTCTTCCAGCTTGTTTTTTGTCTGGCAGTACTAATGTGATCAAATCAGTTCAGCTCAGCTTCAATTAAGAAGACAAATGTATTGAGACTCCCAACAAGGTTGCCTGTCAATAGCAGGATTATTGGATCCTGCCATTTGACTCTGTGTTTGCTCTTGGTGAGGCTGATAATTTCATAAATTCCATAAATTCCTTAGTGCCTCTTTAAGCCCCTTGTGTTGGAGCATTTTGTCTTCTGGAATGTCCTGGTTTGATCTGTCACTGTGGTGGCATGTCACATTCAGTTACTGAATGTGTCTCACCAGGTGCAATGTAATGCTGGCTGCCAACATAACTAAGTGTGAGTGAGTCTTGCTCCTGGGGCAGTTTGCTGGAAAATGCAGCTGGGAATCCTGGTTTCAGAGTATGTGCTCTTTGAACTGTCTTGGTGTCAGTGAAATGCTTCATTTTAGAGTGATATAATAGAACTGTGGGCTGCGTCCATGCTGACAAACTCCTGCCCAATTCCCATATTTTTCAGAACAGCACCCACAGTGGTTACTGCCTCAACTTTCTGCTGTGTTCATGCTTGCTCTCTTCAAGCCAGTGTCCCACTTCTGCTGTCTGAAATGGCTCCTGCTGCCCTATCTCGCCTGTTCCTTCCCCTCCCACACTCCTTGCTCCGTGTGCTCCTAGTGCCATGCCTCCCCATAATGCTGTCAGAGGTTTTTACCACTCTGCTGCTGCCCCTGACCAGCACTGCTGCTGGGACTAAGTGAGCAAGCCCAGCAGAGCAGGTTCAACTTGATTTGATGCCTTGCTCTCCGCTCTAGTGTGCTTCATCTGTGGGTGATGTGAGCACAGCTCCACTTGCAGCTTCTGCAGCTTCTAGCACAGACATTTCATTCTGTGCCAAGCATGTCAGTGTGACAGCCAAATTTAGCATGCCAGTCACTGATACAGCTTCCCCTGATACAGCTCAGCAGAGAGAGTGGGAAATTGTGGCAAAATACTCTGTTATGTTGAATGAGAGATTGATAGTTCCATTAATAAAGCTATTGCTAGCAAATAACACCTCTGTATACAGAGAGACTGGATTGCCCTTCACAACCATCTGCCCCTTCTTTGTCTCTTTTCTGTGCTGTCTTTGAGCATTTTTCTGTAACATCTATTTGGAACACTTCTTCTTTATAGGTTCCAAGCTTATGAAACTTGAATTCTCTCTCCAAACAGAAGGAATTACACCTTGCTGTAACCCTGCTCTGTAGCACAAAAGGTTTGGAGTTTTAAATTTTAGCTTTCTAAGTTCACCTTTGGTAGCCTGAATGATGTACAGGCAATCTGAATGACACAAACCATGCCTGATGTAAATCTTGCTCCTGTGATCAATCCTCTCTTTTCTGCCTGAGTGGCATCATAAGCAGTGTTGTCACCTGAAGTATCATCCTTTGCATCTGAAAGAGCAGTACAAGAAATGAAGGTTGCTGTTTGCAAATGATCTTCAGTCAGGTCACACTGCCAGCTCCATCACTTGTCACACTGTGAGCTGCTTCTCTCCCCCCTCCCTGCCCCCAACCCTATACTGTGGGGTTATGTACAATAACACACTTTGAATTTTCTTCCTCCCCAGTTTCTCAACCTAAAGAGTGCTTTTGAAATACATTTGTGAGACCATTTTCTCTGAGACCACGGTTGATAAAAAGAAGTGGTTTCTAATGGAAATTGAAAATTTTGCCTTATCATTCCCTTATCCTCTCAGGATCTGCAGCCAAAAGAGGAACATTTAATATGCAATGCTGTGAGGAAACTAGAAGAGCTACAGTCATGTAGCTCATTTATTTTAAGGATATTCTCTGCCTTTTTAACAGCTAGATGTGATGCTGTTAATAAACACAAAGAAGCCAGGAGAAGTTGGAGTTTAGGGAGAACCAAGACCTATCCTCAACTTTGGCTGGATGTACCCCCATGCTTCATAGGGATTTGTACCTTCCATTCCCTTCACTGTCTTCTCAAATGCAAGAGTGCTTTTACTTGTTAAGACTCAATTTTTATAATATTCTTTACCCCTAAGCATATAGAATCGGCTCTGAAAGGGAAGTGTGAAAATTTGAGAAGGATTTCCTTGAATTTCCTCTACACCAGCTACTAGGTCCTTTTCTTAGGAACTTATTACTGAGTACAGACCTGCATGAGAACTGAAACTTCAATTTGCTTTAGTGTGTATATGAACCACCATGCTCTGCATTGTATATCTGATTATGGTTTTATCACTGTCATTTCCAAGTCTTTTCTCTGTAAAAGAAACCCACCAAAGTGCTAAGTACCTGCAAGAGAGTATAACCATTAGTTAAGAGTTTTGTGCAAGTACATTTTGACCCTGAAGCAATACAGTTTTAAAAATAGTGTTCTTTGGGTCTATTCCAGGAGATGCAACAATAGCTGTGAGGAACAGACTAATGGTTTAACTTCCTGCACGTGCCTACACACTAAGTGTTATATCAGTACTGGTAATTCTCAAGGTCATGGGCATCTTCTGTTCTGAGCTTAGTCTGCTTTTGCTACCAAAGTGGGATAGCAGCTGTGTGCATGTGTGCTGTGAGTGCAAACAGAATTCAAAACACACTGCACCTGATTTTCAAGGGCAAAGCTGAAACTAAATCCTCTCTTGTTTTGCTTTTCACTTAGAAGGAAAGAAAAAAATAAGAGAGAAAGCTGGGGAGTAATCTGACAGTTGAGCTTTGTTATTGTATTATTTACTATAATAAAACCATAATACTAACCACAAGTAGCTTTGGAAATATTTAATTACCTCTTTCATCAAAAGAATTTAACACACAAATAAAGGAAGAATCAAAGGGATGTGAAATGCAATGGACAACTGTTACAAATAAACAGGCTTGGGTGCCTTGGATGAACTGAACTTTTAACATCACTATGGTATTAGATCTCTACAGGCCTGTTATGACATTACAACCTTTTAAAATTTCAATAGATTAGTTCTGTTTGTTTAGGTTTTATGATTTGTTTGAGGATGGCATGGTTTGAGAATTACTAGGTGGAAAAGCCCTGGGAGTGACAGATGTGATAGAGAGGTATGGGATAAGAAGAAGGTTTTGCTGTCACTGTTTTTCTCTCTTTTAAGTGTAATGACTGTGATGAAAGGTGGGTGGCTATCATTTAAAAAAAGGGGAGGTTTTCAAGTGTACACTCACATACAATTGCTTTTCAGAATGCCTGACCCCTTTTCTCTTACCACAACAGATTTATTTCCTAAAAAGCTTTAGTTCTGAGGAAAGAAAGTGTTATAGATACTCCTGCCAACATATATCCATCTGTGAATCCTGGTGTGAATATTTATGTGTTTGAATCAGAACATGGGAGGGCTGCCTGTGGCCTGGGACTCATTTGGTCAGGAAGCAGATGGCTCTGTGGCAGCAGGAGCACACGATGAGAGTTACTGGGACCGCTCAGGAATAAACACTGAATATGCTGTGCAGTCTGGGGGAGAAGTATGTCCATATAAATGACTTTTTCACTATCTCTGCATCTCTAAGTTGGACTGTTTCATTGCATCAGTTGTACCATTGATATGCAAGATCAGCCATGTGTTCTGAATATGAACTGGTGCCAGTTAGGTCGGATGCAGCAATACAGCAAACTCCAGGTGTGGAATTGCTGTTGAGTACTAAGTGGTACATGTTCTAGATTTAGAAAAAAAAAAAAAAAAAATTGTTTTGTTCTTTACTTAATGACAACATTGCTAGATTATCCTGGCCATTTCAATAGTTGGCTTGTCCTATGTTCCTGTCCCAGTGACCAGAAGTTCAGTTTTCCCTGATAAATGTTTCCTCAAATTTGGAACCCATTCTGTTCTGCCATGTCCATTACAGTTATGGCAGACCCAATTTTGCTATCACCAAAACTTCCCTTACATTAGATATTTGGCATCAGCCACCTGCATTATATGTTATGTTTTAACCTCTCCAGCTTTAGATAGCCCCAGACATGTTTCTGGATCCTTTTAGTTCCAAAATAATAAATAGATTAGTTATAATTAAAATGTGCATGTATGTGATAATGCTTTTGCTAGAGATTAAGCATAGCATTTTAAAATCTAATATCAGGATAAACAATAGACAAAGAAATGCTTCCCTTTTTAAGAGCAAATCAGTTGTCTTGTGCTGGGTCAGCATTGGAATTCCTGGATCTTAAAATGCAAGCATGTCCTTCAAATGAGATATTGTTTTCTTTGTAGGTGGCCATGAAATTCAATACATCTTTCACAGACTGAAATTGCATAAACACAAAATTATTGTAAAGGAAGGACTGGGCCCAAGGTGCTATTTTTAGTGAGTATTTTGAATGCTGTGATGGTATTTTCTCATATAATAATAATGATGGTGATTGGAGCTTGCTTGCCCTAAGCTGGTTTCCATCATTCATTCATCTATAAATTGAGTTTGAATGCAGATTGAACTCTGGGTGGGAAATTATTTCACACAGTTTTCCCTCTTCTGATCTTTTATTCAATTGAGCTGGTGAGATGCCCTGCTTACACTTCCAAGGTTTTTCCTTCAACACTGACTTTGAATGAAGAACTGAAGAAGGCTTTGTTGCTTTCTTTCAACCAAAAATGGTTTTCTTAATCTTTATAATACCTGTTAAGTTTAAGACCAATGGAATTACCACTCCATTTTTAATACTGTATACAAGGGGAGTGAAAGCTTTTCTCTATTTTCTCCAGACAGGCTTGGAACTCATATTCCTGGGACATGGATAAGTGAAAAAAACAGGCTTGCAAGCCCATAGACTGAGCACTGAGCCAGCCTTCTCCTTCTCCAACCAATGCCATCACCACTTCCAGAAAAATAGCTGGTCCTGTAGTTTTCCCAGTGTAAAAGATTGTGTTCCCTGGATCCACCCAGGATCTATGGCACCAGCCCTTCCCTTATGATGCCTTTTATGTGTCATGCACAGAGAAGATTTAAATGTTCTCCAGATGATTCTGAGCATACCTCAGTCCCCAGGTCCTTCAGTGAACCTTACCCCAGAACAAGCAGAACAATGGACTGCATTATAAAATGTTGTGTCAAGAGTAGCTGTGCTGATACCCTCCTTCCTTTTTGGCCTCGAGAGAAGGGCAAAAAATGCAACCTTAAAAAAAATCATTTGTGCTGGGGATGAATGTCATGGAGTACTTAAAAGTTTTGTACATTTCAAATGTTTTGCAGATTGCAAAATGCCCTATGATGATCTAGGAAGGGCTCTGACACTTCAATTTTGCTCTGCAATAATTTGGCCAAGATTACTCTGTAAAACTTACAGATTTGAAGTTAGAAAAATGAGTACCTGAATTCTCACCAGGGAATGTAGGAGGGACCTCAATATTTTCTTTTGGGGCAGCTGTAGTGCCTTTGTTTTGCCCTGAGCTGGCTGCACTAGAAAAGAAATGTTTTTATGGTCAGATCTTTGATAGGAAAGAGTCCTCATTTTGTTATCTAGTGGTGGTTTGCCTGTGAAGTTCAGTTTCACAATGTCTGTTTTCAGCTTCTTGGAACTCTAATGACTTTAAGATATGTATCAACCAGAAATTTTATCCCTTCTTGTAGAAATTTTGCATTTTTTCACCTTTCACCTATGGCTGTGATCTTGTACCATTGAGCAGTCTACAGAACCTGAACTCCTTGCCTTTGTTTTTAATTATCCTGCCTGATGAAACAGGAGCCCATTATTTAATTACTTCTCCCCCACACACGCTTGAGTATAGCCACCATTATTTTATGCAGCACCCTTCTTTCTCTTTAGGTGTCCTGGATTCCTGGTCTGAAGAGTTTTAATCCTACAACCATAACTACTTGATTTTAGCAGGTTTTACATTGGCATTTCAAATTATTTGAATAATAAGTGACAAATAGTCTAAAGCACTGAAGACCAATTTTCATGATATTGTACTGTGCAATTTAATGTAGGAGCAGCTATGATACAGCACTCACTGGCAAGAAACACTGCTTTGTCCCAAAAGAGACATAGTCCAGAAGCCTGGATGCCAAACCAGCCCTCCTGCATTCTAGATATTGTATCTTACACAGCCATGTATAAAAATGATCTTGGTTAGGAATACACCAATAGTCCTCGATTGTGTCCCAGCTAGAGTGATATTTTGTTGAGGGTGCAGTTCCAAACTCCTCAGTCTTTGTATGCAGCATACTCCTGCCTGATCCCAAATTCCTGCATATCTTAATGCAATCAGGAAATGATGGATTAGCACTTCCATATGCTATGCCAGCCTGATGAATTGTGTGGTAATTTCGTTACCAAATTGCCCATTTGTTTGGAAAACAACTTTAGTCACTGTGTTACCAAGGAAGACATTGATTTTCTTCATTTTCTTTTGTTCAAGCTGGAAGAGAAATCCTGGGAATTGGTTTTGCCTAAGTTGATGTATTGGGTCTGGCTGGGCAGGAGATAACTTTCTTCATATCCACCTCTATGGTTCTGCATTTAAAATTTTTGCCTAAAACAGTGTTGATAACCCACTAGTGTTTTGGCTATGGCTAACCAGTGTTTGCACAGTGTCACAGCTTGTGTTTTTCTGCTCCACCAAGGAGTAGGCTGATGGTTGGGAAGGGACACAGCAGCTCAGCCAACCTGAATTGACCAGAGGTGTATTCTATACCATATAACATATATGTTCAGCAATAAAAGCTGGGGTAGAGCAAGAAGGAGGTGAAGGCTTTCTCTTCCAAGATGATCATTGCTCAGGGACTGGCTGGATCATCAGTCTGCTTGTGGGAGTTAGTGCCTTTCAATTGCTGCTTAATTTCTTCTTTCCTTCAGCTATTTTACTGTCTTTATCTTGACTTATGAGTTTACTGGCTTTT
Organism: Cichladusa arquata; assembly: GCA_026413545.1. Classification (NCBI taxonomy): domain Eukaryota; kingdom Metazoa; phylum Chordata; class Aves; order Passeriformes; family Muscicapidae; genus Cichladusa; species Cichladusa arquata. The sequence goes on from JAOTQP010000001.1 coordinate 97,009,341, forward strand.
GCCCTTCCTATTTTGTCCCTCATCCCAATGAATGGGGTGGGGTGAGTTAGAGGCTGTGTGGTTGCTTGGCTCCTGGTCAGTGTCAATCCACCACAGTAAAAACTTTTTAATTCTCCTCTACATAAGAAACTGCCAGCAACACATTCCAAGATGCTCAGTCTGGCTCTCTGGTCAGGCCTGCTCCTTACCCTCCATTTCCCAGTAGAGGCCAGTCCAATGCTTGTTGTATCCCTTCATCTTTCTGATGGCAAAATCCTGTTCTGCATCCAGTATTGAGGAGAGTTGAATCAGACCTCTGCTTACTTGCTACACCAAAATTAGCATCTTTCTAGCTGTATCAGTTGTGGAGTCCTTGAATAAAACTTTTTAATGGACAGAATGTGACTTGTGGTAATATAAACACATTCTTTTTGTGTGCTGTGGGGGTATGGTGGTTCCTGGCTGCCAGGTTAGAAGGGCTGTAGGCTAGAACTTGATAGAACTACTCCAGCTATATACCATCTGCATTTCTTTTAATGACAAAAATAATCACCAGTTTCCTGCACTGCTGTCAAAAAACTGAGCCAACATGCCGATCTGGGAGTGTGATCTGGAGTTCTGGTCTGGCTACATCAGCTGTGCTTTTCAGCCAGTTCCAGAAGCAGATTCTGAAATAGTGGTGAGGTTTGATCCAGGAAAAGTACAGATGTTGCAGTGTGTTGCAAGTACTTTGGCAGTCAGAAAGATTCAGGCCAGTCCTTGGACCTTTTTTCTGTTTGTCTCATATGACATTTGTGCCATGGAGCAGAAGCAAAAGTAGGCAATCCAACAGAAGTAGGATTTTTCCCCATAGAAGCATTCATACAGTTGGACAGAGTTGCTAATGGCTCTTAATATTTACTCTCCTAACATTTGCACTACCAAACAGAAAAGATATTTGATTGCAGCCGTGGATCTTGAAACAGAGACAATGGTTATAGCTGAGATTAGGGTTCTTAGAGGCCCACAGAAATTTATTAGCATTTTCTTTGCTCATGGTTTTCTCTCAAATGTATGACAAACCACTTCTAGTCTTTATTGACTCTGAGGTGACCTGGCCTGATGTGCTCTGACAGCCATTACAGTAGTAAACTTGGAATCCTATTTTGCTGTTTTAGGGTGAAATTAGTGTACACACTTTATCTTTCAAGGAGGAGTTCAGTCAAGTGGAGAGCATACCTTGGGTGAACTTGGGTGAGCCTTTCTCTCTGTTTGTGCTGGTTTTTATTAGAAGTGCTTTAGCACTGAGGCAGAGAAGCTGATGAAAATGGCTCTTAGAAATGTTTCAACATCTGGCCAAACCAGTCTGTTAAGCACATTCCACAAGCTTTACATTAGCACTAGAAACTTCACAGTTGTGCTTTCTTATGATACCTGTGTATGGGGGTAGCCATAATTCCACCTGCTGCACTAGTCTTGGTGGTATTAAACCATAGAGAAAGCATCAATCTTTTCCCTTGCACTTTATTTGTTCAAGGCCATGTCAGTATGAGACATTAGTTTTATGCAGAATATCATGAAATGTAGGAATTAATGAGATTGGCTACATATAAATATAATTTTGGGATCATCCAGGGTTATAAAGGCTGTAGTAAAGAATGGATGAGATAAAGTGATACTGAATGATGATGTTAATGGGATTATTTCATCTTGAAAACAGCATGGAAAATTCTGCTGAAGCAAACCTTTCCAAAGTCAGTGACAAACATCTCTTTCCAAATGCAAATGCCTCATTCAGACCTGACCTCCAGCAGTTCCAACAAGGTATGGTTCATAATTTCTGCTTGTGTTGCTCTGTGGAATTTGTGAGTGCTGATCCTGACCTTGGATTTGCTGTTAAGCTTAGGAATAGCCAAAAAATTTAGCACATAGAAATGGAAATCTTTTTGGGCAATGCCTTTTTTCAGATGTCTACATTATTTAAATAGAAAACTGAGAAATTTAAGTTTACCTGTGTTACAGGTAGAGAGATGATTCTTACAAGTCTTTGCAAAAAAGTTGAGATCCAGCAGGAGATGATGTACCTTACTTCTATTCACCTGTAGCACTGCAATGAAACATGGGGGAAATGCTTTTATGAAAAGCAATACTCTCTTCATTTTAAAAAATTAAATTTAAAAAAATCATCCAATTGTGTCACTTGCATCAACCCATGACTATGAAGACTTTTGCAGAAACACTGGTGCTGGTGATATCATATCTCCAGCTCTGCTATTTCTTGTTCTCTAGTGACTCCTTAGTACTCTCCAGAACCTGGCTACCAAATCTTTGTACAGAAAAAATGGACAGCTTTTCATAACTTAATGTGTGATTTCTCATTACCACCTTCTATAAAAAGGCTTCCTTATCTCTTCTTCCCCTTGAGTCCAAAGTGTTGAGTGCCTTGGAGAATAATTTCAATATTCTGCAATCCTTATACATTATTCCTTCAATTTGTCTCAGGTGCTCTGAATTTTTATTCAATACAGTCTATAATAACTTGGACTTAGTGGGGTTTTTTTATATTTTTTTTATATTGCACAGAATAATGTGCCAGCACATCACTATGAGAGAGTTGTGTAATTACTGTAGTGATTGGTGAAGGATGGCAAACCAGGTTCATACATGCACTGTGCTCCCTCTTCAGTAACAGGAGACAGAGAGGTGCAGATAACAGCCTGCATGCTGAAAGCAACCTTCACACCCAATTCAAATACTACACTGGGAATTAAGATGGCAACATCCAGAGGTACCCACTGGACTTGAAATCTGTTGTGAACTGTTTTGTTGCATTTTCAACAAAATTTCTTAACTTGTGCTTTCACTGTACTATAAAATTTTGTTCTGTATGTTCCACGACAATTTTAGATCCAGAGACCTGTGCTATCTCTTTTCAGATAAGCTTCATGGAAAAACCAGGTTCAGGAATACTTGTTCAGCTGCCAGAGGCAGGGAACAATGTTCTTTTAAAACCACCATGAGATTCAGTCTCTTCTGCACCACACACAAGGTGTATTTCCTAATGCTCAGGTCATAAATAAATAACAATGTCTACATTAAAACAATAGCTGCACTACACACAGCTATCCTCCCTAGAGCAGCTGGAGAAGGGCTAACCATTTATCAAACAGAATTAACATGTTATTTAGCTGAATATACTGATGGCAAGGTGGTGTGTGTGTGAATGGAGAAGAAGCAAAGCCTGTTTGCCAAAGGGGCTCTTGGGCACTCACTCACTTTGGACTTGGTTGCTATTGTGCATTTCACGTTAGAGAGTCCAGCAGACTCATCATGGGAAGTTTAAATTGGCATGCCTGCTGTGGCTATGCTGGTTTTTAGGGCAGCTCTGAGGTCTCAAGGCTCCCTTCACTGGCACAGTTGAGTGCAGGAAGGGCTGGAGCACACCCAGGAGAGTGTGCCCAACATGCATGAGCTCCTCTGGGAGCTCCACCTGCACAGACTAGGCACATACAGGCAAGACATAGAGCATGCAGTGCCCACAAGCTGTTGGGAACTTTTCCACTGTGCTAGAGGTGTAAACATGCTTTTTGTCAAGGACACCAGGGGATGTTCAACAAAGAAAAAGGTCTTGGAGTATTGTGGAGCAGCTTCCCCAGCACAGAGAGTACAGCCTGGCCTGTACATTTACCCTGGTTCTGGAAATACTGGGCTAACTTCTTCAAGATGTCACATCTCCTCTATGTCACTCTACTAAATCTTAGAGGTCAAATAACAAAAATGTCCAGTAAGCTGAAGATTCCCTTGGGGATACTGCAGTCATGGGGAATAGACCAAAATGAAGCAATTTCTAGGGTGGAGGAAGTCATAAAGAGCTGCTTAGTGTTCTCACAAATGGAGCTGAACCCAGAGCTTATTAACTGCAGCTGGAAAACTAGTTCAGAATAGTAACATGTCCTTTAGTAAAAGAATATATCATCTGTGGTAAAAACAGGTCTCGTCGTTCTTCTTTAATGTTCTCCAGGCTGTTGTGATTATTTCAAAGTACATTATTCTGTAGGCATTAATTTCCTATGTCTACATAAAGACACATCTTTTTAATAGTTCTAAGTGTACTTGTTACACATCCCATGGCATTGAAATTTGCAGGCCTTCTGTTCAACTTGAGGCTGTTTCTTGGGCCTCCCAAGCTGTCTGCAGTTTGCTGGTGGGTTTCACCTCCTTACACCCTTTGGGGACAACAGAACAGCACACTAAAGGAAGAGGCTTAGCAAAATAAACACCCACAGGGTTAAAATGTAAAATGTTACAAATCTATATTAAGCGTAGATGACTATAGTCTTGTCCCCGGTTTGGTTTAAATTTGCAGAGGAGACCAATGGTGCCCTCTGGCAAGAAATCGACTCCTTTTAAAGGTGAAGATTTCTCCTTTGTTAAACAGTCTCCATCCCCGTTTGGCTGAGTGGAGAACACTTATGATTTAACTGACAGTGTCTCAGCCTGAGTATTTAAGCCCTCACCTTTGGTGTGTTTTTGCAGAGCATGTCCAAAGACAAACACATTCTGTTGGCTGAAGCCCATTGCTTCCTTCAGCAGACCAGGGGAGGGATTCTTGATCTCTTGATCTCACATTTCTGGGCAACCCTGCCAATGTCTAGGTCTTCCTACCTAATGGATTATTTAGTTCCCCAAAAATAGAGGCTACAGATAGCATCCACAGAGATGTGAAATTCATAGCAACTGTGTGAACACTTTTCTCCAAAGTACTGCAGTCTGCAAGTAAAATTCCTATGGTGGTTAGTTGCTGGAGGCTCATTTGATTCACACATTGCTCTGCTGGCATAAAAGAAGCTCTGCATTAGTCATGTAATGTTATGGTGAAAGAAGTGAACCCTGAGTTCTGCCCTAGAACTCAGCCCTGCTGCCTTGTTCACCCTGCACTATCTCTATTCAATCACAAGACTTCAGAGATGCACCTGATGCTTCCCCTGCTGTGATACACGGCTGTTTGCTGGAAGGGACTGAGAGAAATTTCCTGAAATTGCTTAAATTTCCTGGGAATTAACCTTTGGAATAGTACTGCAACTCTGGTTGTATGCAACTGGGTTTTGCCTGCATTCCCCCCAGTAGGGTGTTTGGGTAGCCAGGAGAATAAACTACACTCACTTGAATTCTGACCCCTGGCAACTTGTCTTTTAACCATTGTCAGGTTTTAAGCAAAGGGCTCTTTGTTTGGATGGGATGCATTCCTGAGACAGCAGCTCAGTTATGTTGGCTTTGCTGTGAACACAGGCCTAAGCAGGTGAATTCTTCCTTTTTCCCTTAAACTGATTTTAGACAGATCCTGTCTGTCCTCTTCAGGAGGAAAATGACAGTGTGTAAAAAAGCACTCATGCTAGAAAACAAAGATGGGGAAGGGTAATCTCAGCTTGTAAATGCAAGGGTTTGTGTGATGCACTTTGTGGTGTGGAGGAGAGGGTGAAGGTACCCTCAGAATTCTGTGAAGATTCAGTTTCACTGCAGATTTTATTAAGTTGTACATTTTTGTTGTGGTAGATGGATTTTGCAGAAAATTTCCACATACTGGGTGGGATAATGATTGCTTTATACCACAACTTTCTTCTGAAACATAAGCCTAGCTTTAGTATTTCTTTCTGTAGCTATTAAGGGCTTAAGACATTGATTTGTCTGCTCAGACTGATTACCAGAACTAAGAGATAGCCTAAATTTTCTATGGCTCTGTCTGAACAAAAGTAGCCTGACCTAATAACATTTCCCCCTTTGTCTACATATTAACTCTAGAATTACATTGGTTTTCAGTGCTTAGCCTCAGGATGTAAAATTTGCTTCCTTTCCCATGTGTTTGGTAGAGCAAAATACAATTTGACAAGTATCTTCCTTGTTTAGAAGCTCTAAGAACTGAGGGTCAAATATACTTCCCAAGAGAGACTTCTTGTGCCTTCCTTTCTGCTTTCTACCTGTCCCTTCCCTGATGTTTAAAAGGAGCTTATTCATTTTAATATTTTCCAAGCTGTGCAGGAGGAGAGGAACACGTAGCTGTGGCAAACTTCAGAGTTGCTGAAGTTGTGTGGAAGGCAAAGTGAAATGTAAAGCCCAGGCTCAGCACCAAAGGCCCCAGGGAAGCTGCAGAGCCATGTGGGGAGAGTTATGGTTTGCTTCTGATGTGCCTGTCCTGGGAGGGCTGAGGTCTCTAGGAAGCAGAGGAAAGTATCCATCTGTCTAATGTTCCCATGAGGTGGAGCAGTGCTATTTCTGTTTTACAGATGACAAATGGGACTCTTCAAAGGCTAGCTCCAGTCACTGAAAACCAAAAAGCTGGGCTGCTTTGTCTGAAGGAGCCTCTCTGTTTCCACAAGCTGTAGGAAAAACAAAGATTTGCTTAACTATAGGCAACCTTTGGTTAATCTCCCCTACTTTCATCCTCCCCCAGAGAGAATTTTTCTAGGTCATGCAGGAATGATTAAATAGTACCTTGGAGGAAGGAATGTCTCCCACTCCTTATAATTGCCAGGCTGGCCTGCTGGCCACTCGACCATCTTTCCTGACTATTGTTCAGCATCATGTAAACATTAAATAAAGTTTTCATGTGGATATTTATGTAGAGTGCCTACGGTACTTCAACAGGAGCTGGCAGTAAAGTCTATCTTCAATCACTCTGTTACCACTGACTCCAGACTTCTTTAGATAATGGTTGATAAAGTTCAAAACATTAATTTCCACCAATAAACAGGAACTGGAAGCCTAGAGAGTTAATAGGGCTTTTTCATCTCAGCCTAACTCTCTGATCTAATTTCAGATAGCAGGAAATATGCCAACTTTAGCCGCTAATTAGAGTTACTCTTTGGAGATTATTTGTAGCAGACCTCCAAGCTTCTTATGACAAAAATGCACTGACAGTCCTGCAAGCATGAATATGTTAGCTGTTTGTACTGTAGAGGCCATTTGAATTATGCAATGAATTGTTACAAAGTTTTAAAATATATTAGACTTCACAAAAAGTAATTTTTATCTGGAAGCCATGGTTCTGTAATTTCTCAGGAACAGTAAGTGTGGCAATGTTGCCAATTTTGTCTCTTTTCTTGCAGGTGCTGAAACTTTTTAAATAATAGAGAGTGAGGTGGTATTAGTGATTGCATTTTATTTTTCATATTTTCTTTGATCCTGTTCTGGAGAGTGCTCTTGGTACCATATTCTGCTGAAGTCTGGTTATATTCACTTGGGCTTTTATTCTACTCTGGAATGCATCTTGCTCTCAGAGAAAAAAAGGAAACTCTTTCATCATGACAAATAAATCTCTTCTTGGGGGACTGGCTCTTGATACCCTCACAGTGAGCTGCAGCTTTCTCAGGGAGTAATGCTTCCCAGTGTAGCTATGTTTGCTGTCCAGCAGAAGTAAGAGATACAGAACCTCACCCAGAGAAATTAAGAACATGAATAAGTGTGTGGCAACAGGGATGTGATTATAAGATTCATTCTATTCATAGCTTTTCCTCTTGTAGCACTCATATTTTATCCTTTTGCCTCACCTTTCATTCAAGGTTGAGCTTTTTATGTGCAGTTTCTGTAGCATTTAGGTAATAGCGGTCATAAAGCAGTTTATAAAATTAACCAATCCTTGCATTACCCCTTTGAGAGATTCCCTGAGCTTTCTGCCAGGTGTAAAATGATGGGTCAGTGAGAACACCACCATGATTAGAATCACATCCCCACTTCTACTGCTGTCCGTTGCTCATCCACAAAGATGGAAAAATGTGCCATTACTGATTGTAGCCCCTCCTAAACCAGTAGGATTTCTAAAGAGTTTTCTACAGAGCACTGCTGAGGAACACAGAGTGCTTTGGAGGCAGTGGGAGAAACAGAAACCCACGGGAGAAAGGGAACACTCATGTCCTAGACCTTTGTGGTTACAATTTGGGAATTTTTCATCACTCTTTGAAAAAGGTGTCAGAACACCTTGAGTGCTCTGTTCCCGGGTGCTTCTTCTTCCTTTGCCTTCTCTAAATTCCCTGGCCAGTCTACAGCTCCCAGGGTGATTTTCACATCAGTAATGATGAGAATTAGAGTGCACAGGTAATTTAGAAAAATGAGGATTAAACTGACAACTACAATATGATTTATTATCAGAAAAAAAATTTAAAGAAAAATATTTTTACTTTCAGACTCTTGAGTGTGGAAATACTTAAGTTAGTGAAAAACAACTTTGCTAGCAAAGGCACTTTGTGGTAAATGTTGCCCAGCCCAGGCCTGTGCCACCTTTATATTTCTTCTTTAAAGTGGTGGTTTGTCTTTTTGTTTTGGTTTTTTTCCTATGTGAACCTTGCATTTAAAATTCAGGTCTTGTTTCACCTGAAAATCTATGGTTGACTGGAGAAGTGGAAGAATGACAGAGAAAGCATGCAAGTGAAACCAAATTAACATGAGAGGCGAAATTTGTTTTATTTTGGTTCTCCATTGCCACTCAACTCTATGGCCATTTAAACTTTCATGATATGCTAGCACTGATATCAAATGAGACAGGGATTCTGAGCTGGTAGTGTTTTCTTGCTCTACCTAGTAAATTTAGGGGCAGATTTAGAAGTAGACTGTGTCTTTGTGGCGGAACAGTTTAAAGTCACGGTCCCTTTCCTCAGTGAAATGAATTTACAAGAGCTAAGAATCCCAAAAGCTGAAATCCCCTGCTGAGCTCATATGCCCTTTTCCTCTGAGCTGTTTCAGTGATCAGAAATTCACTGCCTGCCAATGCCTTTGTGTCAGTCAGGTAACTACAGGTGATCTTTAAGTATTTAAGCATTGCTCCAGTAGTTGTATTCTCTGTCCTGCCCCATATATTTACACAGCCTGGTGGTCCATGCTGGAGGATGGCTGAGGAGCTGTGAATCCCTATGTGACCTGTGAATGGGTCCAAGTCTGCAAATGACTATGCAAAACAGAAGGCAGTGGAGTATCTGGCCCTTTGTTCTTTTTTAATTAACCTCTCTAGGAAGAAGTACCTTAGAGAAAGTGATTATCATCCTGACCTTTAATGCAATGATGGAGGAACTGACAACCTAAGGGGAACTACAGAAGCATAAAGGAGATAAATACTGATACTCCTGAATTATCAAACAGGAAAAAAAAAAATAAAAAGAAAAAAAAGAAAAAATAAATAAGTAGAAGAATGTAACTTTATTTTGTTTTAATTCTTATGAAGGGTATGATGTTCACTCCTTTAGATCACTTTAAGGCAGATATGCAGCAGAACTCAAGAATGAAAAGCTTTCCTTTTCTTCATTTGCAGAAGTACACGTCAGCACAGATGAAAATGTAGCTGTGGGCAAGTGTAAGGAAGGGAGCTCAGCTTGCAGAGCTCAGAGGTACAATGTCACCTGCCAAAGGTGTGTCCCAGCACGATGATTGCCTTGCAGCATGGACAGGAGAAGTGGAGAGAATGCATGGGGTGAATTATATCCTCATGCAGAAGGTGCTTATGTACAACATAGGACTCCATGGTGCTCCCAAAGGAAACACAGTCAGGAAATTTAAGCAAATCGTTTCTTGGTCTCTCCGAGAAGACATCAGGGCAAACAATTCCTTTGAAAAAAGGGTAAGTGGGTGGTTTGGCCAGCAGCAATGTTTTGGTTTTGTCTACTGTAGGGAAATACTTTTTTCCCAAACTCCCCCAGCTAACTTAATTTAGAGCAGATTTAAGTTACACTAGGGGTAATGTGTGAAGCGAGTGCCAGGACTGTGGAGGTGAACTTCAGCAACAACGTGTATTGGGTATTGCTTATAATCTGAATCCCAGTTTAATTCATTAGAAATCTAGTGTAAGAAGTCATAATTTTCACAGTGTGAAATGAAAGAGGGGGATATGACAAGCAGTGAGCAGAGCAGGGTAAAATAGTAGGTAGCATGTACATGAGTGACAGTTTCATCTTACTGATTTTAGCTGTCATCTTTGATGTCCTTTCCTTTTGTGTATAAACTTGTGTGCCTACATATTTTTTTACTGTTGGATTCCAGAGAGCATATATCAGCACACATGATCTGTCTGACCTATTAAATGGCCTTCCTGAACTGCTATAAGCATAGGCATAGTGATGGGTAGGTGCTCTGGGACCACTAAAAGGTGTTACCTAATATTAGAATTAATGTGTTTAAGTCAATAGTGTATATATAGGATTTGCTTCCAAGTATCTGGACAGCCTGATACTTCAAAATTAAACTTTTGTGCTGCAGGATATTTATCACATCTTAGTTTTCAGAAAGTGGTGAGCTCACTGAGTGGGAATTGAAAAGAGAGTTTATAAAAGGAGATGGGAGGAGCTCAGCTTTGCAGTCTTTAATTTTCAGAGCCAAAGTTATGAGCATGAAATGCCCAATTGTGGGTCAAGCCTTGCTGCCTCCAAAAATGTCCCCTGGGAGCAGCAAACCCCCCAGATGAGATCCCAAACTACTGCTAGTTTAAAAGCCAGCTGGAGATAAGGAGTGTACAGAAATGCAGAGGTACTGAAGTGCTCCTCTTTTCACTCTGTGCTCCTATGTAAAAACAGTAATTGCATGAAACAGTGGCTGTAAAACATGGGTGTGGATTTGAACATTAACATCCAGTTAGAGATGGGGAAAAGCAGATCTCGGGTACATGCCTGCTTGGCATTCTATCTGAACGCCCCTTTCACTGTGGCTCAGTTCTGAGTCCTTTTGTACAAAAACCCTGAAAATTCAACTCTTCTGTCTTGTCTTGCTAGAATATGGGAAACCAGAAGTTTCCAAGGGCTTTCCTGAAACTTGAATGGGGGAATGAACTGCTCTGCACTCCTGCCCAAGGTTGAACGGGGTGTGAGCTTAGCTGTGCTCACCCAGCCAAGGTGCCGTGTCAGCAATCCAGTCTGTGTTAGCACTGTGATGTGAGTGAGGAAAGAAAGGCTGCTCCTTGGGCACCGAGTTATGCTCCTGCCCAGCTCTCCTGCAGGAGCCTGCCTCTCTCCTCTCTCTGCACAGAAGGCTGGGAGAGATGGTCACTTTAGAGCTTAAGCTGGATCCCAGCATTCCTCACTTGCCACTCTCCCCCACAATGAGGATAGCAAATCCTTCTGGCCAGGCTGGCTCAGTGAGCTGACCTCACAGCTCTGGCCAGGGCAGCTGCCAGCCCGTGTTCAGGGATGCTGAGAGCAGCACTGGGCTGCAGCTCTGCTCTGGGTCAGACCTGAGCTCTCCCTGAGCTCAGATCAGGACCTGCCTCGCCCCATCAGGTGTGAGGTTCTGCTGCCCAGCACTCGTACCATGATGACAGGCTGGCACCACCACACTGCTCTGCTTTCACAGACCTTGGGACCTCAGCAGCAGCACTCAGCACAACAGCCTGTGGGGAATGATAAGCTAAAGCCATCATTTATTACAATTTCCTCTGAAATTGGCTGTGCCCTGCCTGGTGCTCGTGCTGTACTTCTGTGTTATCTGCCTTCCCAGACAGGAGAATGTGGCAAACGCAAAACCCCAGCTCTGTTAAGATCTTTGTCAAGCTCACACATTTAAAATATCTGGAAGAGACAATCTCAAGCTTCGAGGCTTTATGTTAGCACTTAACAGAGGGCTTTGAAGCCTGTTGTTATACTCAGGGTTCAAACCAAGAGAGCAAATTGGATAAATTGAGATTATTCAGGAAAGTTCTTAGGTTGTTTAAATTATGGGCACCATCCTGCACTGTCCAAATGTACAGCGTTAATGGCCCTTAGAGAACAAAAATCAATAGCTAATGAAAATACTTAATTTTCTATGCAGATCGCTTGTACTCATGTTAAGCCTTGGGATTTTGAAAGCATCTTACCCCTCACATCCTGACAGACACATTGGAATTCTGAATAACTTAAATGTTTTATTCACTGTGATTTCATTATAACTTAATCACTACAGATAAAATTTTTGTTTCAACTACATGTTATTCAAATTTTATATCAAAGAAAGAAACATGGCAATTTCTTTTAACAATAAATGTCTTATCCCTTGGGGAGCAGTTAAGCAAGCCTTCACCAGATTGGGCTCAAAATGTTAAGCTCTTCCAGTCCTGTTCACTGTCCAGTGATGGTGCTTTTTCCCAGTCTCTTGCTGACATTTACACAACTAAATCCAAAATTATTTAAATGTTACTTCTGAAGCCCTGTGAGAAGTAGTTCCCTGGCCTTCTGATACAAGCAAAGAAGTATTTATCTGTACCAGAGGTGAAGCAGAGGGGTGTGGATGCTGAAACTCCAATAGCAGAGTGCGAGCTCTGCATCTGATTCAGCACATGGACTTCTAAATTCACTTTGACACAGCTTCTCAAAGCCATGGAGCTGACAGCAAATTCTGCCTGTTCCAGTGATGCGTTTGCTGAACACTGTCACACCTGCTCCCAGAGTTAAACCAGCTTTGCCTGCAACATTCTTGTGCAACTGTGTAGCTGCATTACTATCTGAGATTTTCTTGACCTTAGAAAATAGGTTGCGAATGAAGGGCAAACAAAACTGGCGACACAGCACTCAGCTTTTTATATTGAAAGAATTTTAAATGTTAAGCCAGTTGAAGGCAGCAGATATAGCAACTTTACTTCCAAGAAGTTTGAAATATCTAAATCCATATAATGCATTGACAGCAAGCCTGTCTGCCATTGTTGTTTTCACTGGTTTCAATATTCTGTATTCTTCACCACTACTAAGCAAAAATGACTCCTGTACAGGGGATGGTTGCAGTTTTATGAAATGTCATGTTTTTCTGTTTAAGAAGAAACATAAGAACTCTGTATATGGCTCCATCTCTAGCATAGCAGTGGTTGCAGTCTTACATTTTCAACATTTACAGAAATAAGGACTTTAGAGTTTGGTTTTCCAGCTCCTGTACATGTTAGTTCACACACACATAAATATAAATATGCACATACTTACTGTTTTACTGACTGCTCAATAAGGGACAGTAGAGTTTGAGGTGTGGAATTTGTTTTAGTCATGTGAAAATTAAACACATAGTTTAAACTGCATATAAAGTCAGGGCTTCTGCACTCAGTTGGGAGAGACGATCACCTGCAGGAGATTAAACTTCAAGTGATCAATAATCACTTGAATAATAAGTCTGATTACTTAAGACTGGATTTGTGTCTTTCTGGTCCTTAAAAGTGGATGGAGTAAATCCCACCCCTAGTGGCTAAGGAAACTGCTCAATGAAGTTGTCTAAATATCTTTAGCTTTTATCACCATTCCTTAAGATACGATGATATGCAGCATTTCAGAGTACATAAAGTATAAGCAGGGACAATACAGAGACAGTGTCCAAATATGCAGGATTTGGGTAAGGAATGTTACAATACCCCTGGAATTGAATCTGATGAAGGACAGGAAGGGCAACAAGAAAGACTTCTACCAGTAGATCAGCAGTGAAATAAAAACTAGAGAAAACATGGTCCAGTTATTAAATGGGAACAGGCCTTTTGACAAAGAATATGAAAAGACTGAGGTACTCAATATTTTGTTTGTCTTGCCTTCAGGAATCCCAAGTTGTTGAAACCATTGAGGAAGTCTGGAGCAAGGAAGACTACCCTTGCTAAAGGAAGATCAGGTTAGGGAACATTTAAACAACCTGGACATGCATAAGTTCATAAGAGCTGAGAAATTGAGCCCATGAGTGCTGAGGGTGTGGTCCAAGTCCATTTTGAGGCCACACTCACTCTTTGAGAAGTCTTTGAAAAGTTGTGGCAATTTGGTGAGATTCTTGAAGGTTGAATAATGCAGGTATCCCTTGTGTCTTCATGAATCACAAGAGTGAGGGTCCACTGTCATCTCTGTCCCTGAAAGGTCATAATAAGGTAGCAAATAATTCTGGAAATAATTTCCAAAGAACTCAGCAAGTCTGCTGGTGATACAAAACTGGGAGGGGGGGTTGGTACATGAGATAGTTTCTCCCCTTCAGATAGACCCCCGACAAGTTGGGGAAATGGGCAGAGAAGAACCTTATGGAGTTCAACCAAAGGATGTGCAGTTTTGCACCTTGGGAGTAATAACCCCATGTGTCAGTGTAATAATCATGGGTGTGTGTGCTGGAGATACAGCTTTGCAGAAAAAGAACTGGAGGGGCTGGTGAGCATCAAAGTGAGTGTGAGCCAGCAGTGTTCCCTTGGGCATTGTGGGTTGCATTAGGGAGAGTGTCACAAGCAGGTTGAAGGAGGTGACATTTCCCCCTACCCAGCCTTGGTGAGACCCCATCTGCACTACTGTGTCTTTCTGGGTTCCCCAGTACCAGAGAGATGTGGAGATACTGGAGGTGAGTTCACTGAAGGTCCTCTAAGATGATTTAGGGACTGCAGTAATGTGAGGAGATCCTGTAAAATTTGAGATTATTTAACCTTGTTCTAACCTAATTCTAATCAATGTGCTTAAATGCCTGTTGAGGAGGGAAAAAAGAAATCAGAGAAACTCTTCTCAGTGGTGCTCCATGAAAGGACAAAAAGCAATGGTCACACACTAAAATACAAGAAATTTAATTTAAATATTAGAAAAAGGCTTTTCCATTGGTGTTGTAAACAGGAACAAATTTTCCAGAGTTTGTGGCATCTCCATTTTTGGAGATACTCAAAACTCAACTGGAAATGGTATTGAATAACATTTTTCAGCTTACCCTTCTTTCAGCAGGAGAGTTAGACTATACAATCTTAGGTGCCTGCCAGCTTCAGCTGTTCTGTGACTCTGTGATTGTGGAAAGATTTAAGAGTTTTCAGAATTGCAGCCAAACCTTTCTTTGTCTCTTTTACCATTAATGAAGTAGTAAGAGTTCTCTCTTCTGCAGACAGTTTACTTCTGAAAGTAGGAGAATGTGAAATCCACAGAAATATTGTACAAATGCAAAGTATGTAATTTTTGCCATCTTATTATTAACATGTAATTAATTTGATTTTGTTTAATGACAAAGGAATAAATAGCTCATCAATGTGCATAGTTAATGCACAAAGAAAACACTGAAAAACTGTTATGGGATAGCAGCTTCACAAAGGAACATCTGTTAAAGGAAATGACCTGCACAAAGTCATTGCAAGTCCATTATTCACTAACTGACTACCTATTGAGAACTAAATGACACAAATGCATTATACCCACTGGCTTTTCATCTCTAGCAAAGTGGGCTCAAATCCCTAATAAGGCACCAGGAGAAAAGGAGTCTCTTAGGCCTCTGTTCCAAATCCCCTGTTATGCACCAAATAAATTAGCACATTAGCAGGCTTGCCCCAAGGGGGAAGAAGGGCTAGGACAGCAGGTGTGTCACACAGCATAATTGAGATGCAGCAGCAGAGCAGGCTGGTGCTTTTGTACAGTGCCAGCCTGTTCCACACCACCTCTATTGATCTGTAACTTGCATGAGCACTAGGCTGGCTCCTAATTCTAAAAGTCCTGTCTTCTCCTACATCAAGAGACTCCTTCAACACAAAAAAAAAAAAAAAAAACCCTGAAATTTATGGTTGAATAGGCTAAGTAATATGGGATCCTCAGGTATGAAAAAGTCTTTCAATGAATAATTTGGAGTATACAATAGCTCAGGAAACAATTGAAGGCTGGTCTGTATTTTTTTCTGATCAAAGGCTACTCAGGCTCTTGTGAAGACTATGCTGTGAGTGAGAGGAGAAAGAGGATCTATCAGGGATTAGCATGTTATTGTGCAGAGGGGGTGGTTTTTACTCTGCTGGTGTAGATCTGTCAGTGAGGTGAAAGAGTGCAGTGAGTCTGAGGTAGGGAAGGATTTCTGTGAGCAATATTAAGGAAAGGAAATGTAAGCTTTGCAGTACATGATAAAAAAAAAAACCAGTCTTGTTGAAACTTTCAAAATTCTGAGAATCAGAATTTACACTGATCAACCTGTTACAATACTGAGTATTCTGTATTGTAGGACATTTGTTATTCCTACACAACAGCAGTGAGGAACAGCCAGAGGAATTCTGCATTTCCCAACCAGCCATGCTAATGCAAGATGCCATCAGCTCCAGGGCAGACAGCACTAAATACCTGTTTGATTCAAAGTTCAAGGCTCTCATACCACATACATTTACCTGATAAAGCACCAGAGCAATGTGGTTACTGTCATAAAGCACAGGGAGAGGGTTTCCTGGTAGTTGTATGGATTCAGAGTCACATTTCTAAGGCTCAGCTGAAATATTCCTGTTGACAATGCAAGGTTGATGCATTGAAGTGAAGCAATGACAAGAGCAGCAGAGACATTTTGTTTGTTCTTACCAGGAGTTATTTGCAAACCTGCCAAACTGGAATAGTCTTCCCCTCCCCTGCCATCTTTTGCTTAGCAATTAGAAAACTCTTATTAGTGCATAACTCTTTTTCCTTGTTGATGATGAATAGACTGTCTCCCAAAACTCTGGATTAAATTGATGTGTTCACTGCTTTAATCTTGGGGAAGCAAATTATTCTCTCCTGACATTCTGATGACTTTACCAGTACAGCATAAAGAATTATATTGGCAGAAGGATGCAGGTGAAGTCCAAAAGCAGAGATCCCAATTAGCTGTTGTGGAATAAATCCCAGCTGCCCTTCAGCCTTTCAAACATGATACATTGGATTCCATACACTCTATCTAGCTTTGGATCTGAAAATGTAAAATGAAAGCAGATACTGAAAATGCATGGATGACTGGAAGTACTGGGGAATATTCATTATTATGGTCCTAAATTTAGCTCAACAATTGCCTTGAGTTCATGACAACAAGAATTCTCTTTCGTAGAAAAATGTCAGTGAGTTGCTCTTTGTCTCCTGAGACAGAATCAAAGAGAGACCTTCTGAATTTATTCACATGAAGAGTGAAGAATGTCATGTGAATTCACATGACATGAGAGAAGAAATATGTAAAATTGAAGATTAGGGAATATGGGTTAGTACAGAACAAATTTGCTATCATTTAGGCGCATATTGGAGAAAACAGTACAAATCTCTGATTTCAATCTTCAGTCTCCACTGAAAGTCCAGACACAAGTGTTGACGACATCATTATTGAAAATCACTTGTGCCTAATTCTGAGAAAGTCTCTGTTTCAGCTAATTAATATTATCAGACTAATAATAAGTAAATGCATAAATTATTACTACCAGTCTCACATAATATTGAGAATTTCAAGATCTCAATCTCTGAATAACTTTAGGCATTATGATTGAAAATGCCATTGTTGGGGTCTTTCTTTTCTTTGGTGTATGAGGATGTTTTTCCATCTGCAGAGAGAGTTACACAGAAGCTTCCCACAAGGTTGTGGAAAACTCTGAGCCTTTACATAGTTCTTAGAGGCCCAATCTGGACATCTCTTCTGTAAAAGTGCATGTGTGTAGCACTAATGCCTGAGTCTATTGCTGCCTTCAGTAGAAGTTTCAGGTAAGGAATTTTCCTATCTAAACCAAGGTCTATTTACTTGCCTTGCGCCAAGCTTTACAGCGTGATTTTTCTTGGTAAAGCAGCAGTAAAAAATAATTTCCTGTGCAATGAGCCAACAGCTTCACTGAGTCACATCCCTCTGTTAATGTCTTGATTTGAAGAAAGCAGGGAATTTGAAAAATGGAAACTCAGCTTTTGACTCCTGAATTTAAGACTAGTTTTGTTTATCAAGAACCATGGGGTCAATATTTTTTAATAGCAAGAACTGGTTCAGATAATATGGTTGCTATAGAAAGATTAGAATTTAATTTGACACAAATTGTGTCTATGATATAGCATCAAGCTGACATTATAGACTAGTAATTATTCTCCAACATCTTTCATATGAAATTCTTACTTTGCACATGATCACCATACCAGTTATGTGCCATCAGTCTCACAACAGTCTTTAGAAGGAGGCATGTGGCTTGGTGGGCTGCTAACACAGAAGGAAATCACATCATCAGAGGAAGACTTTAAGACCCATATAATCCCATTTTCACCCTTTAGCAGAACCTTAAATAAGGACTGAGATGGTCTTAAATAAGACTAAGTTCATTAACTTTGAACACTTCCTTTGAGCAGAGAAGCACTTCAACCTCATGCAGCTGTTGCTATCGAAGTTAATTCTTACAAAACAATTGCCTCAAACAATTGTTACAAAACAATTGTTTTATCCAATATATTAGTGTTATCTGTAGCATGGTAATGGGAACTGCTGCAGTGTCTTACAGATCACAAACATCGTTCTTTGACCTAAGGTAATATGAGATTGCTCTTTCCATAAATCCTTAGGTGCTGTAGGTACAGAAATCCTATTGATGGTCATAACATCAAAGAAAATCATCTACTGTGTCCTTCTGCCTTAAGGCAGGATAAGCAATACATAAATTATTTCTGACAGATACTCTCAAATCTGTTTTTAAAGAATCCTAATGAGGGAGACCCCAACATCTCCCTAAGCAATCTATTGCTGTAATTCCCTATCCTTACACTGCGTTTTCAGTGGGGGTAAAAGAGTATTTAAAAGTAAAGGAGAATTGAGGAAGCAAAAGAGAGAGCAAGGGTGACATAAGCCTCTCCAACTAAAGTTTCTAAAAGCAAGGTTTTTTAATGTGGGTCATCACATAAAGGATATTTGAGGACAGTGAGATGATGTAGTATCTAGGGATAAAATGTTTCCTGTGAAAACCAGAAAAGGCATCTTTCTTATTTTTCCATCCCACAAACTGGCATTTTACATTATTGGAAAAGCCTAGGAATGCAGAAGAAAATGTATTCTATGATCACAGTCCTAACACTAAACCAATCTAACAGAGAATTGGAATTGTAGATGCATTAGGAAGACTTAGGATGTCACTCATGGCTAGATTAAAGTGAAAGCTCTTGAACGATTTTCTTCTTCACATCAGAGCAAAAAACTTATCTCCCAGAAAAATCAAAATAAGGAAAAAATATCCCTCTTGACTGCTTTGTAATCTAATTCTGTGTTATAGGCCAAGTTGTAAGGAGGCTGTTTACAGCAATGAGGTACTAATGTATTCATTGGAAGCCAAAGTGGTCTCTGAAAAATACTGAAGTACAAAAGCAATTACCATTAATCATTATACACAATGAAAGTAGAGTTATCATGAGGTAATAATACCTTCTGAAATAGCACATTACCACCTTGGATAAAAGAGCAGCTTCTGCATTGCTATTGCTGCTCCCTTGTGAATGCTTATGACATCCTTTTTTTGTATGTTGTGCTGTCCAGGTGGGTTCTGACCTTAGTAAAGAGCATGGTTCTCTAATAGAGAAAGCTCATTTTCCATAATAATGAAGAGCATAGTTATTGCAACCTCCGGGCATGCAAAATGGAAATATTTGCTTAAAGCCCTCAAATAGGCTTTTGCAAAGGAAGATAGTGGCTTCTGCCCAAGTGAAATTCAGCTACTGTGCAGAAAACAGTGCAAGCTGTCTGTATCTCTGTACCTTCTGCACCAATCATGAGGAATTGCCTGAGTGAACTCACAGTCGCTTCTAGCACAAATGAAGGAAGGTGGAGTCAACCTGAGACAGCAGAATTCACGAAAGGCTTAGTCAAAGAAGGAGGATCCTTTATCTGATGATGAGGCAAGGAATGTCAAGGGAAAATGATCTGGCAGCTAACCAGCAGTACCTGAGGCACCTACAATAATGCCATGGGCCAGGAGCAGCATTGCCTTGTAGGCAAGTTCAGTGTCAGTGACGAGATGAGCTGCTAAGCAATTTGCCCTGACAGCAGCAGCCTCTCCTGTACCTGCACTGTATATTTTGTCAAAATAACAGGGGAATGTTCTCATGTGCCACTCCAGTGGAAACGAGCTGTTACAGAGAAGGCACAGGAGATAACAAACAACAAGCTGTGAACTTGAAATCTGCCTCAAATTTTTTTAATCCCTGGGTCTCAGAGAAAAAAACTACCCTTTTTGGGCACTGCTAGCAGTGTTACTTAAATCCTTTACAGAAGATGGTGTGCTCCTTCACGGACTTCAGTGCAGCACTTAAGGGAAATCTCATACTACCCCTTCAAGATTTATTCCTAGAGAGGTGCCTCTAGGCAAATTCTTTTTACCTCTTTTCTTGGTAATTTGTGTAGCTATGGATTTCAAGCCTTTCATATTAAGGAAGGGTGTCTACATGATTCTAGTCAGGAGCAGCTGTAGATGAGTGACTGTCTGACATGCTGCTAGCTATGGTGGAACAACTTGGGAATAACTTTACAATTTTTAGCTTTCTGCTTAAACCTCTAGATTCTCTTAAAACTTGAACTAGAGAGAGGGGTTTTTTGCAAAATGAATAGTGCATTTCAGTGCTGTGGAGCTGGGGAGTGAAAGAAGAGGAAAATTATCTTTCCTTCAGGAGATTCATTGTGTACATAAATTTCTTGCATTTCTACTTATCTCAGCAATTGCATCCTTATATTTATGCAAACACCTTTTATTTCAAGGAACCATTTCAGATTTCAATTATTTCTGAAATTCAAGTTTACTAGAATGAGAACAGCAACTGTGTTTAACATCTCACCAAAAGAACTTCTAGAATAAATATTTTATTGCATGAAATGAAGAACTTCATGTATGACAAATGTAAAACACTACAGAGATTTTTTTTAGATACTGCAGCTTTAAGTAAATTGAGAATTTGGAAAAGTAGGGATATTGGTTAGAATCTTTTCAGCACATTCTCCTATATTGAATATAACAGATCCTAGAAGTTTGCTTCTTTGATTTAGTGATAAAGGTATTTCCCCTTACTTGTTCAGCCTTTGACAATGTTCATGTGAAAAACAGATTAGTGGTAGAGCCCAAGAGGAATGTAGTGTTCACCTGAAACTGGCTTTGTTATGGTTTTGCACTGACTTTTGGAAAACACTGTTTTCTTGACTTCCTGTAAATTTCATTAAATTACTCTTATTCAGACTTAGAAAGATGGCTTAAGTTTGTGCTTACTTTTTGTACACTGAGCTATTGTGTTTGGGCTTGTCAGACATACTTGTGTTAACTTGCTTTCCTTAATTTCAGTGTTTTTCCATGTGTGGGTATTTCTGTGTGCCTAACTGGAGATAACAGCAAAACACAAAACTGCTGACAGAAAAAAAAAGAATACTTTATTCATAATCAGAAAGCAGATTATTTGTTCCCAACAAGGTTTCAAGTGAATTCAGCCTAATATTTCTCCAAAGTTGCAACAGTCCTTGAAAATCTTTCACTTCAATATTTAATACTAAGTAATAATTTAGACATGAAAATTCAAGAGTACAAATTAACTTTGCATGAGTTCTCTTCAAGGATTAACAACAGATTTTAAAGCTTTCGTAGTTGCTGAAACTTTCAGGTGCAGCCAACACATTCTTGACCCATTTAAAGAGAAACTTGAGATGCTTCTTATTGGATGAAATAGCCAAATATGTGTGACTTGCAGAAAGTTCTGCTATATTTAGATTTGATTTATTCTCTTTCACTGTTTCTTTCTCTTTTTATAAGAAAAATTGACAGAATTATCATCTCTGGGAAGGAGGTCATTAGGGAAAGGTCCTCAGTAGTCTCCTGTGATCTGAAACTATCTGTTATTTAAGTTTTGTATATTTCTCTAGAGTATTAATTTTCATTCATCCATTTAATTTATTTGCATTTAGGTTTTGGCGGATGAGTTAAGCATTGTGTAAACACAGAATACGAATTAATTCCTCCCCTCTGGTACAGGGTACATGTGAATTTTTTAATATTAAAATTCCTGTTCTTTCTGAGCACCCAGTGTAAAGATCAGGATATTTATAGATCACAACTAAGCTGCTCTTTCTTACACTTTTTTATTAGTAAATTGAGGAGAATGAGCCCAGCTCCAATTTGTGTCCCAGCTGTGAGGCAGGCATCATATCCTTAGAGGCAGGGACATCAGACCCCCACAGACCACTGACTTAGCCAGGGTTTTTTAGGGTGCTTCCTCCACACTGTCAGCCACCACTGTAACCCCTGCACCAACCAACCCTCCTCTCACTGAATGAGTGGAGATTCCCTTGTAAAAAGTGATGAGTTTCAAGTCCCTCTTGCTTTGAGTGGACACGTTCTCTGACAGCATCTGTCAGAGATGCAGGAGGTGATCAAAGTGATGAAATCTCTGATATTACCCCCAAAACCTGCGACTGGACACCAATATTCTTTTTTACAATTCAGCCCTCCATGGTTTAGAGCTACAAACTGCACATTTCAGCTGCTGCTAACTGGGAGGTAGCGTGTAGCAGTTGGGGTCTGGACTGAGGGGATGTCCCAAGGTCTCGCAGTAAATGGATGCCTGAAGCATTCAAACAGGGCACGTTCACTGGATAAAGCTGTGGCTAAGGGGAAATGGGCTAATAGCCAATGCATTCTGGTAAGGCAGTGGAGCTGAAAGAGAAACAAGGCTGAAAAGGTCGATTAGCTTTCTCTGTGGTGGGGGAGGAGAAGGTAGCAGGAGGATCTGTGCTTTGGTTTGAGTCCATGTGGGTCTCTGGAGAGAAATGCGAGCAAAGGAGCTGTTCTGTGGATGAGGACACAGCTGGTTGGGGTGAGACCTTTCTAAAAATAAGAAAAAAAACCTGAAAGGCTTCTGATTTGTTTCTGCTGCTTTTTAGGGATCTGTGGTGTCTGTGCAGAGTAAGAATGAAGAAAGCAACACTTAGAAGATACCATGAAAGGGAACCCTTGTTTAACCAAGAAGCTTGCTCAGTAACTCTCATAGTTTCTAATGGTGGTTTCAGGTACAAGCCAGTTTTTGGACATTTTTGTTTTCACACTCCTTCTCCTATCAGATCCACAAGTACTACATGAAAAATGGTTTATTCTATACCACTACTAATACTGCAGATAATCTGTTTATTTCCTGGGAATAGTAAGAATGCAGTTATACGGAGTGTGATATTAGTTGCTATCCAAATATATCAATATTTCATTCCCTAAATGGTATTCTAGGCAAATGTGTTGGTCTTTCTTTTGACACTTTCCTGCCTCCTCTGCAGAATGCTGTGTGAGGGTTCTCTGCTATGCATTTCCCTTATTTTTAAGTTGGTCAGATCTAGAGAAACTGACGGAGAGATGAGAGGCCAAGTCTTTCTCAAGTAAAAATACATATGAAACATGGTATTTACATCACCTTATGGATTATTTCCCATATGGCATTCTGTGGTGTCTACTCTCAGAGTTCCAGTTAAGGGTAGGTTAGGGTCAATTGTCATAGGTAATAAATTGTGGAATTACTGAGGAGAGCAGAAAGAATGAGGATGCATTTGACTGCGGTTTGGTGAATTTGTTTCATTAAGATGTGGATGGTGGCTGAGTTATCTTCAGCAAAGCCTTTTTCAAACTTTTCCATGTGATTGCTTGGCTGAATCAGGCATTGCATCAAGCTGTAACAGCAGCGATGTTGTGTTTTGTGCTGAGGTATTATGAATCTTGCTTCTGACAGAGACTGAACTCTATGGTGTGCTCACTTGAAAAACTACAGTTTGCAGGACAAATGCAGCTTTCAAAACAAAGCACTTTTGTATTTGATATGTTTGTAAATGTGCCTGGGCTGCATGCATAAAGAATGAGGTATCATGAGCATTTTAGGAATGGCCATGGCATTAGAGGAAAAAATAACATCATCATATTTGCAGGTCAAGGGTGCCAGAGAACAGAAGCAATGGGTGAAAACATGCTCTTACTTCTAAGTTATGACTGGGGATTTGCAGCAGTTGTAGTCCCAAATCAGACTAGATGTTGATGATAAAAATCATTTTGGTGGCTCTGTGGACTCATCTTTGGGTTAGCTGGTGCAATGCTGAAGTCAGCCATAAGAAAGCTCCTGGCACTTAGTGAAAGTAAGGATTTCCACATTTTGTGGAATTTGCCTAGTAATGCTTCTGGACTTCTTGCTTGTTTGACATTGCAAAATGTCTGGCAGGGTTATTGTGATACAAGTGCTCCGTCAGTAAGAGCCCCAAAGGGATGCAGGATCAAAACCATTTTAGCAGTGAGAGGGAATGGTGCTGTCACAGTTTCAGATTGTCAGCTGCTGGGGAATTGAGGCCTTCCAATGCTTTCCTCTGCAAGAGAAAGGCAAGGCTGTTAGCAGAGGGTTAGAGCCAAGCTGAGAGCCAGGCGTGCAAGCAGCCAGAGGCTGGGAGCTGTGAGCTGCTGTGAGCTGCTCCAGTGACACGAGAAGGCTGGGGACGTGTCAGCATGGCATGAGCACCCCTGCAGCCCCATGGCTCTGCTGTGCCTGTGCCCAGCTGGGTGCTCACTGCACAGCCTCCCAGCATCCCCCTGAGCCCAGCAGACAAGGATGCCTCAACACCTCCCTGCTGAGCCTTCTTCTGGCAGGCAGCCTGCATGTGGAGGACATAAGTCACAGCTCGTTTTAATGCTGCTATTTATTTTTTAAAAACATCAAAGCAAAATAACAGCTTACCAGCTGACTAATTTCTAAGATAATTCTTCCTGGAGACATTTTTTTAGATGAGAAAGACTAGAGAATATTCTTATGGATCACATTGTGGAAGTTGTTCCCTTTACAGTGAGAGCAGGGAAAATGGTATATGAGATAAGACTAAGAGATACAGGTGACTGAATGGTCAAAGCTGGTGCTAACAGGGAACTGGAGGAGGCAGGTAAAGAAATATAGGAAAAAGGAGATAAGAGATCTAGACCCTGCAAAATCTTCCATTCTTAATGGAGCAAGATCAGTGGGCACTGTGCTGAAACAAGCCTCTCCTGTCTGCATATCTTGTTTCCCAGTAACTTCAATGAGAAATCACTTGACAAGGATTTCTTGTAAGTTTATCAGTGCATTGTATGCAGTGCTGTTTCTGCAGTCAGTGAAACTGTTGTAATGTATCTTATT
This sequence comes from Cichladusa arquata, assembly GCA_026413545.1. Taxonomy (NCBI): domain Eukaryota; kingdom Metazoa; phylum Chordata; class Aves; order Passeriformes; family Muscicapidae; genus Cichladusa; species Cichladusa arquata. The sequence continues at coordinate 97,034,102 of JAOTQP010000001.1, forward strand.
ACTACCACACAGAACACGAAGAGCAGTCATTTCCAGAAACGAAAGCACTCTGTATAATTATGTGGAATGAGTTATGCATAATATATACACGCTTCAAAAATAAAGATTATCTGCTCTGCAGATGTCAGTCAATATTAATTGAGTGCAGGAATCTGTCCAGTGGCAAGCAAACAGGAATTGAAACAGTGATAAAGGTGAAGGTCTTGTAGTGAAAGACGGGAAAGGACTGTCAAAAAAGAATTTAAGTGAGAAATTTCTTTGTCTTTCAGTGAGACATGAAAACTTGCAAATAGGACACTGTGTATAAAGTCACCGTAATTGCGAAAGAGGTATTTGAAATCAGGGAAAAGGAGGGGAAACAATATCTACTAGTCAGAGCTGAGTGGTGCACGAAAAGACATGCAAGGAAGCCTCATTTATGGCACTTAGAAAAACTGTCACGTGAGAGAACTTGTAAATGTGTAGAGATAGAAGGAGGGGGAAATAAACCCAAAAGTGATCAGAGAGACAATTCTTAAACACGAGTACTGTCTTGTCACCATGTAACATTTGAAAAATGAAAAATCATTTTGTCTTGCATTTTGAAGGGAGGGCAGTAGCCAGCCTCTTGCACTGTGCCACGAACCCTGCCTCAAATCCTGTTATGCATCCTGCTGTCCCAGCGTGCCTGACCCACAATGGCAGCTGGCCCTTAGAGAGTGGTATATATATTGATTTATGTAACAGACATACCACCAGCACCAGACCATGTGGCCTGACAAGGATTGTCTAAAACGCAGGGTAAAACCCCTTCCCCACAATGATTTTTTTTCTATTTTGGCAACTCTTTATGCCTACTCTGTGTTCTGCATTTTTGCTGTGTATTTTGTTTTTAATGATGGTATTGAAGGGATAAATACTGCCTTGCTAAGAGAAAGTTTATCCTGAATTGCTGAAAGAAAAAGGCTGTTACTAAATTCTGGTATTGGCCTACCCTGTAGCTTTACTATACCTCAGAAATAAAGTGATGCTCAGATGGATGTCCAGAATGACCAAACCTGTGGTTTTGGTTTGTTTTTTTAAAATGATGTGGTCAAAGCCAGGCTGGGTTTACTAGAGACTGACTGGAGTATAAGCTTGGCACTTCTTTCCTCTCTTAACAGGTCAGCAGTCTGTGAAACCTTACCTGAAGGTATCTTGGGTAGGGCTGGTCCTTGTTTGGAGTTCAGGTGTATTGCATTTTCTCTCAGACCTAATTACTGTCATAAATTAGCCATTCTACTTCCCTTATGTAGAATTGATCTCTTATTCTTTGTACTTGTTACCATAAGGTAGTCGGTGTTGAGCTTCTCTCAGTTACTTGTAAATCATTTCCTATTTTTTCCTAAATACTAAATACAAGTATTTGACTACAGCACTTGTACTAGATGACTTCTGCCTTCTTTCCTCCTGTGCAAAACAGCAAATATCAGCCTTTTCAAAAGCATGAAAATTTTAAAGTAACTCCAGTAACATTTGCATTTGGGCATCAGAAGACGCATGAAAGTGAATTATGTTTTTTCTGTAAGGTTTTCAGCCACACTGACAAACAATGTCTCAGATGTTTGAGTGAGCTCTTGCAGATTTCAGCAATTGGACCTGGATAATTTGACGATGTCATTAAGTTTCAGACCCTCAGCATTTTCCTTAGGTATGTTTTCTCTCTCACAGAAGAAATCAGTTTATACTGTTGCTGGTAAATCTGTTGGAGTCGCTGAAATAAGATCTACACATACTCTGACTGGAACTACTTCTAGATCTGCCCTGAGACACCCTCCCAGCAAAGACCTTTTGCAGTTCAAGTGAGGGCTTTCAAAAAACTTACCCCTGTTCCCTGCTAGCCTAGCCAAGTGCCACTTAGCTTTCCCAGTCTTTCTAAGAAAACTGTGCCATCTCTTTAACAATCTTTTCCCTTTCTCCTGAGTAGCCATCAGTCTGTGCTCATCACAGGGCACAGTTTTCCAGCTGTGATTCCATCAGCACTGCATTTTTCATTCAATGATATTGTTAGTCATCACTAGTTGCAGTACAGAGGGCAAATGGACTGAATTTTCCAGTTCAAACAGTTTTAGTCATATATTGAGGCTGGCATGTAGTGTGCACCCTATAAAGACCCAGGCTCAGGAGATCATTATCAAACTTAGCTCCTTCTTCCAGCCAAACACCCCTGGATAAATAGAACTCTGTGCTTTGCCATTTTGCTGCTGCATATTAATATAGATTCCTCTGTGGGGGCCAAGAAATCAAAATTCACTGAATGTAGTTAAACTGCTTTTTCCGTGATTATAATGAGAGGGACCTGGTGAGATCACAGGAAAGCAAGCCATACATACAGGGCATTTTCTGCAGTTTATATTAAAAATTTAAATAGCTGCAGA
>JAOTQP010000001.1:97036597-97064482 GCA_026413545.1 Cichladusa arquata
TTTTCCATATTAGATACAGCAAACTTTATTGATCTTGAAGGTCATGTATTGTTACTATTATAACAATTGTTAACTATATGGGATATTAAAAGTGTGCATTATTTCCTTTATGGCATTACTTCTTCTGAACTGGCAGTAGCATTGCACTATTTTCTCTGCAGGACATCAAACAGAGATTGGGAAAGTGTCTACTCCCTAAGGCAATTTGTTTAAACAATGCTGTTGAAACACAGCTCAGAATTATGTTTAATATGAATGAGAATCTGGAACCATTTGAAAAGGCAAATGGAGGATTTTCCCAGAACCTGCCATTTTCCATGTTTTCCTTTGCATTAACCATGTTTCCTGCTCCTGGCAGGCAAGGCACACACAGGTTGTTAAACCACACCCAGGTTTTTACCACACCACGCAAAGAGTGGCTGCCTCAGTATAAGGGCTTGTTTTGCTCTCTCTGTTGTATAAGTTTCAGTTCAAAACCCACAGGGCTGTTTTTACCTCAGCATTGACTGACTTTTATCTTGCACAGGAGAGAGTAGCACCTGAATAGGGCTGAGTAGCAATTTCATCATCCAAAGCTGTATAAGCAGACCAGTAGACCACCAGGAGTGATTACTTGCACAAGCTGGTTCACATTCACTGTACACCTTGTTCTTGTCTCACAATATGAAACACTGCCCAATTTCTGTGGAACACGATACTTTTTCCTGCCCAAGAATCTGGGAGGATAGTCAGGAAAAAATAGTATATTTCATTTGTTTTAAAGAAGGAAAGCAACTCTGGTGATTGTTTTTTTTTCTGGTGCCTAGTTTTCACAAAAATAACTGAGGGCCGTCATTAATTTCTTATAGAAACAGCAGCAGTGTTCTTTGCTTTAGTTTAACATACTGCTGGCATATAGTTGAAATGATTTCTGATTTGGCTTTGTCTTGTCTTTCACTGAAGTAATATAGTACTTGTAAAAGGCAAAATACAGGAAGGGAATCATGTGAGCAGGTAATCTTGCAAATACACTAAATTGAATTTTGCTTGCTTTTAGAAAGTGCAAGCAGTATACAACACTCATGGTAGCAGAGGAAAGGCTGGAAACAAAATAAAATACCATTTCGTAAAATATCTGTCTTGGATACGCTGAATGTTATTAAAAAAAAATCTTAAAAATCAGTTCCTCAGTAATGCTTATCCACACAAGCCAGCTGCAAACTAATTTTGCCCTGCAACAAGAAAATCTGCCAGAGTAGTAAGACTTCTGACAGGAATGTGGCCATGGGGAGATTGTTTGTCCCTGCATTGAATGCCTGTGTTCAATGTCCAGTATGGGTTCTGCTGTCAGAGCAAAAACTTTCAGGACTGGCATAGGTGTGTTTGGTCCTTTGTGACAGCAAAGAGGTGTGTTAGGCAACCTGTTATACCTCTAAATACCTGTTATTTATAAACCTCCTTAATTCTTGCCAGGCCCATGAGGGGCTGGAGCACTTTCACTGGCCACCTGAGTAGAGCAAGCCCAAGCTCTCAAGAAAACAGTAGGAACTCACGTCTGAGGAGCCAGCTGATGGCACAGGTGTCTTGGTTTGAAAGGCAGGTGTTTGTTTAGAAAGGCAGGAGTCTTTTTTGAAATGACAATGTAAACTTCCTCCCTCCAAATTATTATAATTTTGGAAGTAAGGGGCTCTCTGGCAAAGATGTGGGAATAGGAATAGCAGTTCTTTACTAGGAAAAATTAAAATAGAAATACAGTATTAAAAACAAAACAAAACAAAACAAAAAACAAACCCAAAACACTGACAGAGTCAGAATACAACCTGACATTCCACCAGTCAGGGTGTTGGTAGCAGTTTGATTAAGTGGTGGCTGCATCCTCCTGCAGTGGCAGATGTGGTTCAGCTGGAGCAGTGCTCCTGTAGAAGGTGCGGTTTTCCTCCGAAAGTCCAGTGATGATGTAGAAGGACCTGGTTTTCCTCTGGAATCCAGTGGAAAAAGGCTGCTCAGATGTTCCAAATCTCAGCTTTTATCTAGGTGGGAAATGCTTGGCTCCTTTCCCTGGGTGGGGCATCTCCCAATGGGATGACGTAATTTTATCAGTCATACAGTGGGACTCAGTGGCCCATTAACAGAAAATATCTCCCTGGAGGAAGGAGGGGTCATGGAAAAGATAAAGAACACTGCCCCACCTGGTTTTAACAGATGGTGATAGAACACATACTTATGGTTACATCCTGCTTTGCAGGCCAAGATAACAGGGAAGTTAAATTGTACTGAATGGAACCACGTTTCTCCTGTTGTGCCCCAGCCTGGCCCATCTTGTCTGATCCCTAGCTTTTGCCTTGTTTTTGATACCAGGAGCTAGAATTCATGGCTGCCCCTCTACAGGGTGGCTCTCTTATATCTGGCATAGTGTCTTTCAATTTGCTCTTTCACGGCTGTGTGAGTGAGGTGGAGTTACATCCCGAAGCTTAATTCAAGCTGTAGAAAGACCCTTCCTGAGAATCAAAGGACTTGCATTTAAATGTTGTTATTTGTGGTGTGATGTCTATAGTTGCTGGTAATAAAATTTATTTTTATCCAGCTTTATATGTTTAAGAAGTGTAATTTACAAAACTATAAAAACAGTCAATAGTCTTCAGTCAACAGAGACACAATTGTTTGCTATGTTCAGTATTTTGGTTGTTCTGCTTATCATGTTTGAGCAGGTCTGAGCTCCAGCTCTACCATCCATTAAAACTACACAGACTTGTAGCTTTGAAGATGGCTACAATATCCTTTGCCTCCTGTCCTAAAGCACTGGATTAATGAATATACACAGGACATGAACATCAGCCAGATTTTCTAAGAAATGTGGAAGATATTAGAGGCTTTTACTTGACACATCATAAATGCTTAAAAAATTAGTTTTTTGTGAAAATAATCCTGATGAGCATGTTTGTCATGTCTCTTCAAATCATATAAAAGCTTTTATACCCTGTGGGCTTTCAAGCCTTTCTTTATTAAATACTCTGTAGCCTGTACTGAAGTAATCTTCAACATGAGGATTTTGAGTGTCGTTAAAATAATTGCTTCTTACATGATCCTGTAACTGAATATAAACTTATGCTGGCACTACTGGTTTTTGGGTTTTTTTTCTCCTCAGACTTCTTATCCCTCTTTCCATTTTATTGTTCAGTTACCTTCATACACCTTGCAGTGCATATCAGAGTTACAGGTCTTATTTTAGATTGTGTATCACTACTGATAATTAGGAATTCTAACCTCCTTTTGTTGTGTTTAGACAGAACATCTGAGCTTCATTTTTAAATTGGAAAGAGATAAGATGAAATAGACATTGGTTAAATGATGAGTCTTATGAAGCCTTACTTTTCTTTATCATCTCCCTTAGATTGTTCAAAGTAGGAATTGCATGAATAAGAGGGTTGTGGCTGTTATATTAGTACATTACACTTCACATTGTTTTGTATGTGAGCCTTGCAGGAGCTCCCTGAGATCTGTACTTATATCTGATGGATTAAAAGAACCAATGACAGAACACTGGAAAGACTCATCCTTTAAAAGAGCTGGAAGTGTACAACTGTTGGTCTTCAAAACATGGCAGGCAGAAGATGATGCTGGTTTTTTTTCAACACAAACCAAAGGAGACTCACAATTTGCTGTCTCAGAGACTGACTCTGCAAGCTTTCTCAAGTGACAGAGGAAGGTAGCTAAACACAGCTATCCAAGAAAATGGCTATAAAACCTCCTTTAAGTCAATACCTGTGTTTGACTCCAATCCTTTCTGCCTTTCCAGCTGGTATGTTTACTGCCCCAGCACACACAGAAGGTGTACGTGAAGCATGCTGGGTTAGGTCTGGAGAAACTCCAGGCAATTCTCCAGGCTTCTAATGCCTCATTCCCATTTCTATTGATAGCCTGGGTTCCTGTCCCACCCCACTGCCAGTAATCTCTTTCTTGCTCCTGCTTGTTGGCAGAACTCCACCCTACCAGAGCTTTTTCATTTATATTATCCACCCTGTTACTGCTGCTGCTTCCTAGCACATGCCTCCCTGAGGGTCTGAAAATCTTACCCTGTCTTATTCACAGCAGCTGTTCTCATTCCAGGAGTCTGTGTGAGGGCAGCCAGCATTGCCTGCTTTAGAGAAAAGAGCTTTAATCATTATGAGTGACAGGGAATAAAAGTTGTTTCTTCTTAACCTCCTCCTTCTCATGATGGGGAGGGTTACTCTGCAGTGTCTTTTACTTTGCTTATAGTCTGTTTATATCAATAACCTTTAACTTCCTGTTGTTCTGTCTCTTGCACAAATGCATCCTATGAATGTGTAAAAATAAATACATCTCAATATGCATTCATATTAGCTCAGCTGTTAATTCTAGTTATTTGTTAATCATATATTAATAGCTGTTCCAAATATCTCTTCCAGCTTGCATATCTGTCAAAATCACTGGTATTTTGACACTCAAAAACTACTCAGTCTTCATTTGTTGTCTCTCTGTAAATATGTAATAACAGATGTTGACTCTGGAAACCAACTGGGACACAATTCCATCAAAAATGCAACTTCTAATGAAAATGAATAAATTTGTTGAGTTGGGTACACATCACTGTAATGCAGTGTTCTCATAATAAGGACTCTGTTTAGATTTTCCCCAAAAACGACTCTGGAATTTGTACTTTATTTCTAGATCATACTACAGTGTAATAATATAGAAATCAATTTACTCTGAATATTTTAGTCATTATACATTTTCCTTTGAGAATTTTGAAACACTTGATCTTCATTCCTGTCCTGGAAGCAGTGAGGTAGCAAAACATCAAAATCCTTCATTAAAAAGTCCCCTCACAGCCTCTTCATGTTAATAAATCCTGGTCCTGCAGGTTTAGTTTAAGCTATACTCCCTTAATTTCGGCGAGCTCACATGAAATCCAAGATGTCACGTTCTCATTAAGTACAAACAGATGGGTAAAATGCCACTGATTCATAATATGAAACTTTACCCAGCAGCCATGTAGGAAAAATTAATTTTCATGGTGTGTGGAACTGTTACATAAACTTCTTTGCAAGACACGTTAGTTGAAAGCTATCAAGCCCATTTGCTAGTATTGGAGCAGTCTTCTCTTCCAGTACTGATTTTATGTCAGGCTGCAACCCTTCTGATTTTGTTTTTCATGATCACAGTTTTAACTCTAATGGATTTTAGATAATTGAGAGATGGAATTCCATGCATGAAGCTGTCCAAAATAGCTGAGTAACTGTCTAGCAGAGAAACTTACCTTGATTGACCCTCTCAGAGTCTGGTCTCAACACTTCCTGGCCAAATTTACACAATCCATTTTAAAAAATGGCAACCCTGCTTTCACCATCAGACTAAAATCAATTACAGACTATTTTAAGCTAATAGCTTCAACACATAAGAAATGAATCTGATCTCTTTTTCCAACTCATTTTAATATTCTGTCAGCTGGGCATTATAATTAATCTCAATTCGTGTAAGAAGTAAAAAGGCATTTTTCAATAGTGGAGCCTTTTTACAAGCTCTCTCTTAAATAATTGAGTCTTAACCTCTCCAGCATGAGTGTGTAATGTTCAGTGTCATTTTAGCCTCATGTCAGAGTGTGTGATTTATTTCCTGTTTGTCTTCTTTTTTTCACAAATAAGGGTCTAACATTAAAGTACATCAAACACATTGAGACTAAATTGGGGAAAAAAAAGGTAAGAAAATCAGATAAAGGCTAATTTTTAATCTCTCATGCTCCTACAGTATCTGACACAGATCTTCTTGATCTGCTTTTCCATCACCACTGGTTATAGTAATAATATTGGCAGTTTTAGATGGAGCAATTTCTTAATGGTAATTTCTTCTCTTAAAGGTTGTACACGAGCATCTTCTATGCCAGAACATGACAAATTTGACTGTATATCTCTGAAGTTATAAATGATTTTAAAGATTGATGAGTATAGTCTTACTGAAACATCAGAAAAATCGAATGAATCAATTTCTGTCCATAGAACATCAATTTAACAGCACTGGATTTTCCACATGGAAAAGATCCTTGGACTGTAACTTCAGTGCCCTACTTCTGACTCAGGCACCTGACTGTGCCTCACTTCTCCCCAACCCAAGGCATCCACTATCCCCTGTATGTAGGCATAGGGAGAATTTCTTTTCTCTAATTGTGAGTTTTTTCTTTCAGCTTTGTATCATTTTGCTCTGTGCCACTGGGCATATTTCGCTGACTATAATAATAGCAGTTAAAATCATGGAAATAGAAGGGTTTGTTTTGAGATTTCACACCGTATCTCTTTGTATTAGGGATGGTGCAACCATGTGCCAAGGCTGCAGAAAAGCCTAATAGATCACAGAAAAAGTGCACCTGCTTTCTGTAAAAATTGGCAAGTTTGTAATTGGGACAGAATAGACAGATCTCATGGGATTCCTCAATGCATAATTCCAGGCAAATTCAGGCTTAATTTTCATTCAGAAAAAGACAGACTCATTGCCATGGGAAATGGGAGCAAGGACCACAGGCTGGACACCAGGAAGGATTTTGCCTGCTCTGGATTTCTAGTGTGGCTGAAGCTGGAGTCCCATCAGTAGCGACTCCCCACCATGTGGAGAGAAGCTCAACACTTAGCTGCTCCTAGCTTGCTCCATGAAAGTCAAGGCAAAAAATGTGTGTTGGGATTTTTGGGTGCTCAGAACAATGATATTCACATATTTTTGTTTCAAGACTTGTGAAAACATATAGACTACACCTAAATTCTATCCATCCTACAGAAGACAAAGCAGTTTCAGAAAAGTATGGACATTCTAATTATTTTTTCCTGGAACTTATAAGTAGAGAGATACCTTATTTATGTAATGGTAACTTTATAGCTTTTTGCTTTATTATGGCATCTCCAGAAGAGGCTGGACTAATTCTGGACATATTTGCAAATTTATTCTCTCTGGTTATATCTAAACTGGATATACAGGAACCCTTTCTGATTCTGAGTAAACATCATTGTTCTACCTCCATCTAAAATTTATGTCAAGATTTGAGAGTCAAGAGCATAGTCCCTTTATTTTCCTCAACTGTGCATCAAGCTCTGCCACAGAAGTTAGATAGATGATACAGATTTAAACATGTACAAAGAGTCATTCTTCCTTCTTTTTAAAGTTGTTTGCTTCTCATTTACGGTATGTTTGACCTTCTACATAGGAACAGGTAAGCATCAAGAAAAACACGACAGAATTTATTCATCCTGGATGGCACATTTCTAAAGTGATACTCAGAAAGACTGCTGAAGACATGTAGGCCTGATGAATACGTGGCACCCACTATTCCTGTTTCTATCAGAAATAGACTTGTCTGCTTTGATATAAAATATCTTTCTCTAGAACTCAAAGCCTGGTAAACTGAGGAGAGGATCCTGGAACATGTTTTGCATTTTAGGATAGTTCATAAAAAGGAAATAGAGTTACATTTCACTGCAAGCTATTTGGCTGTCTGACACTTGAAGAAGACCAGTTAAGCAAACAAAAAAGGTGATGAAAAACTGACTTCAGAGATGGTTATGTTCAAAGTGAAAGGAGGGAAAGGCAATACATTAGTTACTAAGGCAACTATTTGTTTAATGCTAAATCATTCCCTCATTGAAGGCAGCAGCTTCTGTTTCAAATTAATCCCCTAAACTGTTGTTGCACCACTCACCATGTTTCATGATAAGCACAACCTCTTGCCAACATCTATTTTCCAGCTCCCATCTAACTTGAATCACGTTGCTCAGTGAGAAGCCAAGCTGCAGGTCTGAGGCAGAGATTATGTGATTTGTAGCCTTGGTTCTAATCCATCAGCAGCTGCACACCATGAGCTCCTGCCTCGGACAGGACTTACTGGAAAGCAACCTGAAATTGCCATGCAGAGAAAAAAAAGAATAAGGGTGGTCAGGGTTCATTCCCCTGATTATTTTTGAAGCATAGATGGTGACGAGAAAAAGTAGGTCTTTATAGACCAGACACTGCACCACTTTCTGAAGAAAACGTAATAGAACTTGTCACAGGTTACCATATTAATCCTTCGCCTAATCTACTCAGAATGCTCACTAATATATATTTTTTTATTTTATTTATACTCTTTCCTCACCCATTTTATCATTTAAGGGTTTAATTCAACTATCTATTTTGTAAGTAGTTCAGATACGCTCCATTTCCTGTCTTCAAATTTGGAAGCCTTGCTTTTTTAAACTGACTGTGCAACGCATGATTGAAAATCCTTATTAGATGCAGCTGTGGGTTGGTGTTTTTTTTTTTTTTTTTTTTACTTCAAGGTATTGTAACCATACTTTGGAAAATAAAGTTTTAATTTTCAGGGAAGAAAGAGGTTTATATAATTTTTCATTCAAAATATTTGTATTTCTTGATCTTTTAAGAAAGACTGACATTCTTATTTATTGATCAGCATATGTTTCTCAGTATCAAATACCACGATTTCATAAATAGTAATGATCTGCATGTGGTGTGTTTATTTATGAAAATATTCATGACTTCTCTGCTGTTTCAGAATTCAATCAGTTTTAATGTTTATTAAGTAAGGAATTAAGATGAAGAGAGAAATCACCCATATGTAAGAGCGTAGTGAGAACATATGTCAGAACTAGTGCTAAAGCTGCATTTGAGAGGTCAGAAAGAGCAGGGGTAAAATGATAACTGCCAAAAGTCAAGCTGAGACTGGAAATTTAAGCAAATTGTGAACGATTTTTCTCCCATGCAAATAAAAAGAACAAGAAAAAAATAGAAGCACTGTGAAATGAGGATGGGGATAGAATTAAAGAGGATATTATTTCCCATGTTTAATATTTTGCTTCATTTTCTATGAAGTTGGATTTGGGGGAAAGAGAATGAATGATAGAGAAGATGGCAAATGGAAAGAAGGGAATAGAAATGTCCACAACTAAGAGGTAAAAACCAAATTTTGTGGTCTCAGTCCACTCCAAAGCCCAAGGACTTTTCACCTTAGAAGGCACTGACATATGAAAAATGGACGTCCAGCACAAGGATCTTCTACCACAGAATGAAGTCATAGAGGGCTTCTATGAACAGAGAAAAGCAAAATTGTTGCCAATATTTAGGCATTGATAGAAAGGAAAAAACAATCTAAAAAGTTGCAGACCTGTCCAAATAAGTGTTTTTGTATATATTGGCTTTGCAGTCATTTTGAAGGGAAGAATAATAGAGTATATACACAAAGGAAAACAGTATCAAATGCAACCTAAATACATTAAAGGACAAACACAGCATAATAACATATGTTTATGTTCTTTTTTTTTTTTCCCAGTAATATGCCTTCATTTTAGGCAAAGAAAATTCAGAGAATATTGCTTAACGCATTGTAGAGCATTTGATAGATTACAGAACATGAAATTAAGAATTCAGCTGAGGAAGACATGGATTTTTGTACACTGCTAAAATATCTGTTCTAGTGGGGAGATGACGCAGTTTATTAAGGGAAATATTGAAGCTGGAAGGATGCTATTAGTAGTGTTTTTTAAAGATATGTTTCTGAACCAATGTTGCTTAGTATTTTCACCAATATTCCTTCACAAAATGAGGAATGAGTAAGTAGACTGCAGGGATGACACAGCCCAAGGAGGGGCCATCAATGAAATGTAGGACTGGAGTGTTATACTCTGAGAATTGGACAACCTTAAGGACAAGAAAAGAGACAGGATTAAGATGAATACTCAGTCCAGGGTTGTGTGTAAGGTTAGACATGTTTCAATTCAGAGCAAAACCCTCAGCTGTCAACAGGATTGCCATCAGCTGAGTTCAAGCCAGCATAATGAGGGAGAAACAGGCCTGCTGGATCACAGGATGGCTATGTAGAACAAGAATGAGGCAGCAGAAAAAAGGGTGAAAGCAGGGGCGATTTCAAGATACTGTCAACAGAGGCAAAAAAATTATTAAATTGTATGAGGCTCAGCTGAGACCTCATCTAGAGTATTGTGTGCAGTGCTCTGCATGGCTGGGTAAGATTAAATAAACCTTGACCAAGTGGAAGCTACCTGAATAATATGGGGAATGGAAATCTATAAATATTGACTTGACTAATCTAATGAAGGATGAGAGGAGATTGATTACCCTGAGTAAATACAGTACTGCATGAGAGGGGGAGAAGAAGCATGTGAAATTGCATTAAGGTTAAAAGTGGAGAGGAGTTATGTAACCCTCAGGGCAGCAGGTCCTTAAACAGTCTTTCAATAGAAATGGCAGATGTAAAGTATCCACCTGGTCTCAAGATAGTTCTCAGGTGGCTTGTGGAAAGATTTTGTGTTGTGATGCTGGTACAGAGAGAGATCAGAGTCTGAAACCCAGAACAGTGTGCTTCCATGTCCATCCACTTCCATATTGGTCCACAACCCTGATGCAACCTACCAGCTGAACCCTCTGGACCAAGACAGATGATTCTCATTGTGCTAGGAAGACCTGGTGGGCTCTAGGTTTATCCTGCAGCACCCATGCTTCCTGTAAGGAATTATGTTTGTTGGCAGAGACAGAGCTCTGCAGAATGAGTATTTATGCATAAGTATTGGGGTTTTGAAAATAATTTCTTTGTCAACAATTGCCCTCCATTTCCCCTCTTCCTCCATGTTACCTGTTATGATGCCTACATTGGTTCATTTTCCTCCCAGTCCCCACAAATGGTTTATTTTCTCTAGGGCTTCCAAGTACCTTTACAATATTTCATGTGGATAATAGTAAAAATGGTCCATTGCTTCTAAGCAGAATAGTCATCTGTAAAGCATTGGCATTCTTTCTTTTAAAATAAGTAAAAGTCTGTGTTATATACTTTAGACCTAGCTTAAAAAAATACGGTCCCAATGCATTGTATTATTTTTCCCGAGCAAGAAGCATCCATGCTTTACAAGACATTGAGGAGAGGCAGTTCAGAGGCACATCACAGCCTTGGTTGTCAGAGTCCTTGTCAAGACACCTTTGTCCAACTCTTTTTTTCGGCCAGCATCTCTCGAACGCACAAAAGGGTTTGAAGTAAGAATCATGAAATGGGAAGGTTGAGCCTTTACTGCAGGGCTACCAGCTGGAAGCTTTTGCAGATGAAAGCAAATGAGTCCCTCAAAGACTAGCATTTAAGAGATGCCTTGGAGGTGGAACAAAACATTCACAATAAAACTGTATGTTACCTACTGTGCTGAATTTTATGAGCTGTGTATTGAGTACCACCCAAAAGCAGATCCAAACGAGGAAACTCAGTGAGGAAATGTTCTCTTGACTCACAGTCCTGGCTTGACTGAAATATCTGTTTTGTGATGAGCTTTCAGTTTGTGAAGCTTTCAGCCACACAGTTGCATTTTCACTTCATTCAAAGAAAGTAAATTGTGTTTGGATCAATAGATGGAAATTTATGTCTCATTTTTGTGATAGTAGGTACATTTGCAGCAATTCACACAATAATTTACAGTGTGTCCCAAAGGACTCTATGTTTCCTTTACATTCTGCAGTATTTCATATGTCAATGAATCTTCTCAGTGGCATTCAGCACTAAGAGCAGCTTGGATAGTCCTAGGTTTTACTTGAATTCCTGTCTTCTTCTTCTTCTTCTTGTTAAGTGTTTGTGAATATATTATTAAAATACCTAGTAAGAAACTCCGGTTAACTCATGTCAACTTATATGTACAAATAATTTGTTACCCTAAGTAGAAGCCTTGAAGGTTGATTTTCATCTGTCTCTTTTTGACTTCATTTGAAAATATGTATCATGGCTTCTGCTGAAATAGGTCCAGAATTGTATGGACAGCAGTACATGTCTGGATGCTGAAGAATTATTGGTTGTAAAATGCATTGATTTTGCTTTCCTGAGAGCTTACCCTTAGGGATGATAGATGCAATGAGAGTCACTGTTGTCACTGAATATTGTACACTGAATATTGTCCACTATTTCCAGTAGAAACAATAACAGTGACACTGCCTGACCAAGCCAGCACCTGCCTGATTCCGAGCTCCTCCTGCAGGCAGGTTAACTCTACATCACACCATTCAGTGTCACCAGAACAGGCCATTTGTGAGCTAAGAAAAGTATCATTTTATTGTGTGCATAAACTTCCATCAAGAGTCTGCTGCAAAAAACAGCTTGTGTTTGGGGTTGGAATATTTATGGAGCATCTTGCAAACCGTTTTCAAATTCTGCCGTTTAACACCTTCTCCATGCCATATGTTCTGCTGTATCTTTCTCATTTTTCTAGCTGAGATGTTAAATCTTGGAGTACTAAATCTCACAGTTCTGGGGAAGGTGCGTGGGGGGCAAATTATGGTTTTTTTTTTTTCTTTTGTTTTAATTTACAGTTGGTGAGCTAACATATTTGATGTTTCTCTTACCCCCCACCCCCAAAATTCAATGTAGTTTACACTTCAGAGCTGTGCACACATTTGGATAGAGCGTATCTATTTATGGCTAGCCTATTGCATTTTATGAGGCAGAAGGGAAGGTGTGGCTAGTGCATCTCACTGTGTACACCCAAGTGTAAGCCTCACCCTTGGCTAGCATGGAAGCTGATGGAGTTGTGGGTCTCTGGAAGAATGGTGACTTAAATGCTTTCTAATCCCTGGTTTTTCTTCTCCTGAAAGCTGTCCTGAAGTGGAGCAGCTTTAGAGGAATCAGAGCTCGTAGGATTGTTGTCAAGAAAGTCATTACTTATCTCTCCTTTAGTGAGGGGTAAGCTGCTTTTGAATACCTTGAATTTTTCATCAAGAATGTCCCTCAGTGCAACTTCCTTCCCAAGCTCAGCTCAGCATCTCACCTGACTAGCTTTTCTTGCTGTAACTCTTCTATACACTTCAAGTATTTAATATTTGCCTTGTATTTGGTTAAAAAATTTCAGCTTTTCACAGCTCTACACCTCTGTATTACACAGGATCTAATTAAGGGATTGAAAGTAGGACATGAAGAAGTCAGGAAATTTTTCAAACTGTGTTAAAATTCAAGTATTAAAATGTTGTGATTTAGGTTCATTTGAGGTATTTTTTGGAACATATTTATGAGCTTATAAACTTGAAGCTAGTCTAGTAGGTCATTTTGGCCCACACTGTTCCTACACTGCTTAAAATTTTGTAACATCACATTGGAAAGCAAATAAGCATAAAAAGACACCATGCCATTTTGGTATTTTTTAAAAATGGACTTTAATGAATAACCGAGGACCTAATCAGTGTAGCTCCTCTGCTGCAATGGGCAAAAATTTTGACCTCTGGTTGCCAAATGTTTATCTGGTGGTTTCATTACCAGTCATTCTGTTGTAGGGGCTCAGGGCTTTTAGTGCTCCTGAATTTCTAACTTCTCACATAGGAAACTTTGCCAATGTTTCCAGCAGGTCTGTCTGTCTCCAGCCACTCCAAAGTGATAGTTTTATTCTGAGTGATTGATAGGAGGTGTCTTACCTCCATATCCAAAGCACAACGCTGTAAATCACTGGTTTTCATTTGTAAGGAATAAAATTATATTCACCTTTTGCCACCATTTATCATTCTGAGGCTATGCTTGATCTGTGTTCTTGGCTAAGCTCTGAGAAATAGGGCATGTATCTTGTGAAGATTGTGCATGGCATCCTTTTACACTTATATATATGTCAGCAGAGGAAACAGGCTTATATTTTCTTCCATGCTTTCTGCATGTTAATGTGCTCCAGCATATGACTGCATAAGCCTGTTGCTCAGAAGGTTACCAAGTTGAAATGTTTTGCTTTTACAAGTAAAGTACAAACCTCATCATGCCTGCATCTGTGACTTCTTCTTTCCTTGGGGATGTGAAAAAGTCTGTTTATCTGAAACTTTTTATTCTGGTAGCTAAAGAATGGAATAGCAACTGTATTTCTCTTCATTACTTTTTCCTGTGGGAAATAGTTTCTCTGTATTTCCAAAGGTCTTGGTCTAAACCAACTCTCCAGAGATACCTTAGGAGCCAAAACAGGTTATTAGAGATGTCCCTCTGGTTATAGATTTTCTCAAAACCTCTCATTTCATATGTTTTTATTCATTTGATGTTTTCCCCGTGCAATACAGGCTGTGAGCACCATTTCTGTTCAGAGATTACTCTCTCAACTGAGTCAATGCTAAGTTTGAAAAAAAGAGTATTAACCCCTTTTCTTTTGACACAAGTGAAGGGGTACTGAATATCCCAGAGGAGCAGGTTTCATAACTCTGGTAAATTATAGGGGCTTACAGATTCAGATTTGAAGTTGCCATAGACGGTAATACCATTTTTCTTAGAGGAAACCATTCTGCCTCAAGAATGCCTCTGCAGTTTAGTTTTGTGTAGATGCAATACAGAAGAGCTGGGAAAATTCCATACTGGAAATGAAGAAGTTATCTCAAGCCCCTGTATCAGAAAGGGCTTTTTTTCTATCAGGATACAGCAAAGTTGAATCTGCAGCTTCCCAGAAATCTATTCCCGGTACTTGAATATCTTTCCACAAGATATAGTCAGAAGCAACACAGAGATAATTCCTGTTGTTCTAAAATAGATTGAGTATGAACAGTTAAACTTGTGTTTCCTATGCCTAGAAAGAAGTGGATCTAAGAATAGCAAAGGGCCTTTTGTTTGCTTTTTGCTCCATTGCTACCTCTGGGTATTACTGATGACCTTGAGCTTGCATCCAGAAATAGGAAGCACCTCATACAGGGAAATACATAAAACATTAGGAAAAAAAAATTTGCACTGTGGAATGAAAGATGCAAAACTTGTGGTAAATCCATCGTGAACCTCATTAAAATAGTGCAAATTCTTGCCACACTCCACATGTACACGTGTATATCAGCTCATAGTCCAATATCTACAAGGTGATGATGTAGATGACGTTGATGATGTAGATCAACAGATTACATCAACGATTTAGATCTGTCCTCACTCTATTTAATATTTAGCATTAGACCAGAATATGCATGGTTTTAGAAATAGAAATCAGGCCATGAATTTTTCTTCACAGATTACTGGCATGAATAAATGGGAAAGGGACCTTCAGACAAAATTAAAAGTCAGTATGGAAACAAAGTCTTGCAGAAGTCTACCTCTTGCATAAGAGGGTTGTAGATACAATTTTTTATTAGCTTTTATTTTTCAGTGTACTTACTTCTGAAAAAGAAATATACCACAAATGGATGAAAGCAAGCAAATAAATGAACAAAAAACATTTCTCAGTGATAGAAGAAGGAAAGTCAAGGAAGGGAAAGTACAGACATGTCATAAACAGATCGTGTATAAAGGTCAACAAGCTACCTAGATGACACCACCATTCTTTTTTTCAAGTATAGAGCTGATGTATTCTTGTTCACAAAAAGCAGGTCAGAAGGATGTCTCATTTAATTACATCCCATGCAACTGCATTTTGTTTTGCACAATGTGAGCACTGAGCACAGGACTGGGCACCAGCTCCTGCTCTGCATTCTGAGTTGGTGCCTCTGTTTGTTTGACTCCTCACACCTCAAGTCTCTTAACTGGGAGCAGCATCAAGCTTGAACTGCTCATGTTTACACAACTGAACTGTGTGTGTCCTGGTGTTTATAAGGCTGAACTTTGTCTGGACTGACCGTTTTCCTATGAAGCAAAATGTGAAAGAAGGATAAAGCATAATTTCAGCCTTTGTAACTGTTTTAAATGAATAATTTTCTTTGTTGTTGAATTTCTCCTGTTCTTCAGGGACCCTCCCCTGAGGCTGTTTTCCACAACTGCCCTTGTACTATGGCACTAGTGCATAAAATGCCCTCTGTTTGGTTAGGAAACAAAAAAGTATCTGCTTCTGAGGGAGAAAAATAATTTTATTTTAATATTCACCATCTTTGTGTGCTTGTGATCCACGTGCTTGGTCTAAAATCAGCAACTATACCAGAGTTCATATCCCTGGAGGCAGGAGATGCCCTGAGGAAGGACTGATTATGGATATGGTCCAAATTACTGTGAATTAGGAAGGCACACAGAACCTGCAGCACTGTGTGTCACTCTTGCAAGAAGGAAGGGGCAGGGGGAAGAGGTGAGGGAGACCATGGTTTGAGTTGAAATGGACATTTAAGGGGTCCTCTAGTCCATCCCCCCTGCAATGAGGGGTGCTCAGAACCTTTTCCAGAATGTCTCCAAAGATGAGGCATCTACCACCTCTCTGGGCAACTTCTTCCACTGTTTTACCACCTACATTTTAGAAAAGCCTCTTGTATCTAATCTAAATTGTCACTCCTTCAGTTTAAAACCATTACTCCTTGACCTGGTGTGGTATCCAGTAAGCTGCAGGCTGGGTAGAGCAGGGTTTTGGCTCTGGCTCTGGCTTTGGCTCTGGCTCTGGCTCTGGCTCTGGCTTTGGCTCTGGCTCTGGCTCTGGCTCTGGCTTTGGCTTTGGCTTTGGCTCTGGCTCTGGCTCTGGCTTTGGCTCTGGCTCTGGCTCTGGTTTTGGCTTTGTCTCTGGCTCTGGCTTTGGCTCTGGCTTTGGCTTTGGCTCTGGCTTTGGCTCTGGCTCTGGCTTTGGCTCTGGCTCTGGCTCTGGCTTTGGCCACAGCCATCATGGGGGGCCATTGCCCAGGGTGTCCCAGGGCCAGCAGCATACCCCTGGGGCTGCTGTGATTGTCCTCAGGGCCTGAAGTGCAGTGGCTCAGTCTCTCTGAGCTTCCTGTGCAAGCATGATAATATTTCTTTTTCTTGGTAGGTGCCAGAAGGAAAATATATTCATGCTTATGAGGGGTCACATGCTGCCGCTGCATGGGATGTGATTACTCTAGCTATTAATTACAGTTATTAGTTTGGACATTTTCCAGTGTGCTGAGGGAGATTGCCTTTCCATGCAGCAAGAAATATTAGCATCACACTTTTAAATGCAGTCAGTGGATTTTCTTCCTTTCCTTTCCTGAGTGTCATCTGGGTTTCATGAGAAATAAGAAAAATAATGTGAAAGGGGCTGAATTTTTACAGTGCTTTGGAAAGGAACTTTTTAGACAGCCTCCAATGAGCTGAGGAAGTAGATAACATTTGACCTTTACAGTCATGTAGTTTCAGAGAACATGAGGAGAGGATGAGAGAAGACAGGAAGGAGGGGACCTGGAGGGAAACCCAGAGCAAACACAGGAGGAGCACACATGGTATGTGTCTTTCTTGCCCTTCATTACTTACTATTTATTTTTGAGAGGCAGAAGGTGAAGCTGGGACTAATGAGACATTTTCAGACTCAGCTAAGGTCTATAAACTAGCTGAGACAACAAGCTTTGCAGGTGTCTCTAGGGTCATTTCACATGCAAACTCACATTGGCAGAGGTGGTGGACAAGTGCTTAAAATGTGATGCTCAAATCTAAGCATAGACAAAGTTCCACAAACTTCAGGAACACATATCCTAAACTGCACAGAACTGTGATTCTATAGGTGACTGTGAAGCACAGCAAGGGAGCTTTATCCTAGGTTAGTCTGTGAGTTGATGCAGCTCTGCCTGATCTGAAGATTTGTCTCACTGTAAGCAAATATGTCCATAAAGCCACTATCAAACATGTGTCACCAAAAGATGTCATCTCTAGCTGCTGGAGAATACTCTTACAGTCATGCTGTAGTCATTAAATTCCAGTCTTCAAAAAGGATGTGGGTCATCATATGGATAGAGTAAAAATGACCCCCGTGTATTCTTAGAGAATAGTTTTGCAATTTTTCTTGCAGCCAATACAGTCAATTTTCCATGAAGTCAGAAGAAGTATAACTCAAAAGTTGGAAATAGTGGTAGGGAAGGGTAAGAAAACTCTGTCAGAACTCTGCCTTTAATGTCAGCTGCCAGTGGGACCCATTCCATGTTCATATCTAAATTTACATATTTTACCAAATTAATGTTAGCATAGTATCTGCTAAGAGTCACATGCTTGTTGCATTGTACCTGGTTGTGGCATGCAGCTGTTTGACAAATAGAACAACTTAGTCCTCGAGATCATTAACAAAACTTCAAAGATTATTCTTCCACTGTGCTGCTTTTTAGAACTCATCCACATGGATATGGATGCATCTGCTCCCCTCAGCTCCCATGCAACATTTTTGATTCCAGTTTTTGTAGTGATATGACTGTTTTTAAGAGAAGAAGCATTCCCTTAAATCAGAGATTAGTCTCACCTGAGAGGATAGTACTTCAGTAATGTATTAAATAGAGATTAATCTGTTTTTATGAAGAGGCAATACTATATAGTTTTGAAAGTAAAAAAAAAAATGCAGCACTTAAATTGAATATTCTATTTGCCCAAGCTTCTTGGTTTTATCTGGGTGTGAAAATGCCATAACAACATGAGTGAGTTATTTGGCCATAAAGCTATCAAAAATTGGAAGAGATGTAATCCCAAAACGCCATGTTTTGGCAGTGCAAGACAGGAATAATGACTTCATAATAGTTGAAAAAACCCTCAGTTTCCCCTTGCCATCTGAATTTCTGTCACTGTCTGTTTTGAGATCAGTTTTGGTTTTTTTCTGTTAAGAAAATTTTGCTCACAGAGGTCAGAAAGTGAGCTCTGCTTGTGAGCTGCCTGGACATTGAGGTCAGGGTACATCATATGCATTTTCTTTTTCTGATTGCAGCAATACAAATGTTCTTTCTATGCAACAAAACCTTTCCATGACTGAAATCAGCATAGTGGAAGGTACTAGAAAGTAATTCTCTGTCACATACTTACTCAGGAGCTGAGTAATTTGCCCAAAAAGACCCTCTAATAGCAGTATGCAGCGACTTCCAAGAGCAAAAATGTTCAGGTAATTCTCCAGTGAGATATTAAATGCCATTATTTTCCCTTAACGTTACTGGCAGACTGGGAGGGAGAATAAGAGGATACTTAATTAAGAACAAATAGATGTTCTGATCTCCACCTCTGCCCACCATTCCACTCCTACCTTCTTTAATATGACTCAGCTGAGATAATAATACAAGCAGCTGTAGAGCAAAGAGCAGCTGCCCCTTGTCTTTTGCTCCAACAGCCAGACTGTACTCCTTGGCATTTGCTAATGTTTCTTACATTTACAGTAGAAGAACAATAGCATTCCTTCATTATCTCTAAATGATGATCTGATATCATCTCTTGGGCACAAACTGAACACCCTGTGTTCACCCCAGCACGGCGGTTCAAAAGGAGACAAGATAAATGACAGAAAGTCAGCTGTCCTCTCCCTACATCTTCTGATCACCTCACTGCTTCTGTCAGTGTTTCTGTTGTTAAGAGCTGAATGAGGAATTGTTGGAGGGGTTTTTAGCCAAAGTATTAATAACTTTCCATCCCCTTGCATGGCAGGAGCCCACTTAAATGACAATAAAACTTCACCGACAAGGAAAAGCACATCCCTTTAATGATCCAAGTCCCTAAATGAAAATGGCATAGAGCCTTGTTCATAACTCTTGCTAAGTATTTAATCTCTTCTCCTTCAAACATCACTCAAATGATGTTTGGCCCTGCTGAGGATGCCTTTTCCACAATAAGGTATCTGTGAGGGGCTTTCTATTGAGAGAAAATGGAGCAGTCAATACTGCTAATGGTGCTGCAGAGAGACATTGGGTGTTTTATCTAGAAGATGCTACTGAAAATGGTATAGCTACTGACACCTATTGTGACAAATGGAATTTAATATTGGCTCAAGATGAAAAGTTATAATAGAGTGAAAAGAAATTGCCTGAACACAGGCTGATGGTACAATATCATTTATGATACCCTGACATTTTTGACTGGAGGTGATTGATTAACTGGTATGTGTATGTCTGCAAATTCATGTGCATAATGCAACGCAGGCATAAAACATTGCTATGGTTTGTGCATTTTTCTAGCTGTCTTGCTTCTGTTGAATGTTTTTCCTTTCAGTTTGGTCCAACAAAGCCCCAGAAGCTGTAATTTAGAGAACTGTTTACCAGAAATTCCATTGAAAACTGTGTGAAGCTATTGAGTATTTTGACTAGAGGTGGAACATTTATTAAGATTTCAATGGTAGATGTCCTTCTGCACCGCTTGGAATCATTGGCAAAATTCCCACCATTTCTAATGATACGGGTTCTAACCTCAGGACAGTGAGCATTGTAGGAAAAATATTCTCTTGGTTGTTGACATCTGATGTAGTTGTAGCCACTGGGAAAAGCATCCAGTCACTGAGCATCTGGAGATGTAACTAAACAATATAATTAAGAGAAACATATCTAGAATCAGGGCTTGAGTTGAATATATATTGGGTACAATAGCAAGAGACAAGTGAATATTTTTACCTAGTTGTTTACTAGATGAACAAACTTAGTATTTTCTTAATTTCATGGAATACTGAGAAACAGATCTGTTTTCTCAAATTTACTTGATAAATCACATCTCCTTACTATGTATTTCAAGGGTATCCTTTCAAGCTTGGTTTTGTGATACTGTTCTTCATGAATTATCTGATTTAGACTGATTTCTTATGTAAACTCTAGAAATATTTATCTTTTATAGCATTTTTCTATTTGAAAAAGTTGCCTGATTTTTACTATAGTCTTGGAGAGCTTGAAAAGCATCTGCTACTCTGTAACCTTGGGGCAAAAAGAACATCCCCGTTTAAACAAGGGAGGAAAATAAACATGACAAAGATACCAGAGAAAATGTTTTGTGTTTCTCTTGTCTCTGGGCCACAAGCCAATCTGGAAACATTTACGCAGCAGCAACTATAAAAAACAATCCTAGTGCACAATAGGAACGATATGGGCTGATTCCTACTATTGCCATTTCCTTTAAAGTACTTGGCATTTGCTCTGTATGTCATCAGTAGATGACTAAGAGAAGAATTAACCTGAGGGATTGGATAACCCCTATTGATAACCCCCATGGAGAACAGATAACCCCTGTAATTGAGCACACGTAAAGCACACACCAAACAGCACACATGGTTTGAGTAAAACTGATCTGAAGTGCAGAGTCAGGCATTGCTAACCTTAGAGCACACAGAATCTCTTTTCTGTGGTACATTTGTGATATACTGCTCTGTCAATTTTTTTTCTTTACTCTCTTTGCCCCTATTTCTTATTTTTTTCTCTCTTAATAATTTCTATTCAGGAAGGAGCCCTCCATCTGCTCTCACTCTCCCTTGCATCAATATTTTTTCTTTTAATCTCAGCAGCTACTGTTTGTAATCTGCAATATCTGGCACATTCACACACCAAGGTGGGAGCAGTCCCAGGAGCACAGGAAGATCTGACTAAAGCCCCCTCCAGCAAGGGGCAAGTTCTCCATGCCAAATCTCCCCCACCTCATCTCACATTTACACAAGTTGATCAGATGCCCAAACACTCACATTCAGAGAACTTCCACCTTCCATAGCAGGCAGGTAATAATTGAAGTACAACCCTGCTGATCTGTTTTGCAGTGTGCAGTGCTATTAAACCCCTGCCTGCCAGAGGAGGTCTGTAAGCCACTGAGAGTGCTGAGCCTTGCAGGCAATCTCCACTGCTTCCCTCTCTGTAAACATCAAAGCCACTCGAGCTAATTAATTACAGGCTGAGGGATTTCAGTGATTCAAGATATATGTACCCAACACAAAGAGTCTCCCAGCGAGGAAATGAAACTTTTGACTCCATAATTGATTTAGCTGTTTGAAGAAAAACATTGTCACATTCAGGACACCAGCATTTCTTTGGGGTTACTGCAAAAATTTTAAATTTTCCTGTGAGATATTATTTAGCATCTTTTGACCAGAAGCCTTCACACCCAGAATGCCTCTGACCAGACCTGTTATCAGATAGTCCAGCTCATGCCACCTCTGCTGTCTTGAAACCTTGTAGGTGTGGGGCTCTTTTTGGCACAGTGAGGAGCAAGGACTGAAGGTGGCAAGTTCTTTCAACACCCATCAACTTTGCAGCTGCTGAGGACAGGATGTGGCATTTAGTGTCACCATATGGAATGCAGACTGAGAGAAATCAAAAGAAATCATATTCCTCAAGGGAAATGTAGCAAAACATACCCTTCAAAATTCAGAGGTGAGAAAATGTCCAGAAATGTGTAAAGTTTGTAGTCATCCCTTAGGTTACACTAATATACTCCAAAATTCTTCTATGGCCTTGAATGAAATTTGCATCCTCAGTGATGACTTTATCCACTTCACTTTTAAATTTAGCCTAAAAGGTATATGTACGAACTTTGTCCCTCACATTTCCAACCCTAAACAAGCCCTAACATGAGCAAAAAAGGAAATTATCTCATGCAAAAAACAAATAAAGCTAATCAAACAAAAAAAAACCCCAAACTAAAAAAACCAAACCAACCTAAACAAGTTTCTCAAGGAGAAATTTCTTTAGTGCTCCTCTCTCTAAGATGATCCCAGAATTCAGTATCATGTCACACAATGGACAGCAAATGTATGGGGCAGTCCTGTGTTTTGAAAACAGGGCTGTGGAGAGGAAATTCTTGAGACTAGACTGTCATCAAACAGGAAGCAGGATGCAAATACCATAGCAAAAAAAAAAAAAAAAAAAAAAAAAAAAAAAAGGAAGAACTTCAGTCTGGGATATCACTTCTAGTCCCAGTTAACAGGCTCCTTGTTACAAATATCTGAAAGGTTTTAATGAGTGAATCAATATAGAATTCTCTATTGCCTTTCACTGTATTGATATCCAGTCATGCTTAGAGGCTCCAAGTAAGACTGAGACCTTCTGTGTTGAATAGTATGTATAATCAGCAGGATGAGTGGTCCCCATCTCTGCCTTTATACATAAGACAGACAGAGTTAATGTTGTTTTACGGGCAGTTATCTGAAACACAGACAATATAAGTCATTTAAACAGAACAGGAAAGAGCTGAGATCCAAACCCGTGTCCCAAGAGCTCCACTGCCTGCATCACCCATGAGTCTGTTTGCCTCTTCAGCATCTCATTGTACAACAGATGGAAGCAGCTGATACCAATAAATTTTTTAGCATCATATAAATATAGATTGTGTTGCTGAGAACTGAGCTGAAGAGGAATGGGAATGGGAACAGACCCTAACGTTCAATAATATACTGTCCAATTATCATGCCAAAGAAACTAAACTGCATTGCTGCTTTAAGTTTGATTAGTAGAATTAAATCACAAATGTCACTGCATACAAATGATCATGGGCAGAAGAATGAGTCACATTATAACAGACAAGATCTATATGAAATCTGTGAATTTGCAAGCAGACACATCAGTTACCTCTGAATTATTGGCATCAATCTCCAATACGTCTACTCAAATGAAAAAGTATTATTAACCTTTGGTGCAGCACATGCAAATAAAATGTGATGATTCAACAACAAATTCAACTATCTAACCATCATGAGTTTAAGATAAGTCAATTTATTTTAGGCATTTCATGAGTATATTAGCTTGGTATCGGAAATCAAGTATTTATGGAAGTTGCATTAGCTGACATCATAAAAATGTCAATTATTATACTATTATTTGTAACTGAATGCTGCATGATAGAGGTGCTGAGTTCAAAAGTGCATCAAAATGTTATTCATAAATATATATACTGCCTCAAAGTTCCAAGGAGCCAGTCAAGCACTGGTGGATGCACAAACAGAAACTAGAGCATCAGAACCTGAGGCTCAGATGAAAACTTAGTGTACAGAATTATTTCAACTTTTAGCAGAACTCTCTGCTGCATTTGTCTGTCTTTAGCTCCTGATGTGGTACAGTCTAGAGCTGGAGTAATATGTTACTTATGGCTCAGACATGCCAGCCCTGGAGGATTTGTTAAGCACAGAACATTGCAGAATAAATGGCAGTATGTGACTTTTCCACTATATATTTAAATTTCAGTGCAGATTTGAACGAGGCTTCCATTAAATTTTAGTGAGTCATTTTCTAATTGGTTCAATACACTCTGCCTGGTGACATGATCTTGCATCTTTCCAGAATTTGTTAGCCTTAGGCAACTTGAAAAATGGCAACTTCTTATGTCTTTTTCTGATGTTTATTTGTATCTCTTCCCTTCAGACTAATATGCAATTTGTACAGTCTTTTATTCTTTCATATATATCTTCAGAGATTTTGAGTTGTCAGAAAGAAAAAGACAATGAAAATATGTGTTGGGAAACCAGCTATTTTTCACCTGATTTCACAGAAAGGTTTGGCTGGAAAACTGCAACGATGGCCTATTTTAAGGTAAACATATAATTTTATTTATCTCTGGTATTTTTTGCAAACCTGCAATTTTATTCATCTTTGATATTATAGGCAGTAGTCTGAAAATGAACATTCCTTCACCTGCAGTTTCAGGAGAGATAGTATTAGAATCAGCAAGGGCTGTGGAAATGCTATTTGCTTGTACTCAGTTCTCAGAAATGAATCAGAGGCAGAGAAGGTGCACATTCCTAATGTGTTAGATGAATCTGAGTCACCTTCTTTTGAGAAGGGCTGCTGCATATGTGGTATGTGCTGAGCATTCTCATGCAGGAACTAAATTAATCCTTTAGCAGGAATGTACCCTTTCACAATTACCAAGCAGTTACAAATGAAGTAGCCAAGGGATTAAGGTATTATTCATTTCAGCTGCCTAAGAGTATAAAGAAAGAAACCTCATCTCTCAGATAAGTACTTCCATCCTACGATTGCCTAAAAGATCACAGATGCTAGAATGTGTGTCCAAAAACCTGTTCTGAGGAAAAAACCTATGTAACATACACCAGCAAAAAACCCCCATTATTTTGCCAGATAATTTTTTAATGTCATTAGTGCTTTGCCTGTTAGTGAAGTGGTAGTAGGCACACAAAAAAGTCAAAAATAGAGATGGTAAGAGTGAACTTAAAAATTCAGTATTACTTCTCCTTTTGTGTGGTTGATAATGTGGTATTTTAATTGTAAAATCAAATTCTGCCTTAATTATAAGGCTGTCAATCCCCAGTAATTCTCCTGAGAAAGAGTAATAGATTTAATGTTCAGAAATGGTCTTAATTATTATCTAACAAGACTTCTTACAAAATACTGACTCTTTTTCAAAATTTCTTTTATAAAGCCCATGTTTTTGTACCGGAGATGCAGTGAATCTCCAGGAAGGCCTCCAGATTCAATTTAAAGATTCCACATCAAGAAAAAATGGCCACATTCCTATGTAAGTTATTGTGGTATTTAAATATCCTCTATCTTAGATGTAGCCATGCAATTTACTATAAAAAAATAGCAAATGCCATTTGGAATGGGCTAAGAAATGGGCAGAAGCTTAACTGTTCCAGACTGGATCAGCAGTCTGTACTTTGTATTTTTGTGTGCAGGTATATCCCAAGAGACAATGTGTAGAACCTGTTTTATAGGCTCATGATTCTAGTGTTTCATGGTTATGTTCAAACTTTGGCTTTTATTTCAAAAAGTTTTATTTGTATTCCTACCAAAGATTAGCAAACAGAAAGAGAGGACAGCTACAGTGCTGCTTTTTGGGTTTACTGACTGCAAATGGAAACACTGAGATGGCATTTTGAGAATTCCTATTAATTTTAGCCTGTGGGCATTTGGCTCTCCATGTTCCCCTTGTTGTGAAGCAAAACTCACAAAATGCCACTTTTTGGTAAGTCTGCAGGTAAAGCAAGAGTAGAATATGACCTGTGTGGGCTACCTGTGGTAGTTATTATCCCCATCATTCTTTCTCTAGGACCTCTTACACTCCTTCTCATCCTCTAACTTTTCCCATGTGAAGGGGAATTTATTCCCAATCTTCTTCTACAGAGCATTTTACCTCCTGATCAATCAGGAAAGAAACATTTCTTGCTGCCCTTTGCAGTGTCCTACGGGGGACAAAGAGTGGTCAGGCAGTCAAGTGTTTAAATATTGGTCTGTTGGCTTCAATTTCAAACTGCTGGAAGTGAAGGGGTGGTGGTGCATAGAAATATTTTAATTTTAAAGGGTAGAAAGGGACAGAAAGTAACCTCACTGTTCCCAGACCCTGAGGATACAAAGCCATTTAGTATATCTAGTGTACAGCCCACCATCCTGCTGGCCTTGAGCCCTGGCTGGAGCAGTCCTAAGAATCCTTTCAACAGTACCAGAATGAAGCTATTTCTGGTGGGAAACCCACCCATCCTTCTGTACCAGAAGCTCTGGCTTTCTCTATTTTGCCTGTTGTCCTAAAGGATATCACTTAAAATCAGCTGCTTACACTGACAGAAAAATGTTACTTTTTAATTTTTTTTTTTATCCGTATAATACCAATAGGAATAAGACCACAGTCAAGATGGCATACTACATCATTGCTGATGTTTCAAGCTGGTGTTGCTTTCCATCCTAGTGTTACAGACACAGTTCAAGTCTGCAAACAGTTTGTTATGCTGCAGAATAAAACACTGAGTTAGAGTATATGATGAAAAGTGGTGCACTGGTAGAAGTCAGTGAACAAATGTATCAGAAACAGCAGCAAAGAAGTATCTGCCTTTTTGACAAAAACACGACTGTAGTTCAAACTCCCATATAAGAGTAGGGTCTCCACCGCCGTCAAGAACTAATATCCTTCCCAAATGGAACCAAACACTGGTCAGTCTTCAATTGTCAGAATGAATTTCAGGTAAAAGGCCTTTAATGTGCCTGTCTCAAAGATAGGTAAACCAAGGAACTGAAACACTTGTCCTGATTTTTTCCTGACTTTGCTGCTGCAGATTAAATTGCCACGTGCTTAGATCACAGGCATTGCTGAAGAACATCCAAGGAAATGCTGTAGCATATACACTGTGTTACAGCATAATGCTATTGCATTTTTATATATATACTATATATATATAATATATATGTTCTCAATTTTAGCTTAAACAAACCAGGAAAGATTCCTTTAGAAAACTGGTAAGAGGGTCGAGAAGGCATGGAGAAATTCATTCTAGCCTCAGAATTCTTAAGCAGGGTACTGAAATTTATCAGCAAGACAGGAAATTAATAGTTTTGAGGCTGTGTCAGCCTCGTTTCACAATGTAGTTAGGACTGAGGACGTAGCTGTAGCTGTTTCTCAGTAGCACATATGTTCCCATTTAGCTCTCCTTCCAACAATGCAGCCACTGCCCTTCTCCCAGTTCTGGATCAACTTCATGACTAATTGTGGTAAAGTTTAGGATGACGTGCAATGGGCTGTTCGTCCGATAAGCCAAGGGGACACATCACCAGCACTGAATGACGCTGGCTTCTGAAGGAATTTGTATTTTGGAATTTCTCATCCCCTCCCACAAGTCCTCTGCTGAGAAGGCAAGATCAGGACATGTGCTTTAGGGCCTCCCCTTCGGCCTTCCGTGCCCACTTCCGGTGCTCGGAAGGGAATAGGATGGCTGACTCATGGTTCAGTCCTAAAGTAATTATTGGGTGTATCAGACTCACTGATGCATTATGTATGGTTAAGACGAAGGCAGTTACCATACTTGTTACGGGATCATAAGTGAAATTAACCAAGACCCACCACGATTGGAGCTCTTTCTCTAAACCAGAAGCATTATCCCAAACTATTTTGCGAATTTCCGCAGGGAAGATGCCTTCACCACCTTCCCTTATAATTGAGGCAGCTACGGATTGCATCCGTAATTGTGCTTGCACACATCCAAGGGCTAAGGACATGTTCTCATTAGCCGCCCCCATTGCATTTACTATTAGTCCATGGTCTTGTTCTTCTATACCTTCCCACTCTGGTAATATTTTGGACAATTTCCACTGACTAGTACCTAGGGCTAGTAAAGAAGACTGTAGGGGTTGTTGTAATTTAACTAGGTCGCTACCAGTTGCGGCCAATTTATTCATTAATACTTCTGAGTCCATAGTATTCAGGATTCCCAATCCTGTCCCTAATATTCCAGTAACATCTCTCTTCTGCCTGGGCAGGTCAGGGGCACGTTTTTGTAACCAAGTTGTCCAATCCATAAAGGAAGTGGTAAGGAATGGGGTACATTCTGATCGTATAGAGGAAGCATTTACTTGCATTTCCATTTCTAC
>JAOTQP010000001.1:97064582-97080413 GCA_026413545.1 Cichladusa arquata
ACATGTGCTTTAGGGCCTGGGGGGGCTGGGGGGGTGGCCTTGTGTCAGACACAACAGCGGATGCAGTGCCCAGAAGTGTAGGAGTCGGGCTGATTTATGACGGTGCTGGGGGAGAGAGTATTCCAAAAGGCCTCTTGCCATTTCCTCCTAATGCAATGGCTCTGCAGACAGGCCTTGCAGCAGGAGAGAGGTCAGCAGAACAGGATTACATAAGGCTGCTTGCTATGCAGAAAAACGCAGATGGCCTAAAAGTGTTTCATTTTTTAAACGAAGTCACATGCCCGAGAGCTGCAGTTTGAGGAAGAAGAGGAGTCTCTGAAGAGCAAGACCAGCAAAAGTTGTTTTGTTCTTGTTTTAATTGAAAGTAAGTCTGGAATCTCTCCAGGAAATAAGTTTTGAAGAAGAGTTGGCTCGTTCATAGTCCAGGCAATTTAGAGTCACCTCCCATTACTTGTATTTTATCTTCAGGCACTTTGGAGGCGTATTTGGATACTTGCACAGATAGTCATCTAGAAGAAACGAGTTCCAGGTTCAGATAGGATCATCTGGTTGGGTTGAATTTCACATGTTGCAGCAAAACAGAGGGTCAATAATTCTCTGCTTCTCAGTAGAGACAAACTCACCATTATTTGGTGTAAAATACACTGCTGCTTCTCCTTTATATCCTCGGTATTATTCCGTCACACCTTAATCCAGAATTTTGTGTTTATTAGAAGGCAAAAAAAAGGTCACATCAGTACTGAAATTGTTACCAGTGCTGTACAGATCTTTTAAAATGTGTTTTAGGTCCGATTGATCTTTTTTCATTTTTATTACATGTTTTCATTTTTTGATGTTTGTTACACTCTCACTTAACTTCTTTTCATCTCTTATGGTTAAAAAGAGACATGATGTCCTGATTTACAATACCTTTTTTTTCCTTTTACTTTAATTCATTATTGCATATAATATTCCTTTTCTTTAAATATACATTATAAAAAAAAATCAAACAAAGGTAAAAGAAAAGTTACTATAGAGCTCTAGTCAAATCTGTCATGGTGGAAATCAATTTCAGACACAGATGTGAAAGCAATAGCATTTTAACAAGTTAATTTAAAAATTTAGGGAATTACTATGCTAGATGTTGTATGTTTAAGCAAACTCATTGTTCCTGATAAGTAGAATAAAAATGCTGCAAATTGAATTCTTCTCTTTAGTGTGACCATAGCACCATTTACACAGTACTTCTCTTTCTTTTTGCCAAAGATGTTTTTTTTCCTTGGCATGCCTTTCAGCAGACACAGAAAACAGGGTACTTGTAATTTTCCTAGGCATCCCAAGCCTAAGGCAATGTGCAGGAGCTCTCAGTCCTAACAGATTGTTTTCTAGTCTGCTCTGAAACACATCAGAGGAGGGAGACTCCATGGTTTGCTTGGGTGAACTATTCTCCTGTTTTCCTACCCATAAATATTAGTAAGATTTTCAAACTTCCTATCTTATCTACATTACTGCAATTTAATTGGTTCTTTTTCACTCACCAGGGACATGGAAAATAGGTTATTTACTTCCTCTTTCAAGCAAGCAGCACACAGGTTTAAAACTGAGAGAGCAGATAGAATAGTATGGTAACAGTGTTGACAAGGAGAAAATTAGTGAACAATCTGTAGAACATCTAAAGTTTCTGTGTATTAATGTGTACATTAGATGAAAGGAATTTGGGAATGAGGTAGAGGATCAGGGTGTCCTCTGCAGGACCAACATCATGTGTGAATCCTGTCTGAGAGGTGGTCTGGGTTGCTGCTTGGGAATTTTTTTTAGAAAGATTGAACCTGTCAAGGAAGCTATACAATTGGAAGTTTTATTTTCGTTTTCTCTTCTTCACATCAAACCCACCCAATTAATCAAGTATTTCTTTGCAGATCTTGTCTTTTGTACCTTTTCTAGTTGGTTTGGAGTTTGGTTTTCATTCTCTGGAGGACTCTCTTCTGGTGGGAAAAGATACTGAAAGACAATGGAGAGATTGTCTTAGAATTAGCCAGAAAACTGGTCTGTGACTCCTAAATGGATGCTTCTTTTTAAATGAGTGTCTTCATTTGCCATGTGAAAATGCTGCAGCTGGAACACTAAAGTACATCCAGGCCAGGTCAGCCTCAGGATTTTTCTGTGGTTGATACCAAAAGTGCCCATTAGCACGGCTATGATGTGGTACACCTGCTCAACAGGAACAGGTTCACATCTCCACTTCAATGAGGCATTCAAACAGACCCTCAGCAGCCTTTAAGTATCTCCTTCCATTCAGTGGAACCATTCAAAGCTCATGCCTGAGGAAGCAAAAAAGCATTCCTGAAGTAATTAAGAAGAGTCTGTATCCCCTTAGTCATCCACAAACTAGTTTCCCTATTAGTTTAAACAGGGAAGTGTCTAATGGTGTCTGAGAATGCTGTGCCTGGTTGCATGAAGGAAAGCATCACCAAACAGGAGCCCAGACAGGGATGCAACATCAGGTGGTAGGAGAAGGATGTGCCATGCTTTGAGGCACGTGGCTCTGCTAAATGTCATCTTTCCAGCTGGAGTTTGGCATCACAGCCTTCCCTCTGCAGTGGGACCCTATGTGCCTGAGCAAGCACTGCTAGTAGGTAATAATAAATCAGAGTGGCCAGCTGTGCCTGCCTGGAAAGGTCAGGCAGCAGGAGAGGGGCCAGCAGCAGGAATAGGGGCAGGGATGCAAATGCAGGCTTTGTTGCATGAAGGGGGCCTGGGATAGAGTCAGCTTTGCGAGTTTGTGAGTGGCAGTACAGGAGACATGGAAGGTAGGAGCTCTTCAAGGGAGAAGGTGAAGGGGAAAAGATGGTGTGCTCATACTCAATACTGCATGATTAAGTACTGAGTGATGAGCTCTGTGAGAGAACCCAAATTACTGTGCAACAGGAAATGCTGTTTAACAAAGGAAAAAGAAAGGTGTTAAACAGTAAGCGATGCAGTCTCTTTAGTAGAATCGGTGTGGAGTTTATAGAGACACAACAGGAAATTGTCTACAACACCTGGCAAGCAGTATGTTCAACCTCTCACATTGTGCAAAAAAAAAAATTAAGCTCTCAGAAAATAGAAGGACTTGTTTCTGGGGCCTCATTGGATGTGTACACAAGGATTTCTTGGCGGGTTTTGGATAGAGGGCGGAGAGCACAAGGGTTTGTTGCAGAATTGAGGACTTAATAGTAGGCTAATAAATTCTGTAAATGTTTCATTTCTGCAGCCAAGAAGCACTTGGAAACAAGCCGGGATGCCTCTGATCTCCAGAGTTGCTAATGAAATTATATTGTGCTATTGCTTTCCTATTAAAAAAAAAAAAAAAAAAAAAAAAAAAAAAAAAGAACACCAAAAAACAAAAACTGCAATATTTAGATGCCAGGTTTTCTAGCTTTCCTTCTTGCATTATTTCCTAGGTTTAGGTCCTGCCGGCCACTTTCATCGGGGGAGCTTATTATTGCCTTTGGAAGAGCAGCAGACCTGCGAGGATGTGGAGGAGGGGGATGCTGCTGCCGACCTTCCCCCGCCCAGGCTCCCTCCGTGCGGAGCTCTCGGCGCTGCGCAGGGCGGCGGGCTCGGAGCTCCCCCCGCCGGCCGCCGGGAACCACCAACCCTGAGCCCCGAGCAGGCAACCAGGAGCCCTGAGCCGGAGCCCTGAACCCTGAGCCCCGATCTCCGAGCCGGGATCCCTGAGCCCCGAGGCAGGAGCCCCAAGCCGGAGCCGGGAACCCCGAACCGGGAACCCCGAACCGGGATCCCCAAGCCGGAGCCAGGAGCCCCGAGCCGGGATCCCCGAGCCCCGAACCGGGATCCCCGAGCCGGGATGGTCCCGAATCTCCCGCGGTTCTGCTGCTCAGGCTCGTAATCACTGCTCTCCTGGACCCTGCCAACAACCTTGTGCCCCGCCTCG
Organism: Cichladusa arquata; assembly: GCA_026413545.1. Lineage (NCBI taxonomy): Eukaryota > Metazoa > Chordata > Aves > Passeriformes > Muscicapidae > Cichladusa > Cichladusa arquata. Next base: position 97,068,499 of record JAOTQP010000001.1, read on the forward strand.
GGAATTTCTCTGCGGAGCAGCAGCAGGCTCCGGGCGGGAAGAGAGGGCACGGCGGGTTTTGTGGGTTTCAACATGTTCTTTTTTCCTTCAAGATTCTTCCCTCCTGCAGGACAGGTGAAGGTGGATATTGTACGGCTTTCACACAATAAGTTATTTGTGGCTAAAGGGGCACAATGGCTAGCAAGAAATTGTTCTGTGGCATCCCTCTCACTTGTTGGTCCTATGCCTCGGTTGCCCCCCGTACAAATATACACACGACTATTACCAATTATTATTAATTATCACCAAGGTGTTTTGGGATGGAAACACCCTTAGTCAGCGAATAGATGTGTCTGGTGCATCACCTTGCCAGCAAAACTGATCTACCAACAGACCAGCTGAATACAATTAGGGAGGATGGAGAGGTCTTTGCTTCTGACTTTAAAAGTTTGCTAATGGATTTTACCAGAAAATGCAAGGAACATGCTGAATTTGTTACAGCAGTTCTCTGAATCCCTCAGACAGCTCTTACAGAAGGTGTTTTTCCATGCAGAGAGGCCGTGCTGCCCGGGCTGACAGTTTGTTGGTATCAGCTCTCCAGTAAGAGCCTCTCGGTGCCTGACGTCTCCAGAGGCTTTGCTGTTTCACCTTTTGAGAGGGATGTGGGCTGTTTATCTCTCAATTGCTTCTGTGGAAGTTTTCTATTCTTCAGCCAAAGTAGTTTTGCAAAATTCTTCCCTTATCTGCTAATTAACCCTTTTCCTCATCAGGCATCAGTAATACTCCTAAAATATAATTTAATTTTTTCCCTGAAGTCCATCTGTTTGCATTCCCTTTGAGATTTCTATTTTCTGCTGCTAAATTGTTCTTTCTCATTTCCATTCTCCTCATGGTTTCCTTTTTTTGATTAGTCCCACATTCTCAAAAAAAATTCCCTGCAATTACAATATCAGTTGGGGAAAGGGGAAAAAAAAAAGTAGCTAACAGCTGAAAGTGGTCCTTTCTATCAGCTGAGCCAAAAACTATTTACAGGGTCTTGATTTCATTCAGAGACTGCCAGTTAATGACCTCTCCAAGGGTCAAGTATTAACAGGGATTGGTATTTATGTACAGAATATTTTCAACAACTGGTTCCTGGAATGGGAATTACAGTATTTTGTATTCCAAGATACAACATCAAGATTTTTATTTGTCTGACACCTCAACTCGCTTGAGGAAAAGTATTTTTTCCTGAGGATGTACTTTATCAAAAAGTCCTTCTCTGTGGGTCAGCAAATTTCAGTGGATTTTGAAGGACTAAATGCTATTTTGTGCTGTGCTTGGTATTATCTTGGCTGTGGTTTCATCAGAAACTGTGAGGAAAATAGTGTGGCAAGGCAGTGAGCAGAAGACCTTCACAGGGAAATTAAACCACACAGGAAGTGGCATTGGAGATTTGTAATGAGGGGCTGCTGAGCCACAGCTACCAGCACAAATGTCAGGGCACAAGTGTGCTGTGAGAGGTGTGATTGCTCAAATGAGAATTGAATCTTCATGGCTATGAAAGCCCCACGTGCCATTTGCCATAAACGTAGTGATGTTAAAATCCAATGATCTACCAAATTCTGTCACGTTTTCTCATCACAAGAAATGCCTTTTCTAGCTGCAGTTTGATGTGCAATTCTTCCCTCTTTCTACTTTATGCAGAAAGGAGCTCTCAGCACTGCAGAAAGAGCAAATTTGTTCCCATGTGTTGTGAACAAAGCCTGATTAAATTTCCTAAACAAAACATATTTCGGACAATAATGGTGACTTTGGGAGTAGTTAGTTTTTAATATGCTTTTCCACAAGCTAGTTTCAAAAAACTGAGAGCACAGCTAAATAGCTCGAGTTGTTGAAGACTTGAATTGGATAATCCAAAGGAATTGGCTGTTGTCTCAATGAATCAATTTGGAAAATGGGTACATTCTTGGTGCAGAACAATTTGAGCAGTTTTGCAGCATAACTCTTTAGGTGTAGGTCATCTCTAAACTCAGGTTGTAGGAACTCCCTTTCTGGATGAAAGGTGCATTTAAAGTAGATATGGTGAATTCTGTACCCATGACAGTTAACTCTTCAGTAAACTCTGCCATCAGCAACTATTCTAATGTGTCCCCAGGTCTTGCACTGAAATTTTGCTGGCAAAGGAAACTGGGAAGTGCCCAGGTAGGGGCACACTCAGGTAATGCTGGATAAATAAGAGAGACATTGATTTAGTGCTGCACTGCTCAAAACCCTTGGAGCTGAGAAGAAGGGCAGCTGGAAAGAAGTAAAATAGAAATTATTTTGGTCCAGAAGGAAATATTTTGTTCAACTTCATCCTTCTTATTTTTGGTGCATAGATAAACAGAATATGAATTCTGTTCAGGCTTTTTCCTTCATTTTATGTCAACTTTAAATCAAATTAATGTGAATATGAATAGGCTTCCAACTGGAAAGTGGAAAACCAAAGAGCTCCTTGGAACTGATATTAGCAATGAAAAAAACTATTTTCAAAACAAAGATTTTATGCTGCCAGCATCTGAATGAACTACTTCAAGGTTTTTGAAATCCCTCAGTACACACATGCACCCATATTTCTTATGGGCTGCATGCTGAGTTCAATCATGTTTTAAGGTCATCTCATCCTGTGCTTATTGTTTGTTAAATACAGATGCCAAACTGAGTGGGGAAATTACACAGACTAGTGAATGTAGAACCATTCTGGGAGGAGAGAGAGTAAGCTTGGTCCTAAGACTAAAACGTATGTAATTACTTGCTGTGTTTATTGGAGAAATAGCAGGGAACATAAAATTAATCATCATATGGGGGCTACCAAGGAAAAGAAAAAAGCTTGACATTGTCAGGAAGCTGAATAGTTCCTACCCCAGGGGCTCAAAATCACTTGGCTGTACAAATCTGGGAGAGCTGGCAATGCTCCATCAGACACACAGGAGGTAAAGCAAAAAATAACATCCAAAAGCCAGACCAAAAGTTCAATGCAATCTCTGTCCATATTATCATGTGGGTCCTTTTTTTAGGAGGATTAAAATCCTCCTATTTTTGCTGGTCTCAGTAATTTTCTTTCAATAATGCAATGGTATTACCTAGTGTAGGGAACATAAGTCAAGTGACTTAATTATTGGCAGTTATAAGGACTGTAACAGCAAGTATTACTTTTATTTCACATCATTAGGTCAAATTAAGTTTATCAGCTGCAATTCATGCTGGTGACCAGGGGATGTGAAAAGCTTCTTCATACTGCTTCTTGGGTTTTAAAGAAAAAAAAAATCCTCTTTTCTCTTAAGACTGGTGCATTTTGCAGGGGCAATAGACTTTTCCATGACATTTTTCTTGAATGGTCCATGGTACTTTGGGGGCTGTGAAGCAAAACTAAGTGAGCCTCTTGTTTACACTTTTTCCTCTCCTTTGTCAGACTATTGCTCCCTTCTGGATCTAACTTTGTTTTCATGTTTTCTCTCTCAAGTAGTCCCTTATGAATCCTTTTTCTCCTCACAAATCTTCCATGGACTGCCTTGTTTTTCCCATGTCTGTAATAATCATACCTATAAGATGGTTTGGTGGTAAAGAGGCAGTTTCATGGAGTAAAGATGTGTGTAATTAAGAGGTCAGAGCCTGCACCCAGAAATAAATGGCTCTCTGATAAATTACTTGGCTCTTAGTGATTGTTGAGCACTAATAGTAGTGAACTAAGGAACTACTGTTAGCAATTTGCCTCTCTGAAACACCTGGAGATGTGCATGGTGATGGAAATGTGTTCAAATTTTACTAAGAGTTGTGGGAGCCTGTGACAAGGCAAACAAACAGAATATAGCCTCATTTTTATGACAAGAGGTAACTCATATTTATAATATCTTACAGTTAACTCAGGCAGAGATGACTAATTGGTATTCCACATCCCAGAAATTTGAGCTGTCAGTTCTGCACTCAAGGTAAAAGTGACCCATATGAGAGATAGATTTTAAACACAGTAGACAAAGAAAAGAATCCTACAGGAAAGTTTGTTTTTCTTCTGAGGCTAAAGAGACAATTTGTCAATTTGCAAGGGACTGCATGAGATCCTGATCCGTTCCTGTGATGGGCTTTAAAGGAAAATGTCAAAAGAGAGACTTCAGGAAACCAGAATTAACAAAAAAGCGTGGAGTTTTGACAGGGAAAGGCAATCACAAATGCAGAACTGAGAGGAGAGCAATGTTCTGACATTGAGGTCACTGCAAAAGCCCAGAAAGGAGACATGGGGGAAAAGGGAAGTAAAGCTTAAAGTGTTGACTTCATAAAAACAACATGCAGAGTTGTCTGGACTGGGACAAGGAACAAAAAGCCACACAGTCTGGAAAGCATCCAAACGTTCTGCTGTGTTACTTTGACTTCCACATATTTGCAAACACTGGCTAACCACGAACAACTTGGATAAGAGGACATCACCAGCACCATTTATGAAAGGCAAACTTTCACAAGAACAATGGGCAAGATTTTAGTGGAAGATAAATGAGCTCTTACCCAGAAAGTAAATGGAGCATTTATTAGTTTCAAGCTGTACACATGTGTACAAGCCAGTGTTTTGTCAGATACAGTGATAGTTGCAAGGAAAGGAGCCCAGGTAAGACAAGTTCAATTCAAGTTTGTAGTAGTGATCTTATTGCCATTAAGAGAGTGAGTGAAGTAAATGTATGAGGACTGCAATAATACAATTTGTAATAATACCAGAGAAAAAAGTATCCTTTGCTGATTTTAAAATATATCAAGTTCTTCTTCTTATGAGGTGGTGCTTCACCTCAAAAAAAAAGGTGGCAAAGTTTTAAGAAGAGATTTAGGATGCTTTCCCAGTGGAGAAGAAAGCATTCAGAAGAATACAAAATACATCTGAAAGCCAAACTGTTCACTGTCCAATGGAAAAGCAAAGGAAGGAACTGGCTAAGATTGTTACTGTAGGGAAAAAAAGAGAACAAGGAGCAGAAGAAACAGAGCACAGCACTCATTTTCTGTGGAAAAAACCCAAGAAATTCTCTAAGCAATAGGATGAAGAAACCTCATAAATTATATGTCTTGATTAAATGTGATGTTTTTGACTGAAATATGCAAAGGTACTCTGCTGTCCCGATAAACACCAGGAACATTTTCCTCTGTTTTCCCTGTTAACTCTCCTCTGCAGTGTATTGACAAACTCTGGGTTGACACATTTGGCTGTAGAATTGCCTGAAAAGATTAAAAAGGAGGAGTGAACTTCCAAAAATTCTAATCCCAGTCTTCCCTCTTCTCTGCTCTGTCTTGTAAGAAACTTTTAGGAGCTGGTCATCTTTAAACCCTCTTCCTCGTTCCATAATTTTGGTGTAACGTGCCAAGGCACACACTCTGCCAGGGTGTAACACTGTGGCTGCTTTTGTAGGAAATTAGTCTGACTCCTTCAGTGTATCTTGACAGAACACAAGCACAGCATCAACAACCAAGTGAAAATAGAACATAGGCAGATCCTGGGTAGGTTTCTGTCGCCAGCCCATCCACGTGTTTGTGGCAAATATCTTTAGAGAAGGAAAGCACACGTGGCATGTAAGCATGGCCTTTGAGAGGCTTACATGTCTCTTACTTTGTTTCTCCAAGAGATTTTTAGGCTGTGTCTGAGGCCAAGTGTTTTGCAGTGAAGTACATAAAATGGAATTTGATGGGATTAGCAGAGTAGTTGCTGTAGTTCAGCCAGATGAAAAGATCTCACTGCATGTTTTATGTATAATTGAGAATTTATCCTTGGATGTATGATTGACTCCTTTTGTTGTCTACCTGCTGACCTCTTTTACCCAATTTACTATATTTGCTAAATATATGACTACATGTAAAGTCTCAGCATTTTAATCACAAGGTCTAAACAACACAAAAGACAAGTCAGTATGCAATACTGCGTTTCACGTATTAGTGAACAAAACCAACCAAAAACAATCTTCTCATTTCACAGGCATCTAATATTTTTTCTGCACATTTGCCAACATTATTTCTGCAATGTTTTCTTCTGTGTTTTCTGACTAAGACAGTAATTTAGAAATTTCTAGTTCAGCTCTAAAAAGCTGAGTTTTTTCAAGTGTCATTAATGTGATAAAAATGAGGGATCCTCCTATTTTCCAGGGTTTTTTGTTTGTTTATTTTTTTGTTTTTTTGGGTTGATTTTTTTTTTTGTTGCTGTTTTTTGTTTTTTTGTTGTTTTTGCCAAATTACTTTTTGAACACAAGTAATTCTTTATCTTTTTTTTTTTTTTTTTTTTTTTTTTTTAGTAACATTCTGTGATAGGTAGATTCCCTGGGCATTACATGACAAACAATACATGTTTTGAACTTGACACCTGCTAGTTTTCTTTGACATCCTCTGGCTCTTTTTTGGAAGAGAGGATGAATGGATCTTCCCTGTTCATCTTTACTTAGTTTCTGCTGGGTGAGCAGCATTATCCTGCCTTACCTGCTTAATGTTCCTTGAGTATAGATTAAAGTAGGTAGCAAGGGGAGTTATGTGTCATGCAGTGGTGCTTTCTTAAAATAATGTGTGGGAAGAAGGGAAATAGCCTGGAGTTTTCTGCTCCCACTAATTGCCTTTTTCACCAGCTTACTGCAACTCGTTCCACACCCTGCAGTTTGTGTTCATGCTGCCACAGAAGTGAGCTGACAATATTTCACTATGAAAGGCCTTCTGTTGTGTGCTGAAGCTCTATTATTTGTCCTGCCTTTTTGGAAGATAAAAACTCCTAACTAGTTTACTCTATTTTTATTCTGCAGCTGTGATAGCCTTAGCTGTCTTTCAAGCCCACTAATCAGTTTCCCAGACCAGAAGCAGGGCACAAATGTAGAGAATTTTCTGTCCATCAGTTCCAAATTAGAAATGGAGATAAGCCTTCATAAACTTGCCTCTCTGGTTATGGTCCTTTTAGCTGAAAAGCCAGAAGCTCTGTTGATCCTTTCTTTCTCTATGTAGCTCTGCAGTCAGGTAAACTGTTCCTACACTTCTGTCCCAGACTAAACCTTGTCTAGTAATGTCCAACAAGGGATGTGGAGTGAGATTATCGCTTTTCTACCTCTGTCTGTAGGGGAAAAACTTCAACAACTTGGCAAAGAATAGGGGAGATCATGTCACAGCCAGCCTTATCCTTGAGTTGCGACTTCTGTTTTTGCTATGTAATTATTTAAATTAAAGCATTTTTTAAAAAATGGAATTGCAATGTTCTAATTTAGTATTTTGGGTTCTAAGAGAGTCTCTAATTAGGAAGTGTATTAAAGATTTCTAAAAAATGATAATGTTATTGTTCACCTGACTTGTTTTAGGATGGATGTGTACTCAAGACTCACACTTTCCCAGAGAACCTTCTTCTGATCTCCTCCCAAGTTATGGTGAGTTCCATGGTGAAACTGGAGAACATCCTTCACTTTTCTCCAAATAGGTTTGCAAGCTACTGTGAGGTATCTTGGCCACTTGTTAAATAGAGGGCAAAACATTAACCCTCAACTAGATTTTCACTTTCCCACTTTGCGATAGTTCCTCTCAGAATTAACAAATCGAACTGCTGAATTCTCTGGCTTTTTGACAATTCTAGTCTGATGCAATCCTTCTCTTGCAGTGTGCAGAATATAAGCATTTAGCATTAATCCCACTTTTTATTATTACTTTTTATTCTTTTTTCAGTTTGTAGGCAAGTTTTCAAAAGTGGTAGGTAGCATTATGACACCTTACTTTATACTGCATGAAAAATTCCTTGTTAATTGCCTGCTTCCAAATGTTGCCCTTCATCCTTACTTCTTCTTCCACATGACCAATATATATCAAGGGAAGCATGAGGAATTTGATGTAGGAATGGAAGAATAAATTACTCTTTCTTTAGTAAACAGAGTCCATGCTTGTTACTCTTGCTCCTCCCACAGAGTTGAAGGAAGAACAAGCTGCCCAAAGGGAATTGGCCTTGGAGGAAAATTTTTCAGTGAATAAAAAGAATTGCAATAGGGAGAAGTCTGTAAGTTGCGAGTCTAAATTTAAAAAAAGGAGGGGAAATAAGGACTACTGATAGAAATTCTGGTTGAAGTCAGCACAGTTAAAATTCATGCAAACATTAGGCAGCTGTCCAGAGCTAATTAAATTTCCCAAGAGTGATGCCCAGTGAGAAGGGATTAAACCTGTCTTACTCAGAAATACAGAACTTTTCAAAAATATTTCACTAGAGCAATTGATTGTTTGGCTTCCTGATTTTTATTGCAGTAATGTCCCAAAAGCTCCATTTTGACCAAATAGAATCAGTTGTTTTCTTTCTTTTAATTACTTCTCTGATGTTACTTGTGGGCAGAGGTTCTGTGTTGTTGAGCACTAGCAAGTGCTGTAATCACATACTGCCAAGTCAACATCTTTCCATAAACAAATTACCTAAGTTTTTACACAGCTTCCATTACCAAAAGATCTGTGCCCTGAGTTAATCACTTGTTATGCTCAGTGCTGACTGGTGTCTCTGGATCTCACTGAACATTATTAAGAACTGGCAGCATGAGAGTGATGAGAAAGTACAAGCAGCAAAAAGTTTGCCAGCAACCAGCACAGGTAAGATTCTCAGAGATTAACACTAACACTCTTGTTCAGTGTTAGATAAAATATATGGGTGCCTGTACATAATGACCCCAGGCTAGGAAGGCAAAGTGAGGACAGTAGGGCAGACCATGTGCTTTTTAATATTATGGAGATATTTTTTCTTCAGATTTTTAGCCTCCCTTAATGTTATAAAAGTGACAAATTACACTCACTGCTGCCAGCAATTACAGTTTCATGATGGGATTATTACTTCTGTTACACAGGGCACAGCTGGAGTCAGACCTGTAGTTCCCTTGTAGATTCTTAGGCTAAGACTATAGGGGGAAATTGGGGATGGAGTGCAGCAAAAGGTTCTCAGTAGGGTGCAGGATCAATTTTGCAATTTTGTGCTTTGAGAAAAACTCCAGGTGCTCTTATGTTACAGGCTGTACAGAGATGTCATTTGGGGCTGGCTCTTTGACTGGTACCCATAAAAGCATTTTAGTTGGAAAAGATCCTTAAGACCATAAAGTCCAACTGTTAAGCTGCACTGCCAAGTTCACTGCTAAACCTGCCCCAAAGCACCATGACTACCCATCTTTGGAATATCTCTGGGAGTGGGGATTCAACCACTTTCCTGAAAAGCCTGTTTGAATGCTTGACTTGTTCCAGTATCCATTCTAAACCCTGTGGACCCAACACCTAGACTTTGTGAGCCTCATAGCTCATCTCGTTGATCCAGCCTGTCCAAATCCCTTTGGGGAGACTTCCTACCTTCAAGCAGATCAAAAATCCTGCCCAACTTGGTGCTGGCTGCAAAATGCCTGAGGGTGCACTCAATCCCCTTATCTAGATCATTGAGAAGGTAATAAACAAAATAGTATATTACAGGAGTCTTGAAAATGAAACTCTATATTCCAAGACACTTGAAAATTACTGATAAAAAATATTGGAAATGTTGATATAGTTCTTTCAAGAAGTGGTTCTTATACTCTTACAAAAGGGAGGGGACCTTTATATCCCAAGGAATGCTAGACAACAAATGACTGGTTTAGCTCTGCATAGTTTCCCTACTCATGTCAGCATCTAAGCTGTAGCGTCGGTGAAGGCAGAGTAAGTTCTAAAAAAAGTGTAAGTATTATCAGAGATAAAGAAAAAGCAATAATTAATAAAATCCTCTATTAAAATCCTTTGCTCTTTTCAAATACCCAGTATCCTCTGCAGGAGCTCTGTAGCAACTCCCCTTTCTGAGAACATCATATGTCTGCTGTCTTTTTACAAGCTCTATTTTTTGCTGTATTTTACTAAACTAGCCAGGAAGATTCAGAAGTACAGAAAAAAAATTCAAAACCCCCACTTGTGAAAAAATCAAGGCACTTTTGTCTTCTGTTTCTATAAGAATAAGAAATAGCCTAAAGACTTTGAATTGCCTAGGTTTCTTAAAGTTAATATTCTTAAAGTCAAAAAGGCAACTTCATGTTTTCCTCTACTTCTTGGTGTGAAGGGCATTCCTGGGAGAAGAAGGGTTCTATGTCTGTATTGCAGGTGGTGCTGCTGGCAGTTGGGTATGGGTTAGAGCAGCTGTAATCTGTGCTGGGCTAAAAAACTTCCTTAGGTGTCTTTATAATAAAAAAACTAGAGAGGAAAAAAAGGAAAAAAAAAACAAAAATAAGAAAAATGAAAAAGCTGTTGAGTTCATTTCAGCTCTTTTCCACAGACTCAAAAAATGAGCCAAGCAGCTGAAAGTGCAATGCATGAACATGAATACCAGTATCTACATGGTTTTCAGCCTCCTTGTATGAGATGTGACATCCTACATAAGTTCTCAAACTTTGTGTTCAAGAACAAAATAGTGCTTGTACTGTGACAAGACAATGGTTTTCTATGGCAGAGAAAGGGCTGATCTCTGGGGAGACTTCATCACTCATGCAAGTGTCTAACACTTCTGAAGAGAACTGGAGAAGTGTTTTCTTGGGCAGTGGCAGTACTGAGGTCTGGCTCTCAGTGGTTTGGAGTCCTGTGGTAACATTCTTGTGTCACAGTTAATAAAAATATGACTGCAGATGGAAACTTTTCTCAAGTTGGGACACCCAGCAATTCTCTAGCCTCTGCAAATACCCTGAGGCTTAGCATGAATTGAGGTCACAGTGTAACTCAGTTCAGGCAAGGGATGGCCTTTCATCTCTAGCTAGCTACCTGTTTCCAGCAATTTTGTAGAAAATTTGACATCCAGAATATTGAGACCTACTTCAAAGACCTTTACTCTCTCTTCAATGTTGCTGGAATTGGCTTAAGGGTTACTTAGTTGGATGTCAGAGGCAGATAAAAGTACACACATACTCACAACTGAGTTTGATCAAACTAGGCTAATAGCAAACACCAGTCTTAGCTGGGTTTTCTTGTGTGTGTGGGCCAATGTATATTTAGAATTTTGTGATCTCTTAAATTACAAAACAAAACTTTCCAGGACAGCTTAGAGTTATTCTGTTTTGAAAAGTGTCTCTACAAAGAGCTTCATGGAATACCTGTGTTTTTATGCTCCACTGGTTATCAGAGCAATGTGAAAATATTAAACCCTTCAGCAATAATAAAGATTATGCTGCCTGAACAGATAAGTCTTGCAGAAGGACGTCAGAAGGTCAAGGTTACTCTTGCACTCCTGCAAGGTTGAATAATTACCTATTCTTTCTGTAGACTGTGGTGTACATGGCTTGGCACACTTACATTCAGTCAGATAAAAATTAGACTAAATTTTGAATAGTCATGCAGTACTTGTATTTTCTTTTAAATAATTTCCTTCATTTAACGGGTAGGAATATTTCTTCTTTTAAAGTGCTCTCCCCCAGTCTCCTTTTAAATACTTTCTGCTGTTTTGCAGATAGTGAGTAGTTTATACATTTCAAGCCAAGATCCTCTGGTTTACAGGTCAGCCTGTTGACCCCAGACTGTGTTTTGTTTATTTAGCATTGACAGGAATAATGGTGAAAACTCATTTTGTAAAAGATAATTTCCAGTACTTGCTGGAACAAGTTCTGTGTTGTAAGAGGTTTTCCTGATATGTGGAGAGCATTACTGAATATCACGAAGCAAAAAGATAATGTAAAAGATAATGTAAATATATTAAAGATCATTCTTAATAGGTTTGTATCTACAAATGTTAAAGAAACCATCATTTCTAAAGACTTGAGTTTTAGCAATTTAAAAAGAAAACAATTTGTAGTAATCTCAAATGAGTTTATATTCTGGATCACTCCTATAAAAATGCACTAAGAAAACTATTTTCAAATATCATTATATTCATGGACATTCTCAATTCTACTGGATTATTTGTGAAGTTTTGTCAAGAGTTTTGTCCTGCTTAAAAACAAAACAATCAACCAAAACTAACCCCACCC
>JAOTQP010000001.1:97083702-97097598 GCA_026413545.1 Cichladusa arquata
GGGGATGCAGAGATCCACCCACAGCCCATGGGATCCATAGGGGATGCAGAGATCCACCCACAGCCCATGGGATCCATAGGGGATGCAGAGATCCACCCACAGCCCATGGGATCCATGGGGGATGCAGAGATCCACCCACAGCCCATGGAGCAGACCCAGCCAGAGCAGGTGGATACCTGGAGGAGGCTGTGACCCTGTGGGAGACCCAGGCTGGAACAGGATCCTGGCAGGGACCTGCAGGCCTGTGAAGAGAGGATCCCACTCTGGAGCAGGTTTCCTGGCAGGACTCGTGACCCTGTGGGGGACCCAGGCTGGAGCAGGCTGTGCCTGAAGGATTGCTCCCCATGGAAGAGTGACCCAGGCAGCAGCAGTCTGGGGAGAACTGTTGCCCATGGGATGTACTCACCTTGGAGAAGTTCATGGGGAACTGTCTCCCCTGGGAAGGACCCCACAGTGGAGCAGGGGAAGGGCTCTGAGCAGCAGCAGAAACCTGTGATGGACTGACTATAACCCCATTCCCATCTCCCTGTGCTGCTGGGGGCAGGAGGTAGAGCTGAGAAGGAAGGAGGTGTGAAGGGAAAGTGTTTTTAAGATTTATTTCTCTTCTAATTACCCTACTCTGTTTTTGTTAGTAATAAATTCAATTAATATCTCTAATTTAAGTCTGTTTTCCACATGACTGTATTTGGTGAGTGATCTCTCTCTGTCCTTATCTCAACCCATGAACCCTTTGTAAATTTTCTCTGTCCTGTCCAGTTGCATAGGGGAATGGCAGAGAGGCTTTGGTGGGTGCCTGGCATTCAGCGGGGGTCGACCCACTACAGCAATTTCCCAATATCCTTAAATGTCAAATTTTGGAAAAGTTCATTCTAAGGTCCATGAGAGGAGAACTGGACTTCATTTCATCCTCCAGGAAATGGCACAGCAGAGTAGTCTGTAGCAAGTGGGCCACATACCAATGAAGCACTGAGCAAGGAGAAACTGTGCATACAGAAAATAAACTCTACAATAATAAATACAAGGGGATGGGTTTTTTTTAAAGGAAGCTATAATCTTTATTTTTCTTCATAAAATAATTTGCTGACCTCTGGCTAGATGGTTTACAAATTATAGTAGCAACAAATAGTTTGCTATTTGAAGTGGGTGACTATTGATTTTATTTAGCTGTTGTAGAAAGAGCATCTGGTGAAGATACATTTACCGACAATAAATGACGCTCGTATCAAACCTTATCGGAAGTGATTGCATTCCAGCAATTAAATTAGATTTCCCTGAAGCAGGATAATTGAACTACTATGCAGTGTTTTGCCAAGATTTATGCTCTTCTGTAAATCTACTTGTCTCAGCTCTTGGTAGGCGTTCAGATGATTCTAAAAGATTTGGGAATCTCCAAAGATATAAGTTTGTGTATATTTGTAGCTTAACCCAGACAGATATGCTGGTGATACCTGGAAATTCCTTATAATAATTCCATTTTTATGCACATTTGGATTGTTTAATTTGAGGGTGGGGTTTATCTTGTTGGTTTTTTTTGCTTTTTGGATTGCTGTAGGCACTGAAGCACATGTATTTTACATTTTTCTGAACTGAGACATTTTTATATAGAGATCCTGGATATTTAGTTCAGCATCATGATTTCTGGGTACTAAGGTCCTCTTGTGGATGTAGAATCTTTGTTTTTCCAGCTGTCTTCTCTAAAGATTTTGTATCTGTCAATAAGAACAGTATTGCCTCTCTATCCTAGACATCCTCGGCAAGGGAAAGGGGTGAACTGCTAAATGTATTGACAGGTTTTTAAATGTCTCAGTGAGGACTACAAAAGTAAGAATCTTTGTAGAAACCAGGGCTGATTTTCCACCTGTTTGTGGGGCCAGGAAAATCGAGTATTTGAGCTGCATGTCTTAACACAGAGTCTTCAGATACAGCTTGTGTGAGATGGTAATTTGTGCTTCTATTTTATACTCCAAAATATTAAATGAAATGTGTCCTATCTAAGAGCCAGTTTTTGTATTTGAAGTGCCTAAAGAAGAATCTTTATATTTGGTCAAAATACAAGGTACTTGGCAGCATTTCCTTTTGCAGGGACACTGTTTCTTCTGGTTAATGATGGCAAACTTCTTGTGGCTGGGACAGCCTCTGTGACATGATACATGCAGTCATCAAGCCAGCAGTCACCTAGGAGCTCTTTTGCAGGTTTTGGGTTTGACCCCAGCCACATGCAGAGTCTCTGAGTGCAACAAAAAAGTATATTAAATTTACTTCACTAAGTTAACCTTAAGAAGAATATTAGAAGAGTTAAGAATGAAATAGTGCATGCAAAGGTGAAAAGTTCAGAGAACAATCTCTTCTTGAGAAACAGCTTCTAAATAGCAGGCAGAGAAGGAAGCACATAAATTACCTATGCACCAAACTACCTGAAAATCATTTGGATACTCACTGAAGCAAAGTATTGTATCCAATGGTTCACTGCTGGGGCAGATCCATCTGCTTTCATTTCTCTTTATTTCTATCCCCTGTAAGAAAATCAACATAATTCTGCTACCTTAGTCTACAGTCCATAAAATCAGAACTATCAAAATTCCTTCTGGCTTGAACAGAGGTCTGAACACCATTTTATTAGAAAATGCTTTATTTTTCATAGAATAATTGAATAGTTTATGTTGGAAAGGACCTTAAAGATCATCTAGTTTCCAACTCACCTGCCATGGGCAGGGACACCTTCCACTAGACCAAGCCACATCTAACCTGGACTTGGGCACTTCCAGGGATGAGGCATCCACAGCTTCTCTGGGTAGGTTTTTACAATGCCTCAGCACTCTCACAGTAAAGAATTTCTTTCTAATATCTAATCTAAATTTATTCTCTTTTAGTTTAAAGCCATTCTGTCTTGCCCTGTTATTCCATTCCATTGTAGAATGTCCCACTCCAGCTCTCTTTAAGGTTTGCTTCAGGTACTGGGAGGTGCTCTAAGTTCTCCTCAGAGCCTTCTTTTCTCCAAACCTGAGCAACCCCAGCTCTCTCAGCCTTCATAGGAGAGCTGCTCCAGCCCTGTGATCATCTTTGTGGTCTCCTCTACACCTGCTCCAACAGGTCCATGTCTTTCTTATTTTGGGATCCCAGAGCTGGATGCATTTCTCCAGGTGGGGTCTCGAGAGCAGAGCAGAGGGGAAGAATCCCCTCCCTTGCCCTGCTGTCCCCTGCTTTGGATGCAGCCCAGGATATGTCTGCATTTCTGGGCTGTGAGTGCTGGGTCATGCTGAGCTTCCCATCCACCAGCACCCCCAAGTCCCTCTCCTAAAGGCTGCCCTCCATCACATTTTTCTGTGAATACTTCACAGGTAAGGAAGGTAGAAATGAGTAGCTCACACTTTGGTTACAAGATCAATCATTTTGACTCATCAAACTGAAACTAAAGGGTCATCAGATGCCAGATTGCAAAGATGGTGTATAGAATGCATTTAACTTAGCTGTGAGTTTATGGGATATCTGCTGTTAGAGATGGAACTGTAAGGTTTTTAATTCTACCTGGGGTTGTCTAAGTACAGATTTGAAAACTGCTGTCCTTGTATAGTGAATATATATCTGAGTTTTCCAGTGGTATCATGCAGACACAAAACAGAAATGGGAAGTATTTTGGGTTTGGGGACAAGGATATCAGCAGGTGAGAAAAGCAAAAAAGACAGAACAGTTTATAGAGACAGGCTACAATATATAGAGAAAATCACTGGTTCGTTAGACTTTTTCTCACATTATTGATTCAATGTGTAATGCATGATAAAATCAGCATCCTGTTTACTTTTGATAATTGCTGATCACATTAGCCTTTCTTCAAGAACAAGGTGATATATAATGGATTTATGGGAATTATCTTGGGAATAGAGCTAAAATGGATTAACAAGAAGCATCTTTAAAACTTTAAAAGAAAACCAAATGATAAAAATATCATACCAAAATAGCTAAATCCCTGAGTTCCCACTGCAAGGTGAGAACAGGAATTTATGTTTGGATCTCTTGTATCTTACTAAGAGTTTCAAGTTCCAAGTTGGTGTGTTCTCTTTTCATTACTGTATATTCTATGTGTTATTGTAAGCTGTCTTTGGCATAGTCTTTGAGCCATAAAGATATTTTAAAGTAACCTAAGTAATTGAAAATTATTTTTTTTAAAAAATTGTACTCTCTATTGATCAAAAAAGGAAGTTTTACACAGAAGTGCCTCATTGGCTAAATTCTGTTCTTTTGAATGGCAATAGGAGCTGTACCTCTGCTCTCAGCAGGAGGAGGGAGAAAATGTCTCACAGTGAGTTTTTTAGAGATGCAGATAGGTGTTGTGCTTTGGCAGATTTATCCATGGCAATTTTATTCATGAGATTTAAGCTTCAAGCTGCAATAGACACAGCACAAGAATCTGAAAATCCCTATCTGCATTGTTTGATGCCTAGATGCTTTTGAAAATATATTCTCGGAAGGCAAAGTGGAAAAAAAATCCTGACTACAAGCAGAACAAAGCCCTGCTTTGATATGACCTACACAACCTTTTTAATGTGATAGTGTCATGGTGGTATATTTGAATGTTTCCATATTTTTTTGGTTAGGATTGAGACACAAACATCTTAAATCCAGAATAGTTCCAGGAACCTACTTTTTTAGAATTCTTTAAACTTCTGGTTTTGGTACACAATGAATTGTAAATTCCTGCACTTAAAAGTATCTTTTTTTTTTTTTTTTTTTTCTGGAGTAAATAGTGCCAAACTATGGCAATAGTTTGTGTAGTTGTTTGAGGGTTAGAGATTTGGAAAAAAGGGGGCAATACTTATTGGGCAGGGAGCTTTTTATACAGTTGACAGCTGTCTGAACCACTGAGACATTGATAATGTTACAGGTGATCTCTGCTGGGTTGGATTACTGAGCATCACATAGCTAAGATGACTGGATTCTCATCACAAATGTAATTTGTCTCACAGCTATTGCCACGTTGTATGTGGCACTGGAGTAGAGAGCATTAGCTTGTCTCTAATTCACTGAGAGTCACAATAGATAAATTGGAGGTCAAAAAGGCCTTTTAGGAGAGCTCTTGCTGAAAAGGGTTATATAAATGTAAAGTAGTAGTATTATTATTTATGAGCAGTTTGAGTCAAGTGTCATGTTGGATGCATTTCATCCATCTGAGATTAGACTTGGGCCTGTAGCTCAGCAACAGCTCAGTGATACAAACAGATAAGGGGATGTTTTACCAGGCTAAACAGAATCTCAAATAAAATAGCAAGTACTTCTCTACAACAGCCCTCCCATTTAGTGATATTTCTGAAGTCTGGCATTTGGAACAGCAGATGGGATGGCACAAAGCTTTTCTACCAGGGCAAGAAATGACATGCAGTCTCCAACCCATTGCAGAAGTGTTTAATTTAGATCCCATTAAGATTTTTGCTGCACGATAGAACTGTGGAAATAGATATCAATATTTTATTAAATGCATGGATTACAGCTGTATAGAAATGTTAGGAACACTGACAAATTCATTGCCAACATATGTAGCATATTCTGTCCTTTCAAAAGCCTTTACTATGCAGTGAGCTTTTCTCTCACAGGAAAAGGGAAGAGTCCACTCATCCCCACCTTCTTTATCTGCTCACTGTGATTGTGTGTGTGAATGTAAATATCCTAGGGGGAAAAAAAGAAATTGAGCCTTCTCCCACTAAGACTAGGGAGACATACCTCTAGCCCACACATAGATAGATATGTAAATACACTTGATTTCTGAAATAAAATTCATTACCATTACCCTTTTGCATTTTCTCTCCACTGGCTTTAATTAAGTTTACTCCACAAAGCTTGTGAGGTAACCTTGTTACATGAAAGAGAAAGATTACACACTATGGGGTGGTTCCTGCTAGCTTGACCGTTATTTATAAAGACAGGATTTAATACCCTTTAAGCTTTTCTGTTTGCAGACTCATTTTATTTAAACTGCATTTATATAAACGGCTCAGCAGATTAGAGAAGCTGCACTATAGCCTTAATTTCAGTGTCACTTTCCAGCTGTTTTGGTCAAGCTTTATGCCTGGATTTAATGTATTTGTGCACTAAAATGAAAATACATCTCAATGATAAATCCTCTCCAAAGCAGAGTGAAATAGCAGTAAATAACATCTGTTGAAAGCAAATGAAAATAAAAACCAAAAGCCCACAGGAAGACCAGATACAGTAGGGAGCTTGAAAGCAAACCAAATGCAAAGCTCAGGCTTAAAAAGAGTGATTAAAAACCTTAAAATTATCCTTAGAGCGGGGATGGGGAATTTGACCTACCACTTGTGCAGGTTTGTCAGTTCCACATGCACAGGGGATCAGTTATTGAAAGATGACTATTGCATTGTTGGGACTGATCCAGGTCTCCTTAAATTCATCTCAAGGATATGGAAGTTCATTACAGATATTCATGACAGTCACTGATTATCCCAGAAATAAATTCATGCAATGATATGTTCTTGAAATTGAATCAATGGGAAGAGCAAAGAGATCTCCTTTTCAGCCAACTCCTAAAAGAACAAAGCTGGGTATCCCAGCTGTTCCATCTCCATCCTATTTACAGGCCCAGAGCTAAGCACTTAGATATCTGCTCTCTCTCATATTTATTTATTTTATTTCCCAGAGGCTCTGATACCCTTCCACCTGAGATTAAACACAAGCACAGTCTGAAATAAATTATAAAATCAGATGTAAATCTTTTTATGCAGCTAGTCATTGTCATCTGTATTTGAAAAGTTTTGGGTTAGTTCACTGTATTTCAGACACGAGTTCTGTATAGGCTTGGATCTATTTTCTTCCTTGTCTAACACTTCCTTTTTTTCACAGATAAATGCCAGACACTGCAGCTGTGCCAGTCCCACAGTGCTCAGTGGACTGTAGTGTATTTGCAGTGGAAAAAAACATGACCGGGAAGGACTTGGCCCTCCCAAGACTTGCTTTGATTTTTCTCTCCTATATAACAGTGTAGATGAGGGGTAGAGGAATGCAATAACTTCCATAAATATCCACTTGCATTTAAATAGAATTTTACTCTGTCTTTACCTCCATATTATGAATATATGATTTATCACATTTTACCCAGGCAAATGAAAGAGACTCTTAAAACCTGACTTTTCCTGATATACCATGGATATCTAACATTATTTCCACATTTAAAGTAGCGTAAAAGTCACTTCCTTCACTTTTACAGGACTATTTGAGTGTACAGGTATATTCCATAATTCTTTATCATTGTGATTTATATGAAGAGGTAGAAGGGCAGAGTAGATTTGGAAGGACGGATGCTATGGCATGTTCCATGGGGTTGCCTTAACTTGAGTGCAAACTCAAATCTAATGTAGTTTATGGATGGGCAAACAGTGGCAAGTAATAACTAAGTCAGACAAGGAGCTAATCCTTACCAGCTCAGAAAAAGAATGTGTGCTTTAAAATAATTTTGAGAAATTACAGAAATGTGAAGCAAGTCATGTTACTCAAAGTATGGAGAATATCCACTTCAAAGAAGATGCTTCCTTAAAGGAAATAAGGCTTAATCCATAATGAAGGTAGTACCTGGTGACTTTGAACACATTGCAAAAATTTAGTTTACAGTAGTTTCAATTAAACCATGGAAAAATGTATTCCCTAAAATAAGTGATTTTCTGTAGAGTTGTTGGGTTTTTTGTTGTTTTTTGATTAACTTTTTTATTTTTTTTAATAAATAAAATTGTTCCTTCCTTGTTTACACATAGGTGGGAGGGAAGAATAAAAAGATTCAAAAATGCCTGCACTGACCTACCACATCTGCTAAATCCCAATTTAGTCCATGGAAAAAACCTCAATTGCTCTTTACTTTATAATTTCCAATGTTTTGTTTCAGCAGTTCTATAAGTTGCAAGTAAAGTCATTTCCACCACATCACCAGGAGACTATTCCACAGTCTAACACTCTAGGATGCTGAGATTTTTTTTGTCACAATTGTATTTTAATTGACTTTTTATAATAGCAGGTACTATCTCAACTAAACTGAAAAGAATTGCAGAAGTCCCTAAGCAAAAACAAAGCAAGTCCTTGACTGGAGATATGTCATGCAGACCACAGAGGATGCAGAGGAGAGACAGGAGGAAAGTAATAATCCCTGCCTAAATGTCATTCCTGGAGAGGAACGAGATAGCATAAGAGGAATTTGATGTTATTTCCTTTGATATGCTGTTCCTGGTTTCCCTGGATGCAGTATAAGCTGTCTGGAGAAGCCTTGTGTGACTCCCATTGGCACAGGAAAGGTATTTGTGCAAACACCTGCAGCCCTTCTGTGCCTGTTCTGGGAGCTTCCAGGCTCAGCCAGCACACCAAGGTTGCAGCTTGCTCTGACACAAGGAGCTGGGCCAGCATGGAGCCCATCAGACAGAAATGTTTGTGGCTCATATGTCAAACCCCGTTGAAATGAGTGTGATTGACCTGGGATTAATTCTTCTCTATCTTTCCCCTTGCTTTGCTTTCTCCCCAAAGAACAATTCACATGTGAACCACATAAAGGTGACAAACTGCTGTTCTGGGGTGCAGTCACTGCTGGAGAGGAAAAGGTAAAATGAAGTGCACAGTTAACAGGAAAAAAATTCTTCTGAGATCAGTAACTCTTCTTCTTTAATAGTCTGTCAGCCCAAACGAGTATAAGCATCACAAGCAAAGAGCCCTTTAAAGGGATTATAAAATTGTTACTCCACAAAGAAATTACTCAAACAAATAATTTCAGCAGTCACTCACAGAAACTATAGAAAATGTCCAAAGCCTCAGGACAAACATAATCCCCAAATCCCAATAGCTATGAAAATGCCTGTGTGCCAGTGGTCAAAACTCTTTCTGGATGACAAGAACAGAAATTATTTTAGTAAGGGCTAAACAGATAGGGCAGCTGAATAGTACTAAAAGTGAACTCCCATTAATATTTATGGATGACACAAGTTAACTTATAGGAATAATGTTTTCTAATTTTGCTGAGGAAACAGTAACGAGCCTTGCATTTCTGAAGTTTTGTCTTTGCCTAGAATTGCAAGAGAAGGAAAGTTGCAATTAAAATTACATTCTTGATACCACTTTCTGTTCAATAGCAAGTAGAAGACAAACCTAAGGGCTGTCAGTCTTCCAAACTTCTCTAAATGCATTGAATAATAATGACATTATACAATGGTATCATTGTGTCATATAAATTGTATTACATAATTCCCTGGAATTTTCTTAACCTGGTGCAGTCCTAGCTGAGCATTTCTGTAATCTGAATGGTGAATCTGAAGATTGATCAAATCAAGCTGGGATCAGAAAGTAGAATTTCAGGGAAATGCAGATTCCAAGCAGCACTCCTCCTATGCATTTAACTTGACCTGGTTTTAATTGAAAGTGTAAAATACTTTTCATGCCTTTTCTTTAGAGAAAATATTTCTGTTGTGACTGCAACCTTTCAAAGTCTGACAGGTTCCACCAGCAGGTCTCTTACCTTGCTGTGGCAGGAAGTGCAGCTCTGATTGTCCCTGCCCTACTCTGGCCCTTGCACAGTGCATGTGTTCATGCCTTGCACAGGGCCAGGCACAAACAGGAATATGTAAAGGACAGAGAAGAGGGAGAAAGTGTAAATACAGATCTTAAAGGAATCCATGCATGCTA
Organism: Cichladusa arquata; assembly: GCA_026413545.1. Lineage (NCBI taxonomy): Eukaryota > Metazoa > Chordata > Aves > Passeriformes > Muscicapidae > Cichladusa > Cichladusa arquata. The sequence continues at coordinate 97,093,363 of JAOTQP010000001.1, forward strand.
ACCTTAGGCTGGATCCTAGGGATTGTACCAGCATGGAAACAAATCAATGTATGGCACATTTCTTAATGGAGGCAATTGCTCTTCATGTGTTTGAGTGCTCTGATGGGTCTGTGGATTGAAGGGAAAACCTGGGAGGTGACCAGCTGCCAGTGGAGTCTGTTCATCTTACTGTCTAACTTCTGTCTCTCTGAAAGGAGAACAGATCAGACCTGAGTGACACATGAGCTTGCAGGTATCCATCTGTATTCATCTGACTTCCTTGTAACCCTTGGAGAGGGTTCAGACAGACACAGAGGCACATATGTCTCTCTTACTAAAGAGACACAGGGCACAAATCTTGTATGCTGCTCCCTGGTCCTCCAGAGATTTAAGCAGTTGCTGTTCAGTAGCAACTCATCCATACTGGTCCATAAGCTGCCAAAGTTGCTGAAATTCCCAGTGGACTGGTTATCAGGACTCTAAAATGCCTGGAAATGATGCAAAATTTGGCTTTCTTCTCAGCTTCTGACAAAGGCAGTGGGACAGCATAGCTTCTTATTATATGGGAGAGATGGGAGGCATCTTTCCAGCTGTGTAATGGAGCATGATGGAGGGATCTTGAGCTCAGCCTGAGCAAGCTGAGTATCTGTATGCACAGTGAAGCAGGGCAGAGATTGCTGGTTGGATGCAGGAGCATCACAGCTGGGTTAGCAGGGCAAAGTGCCAAGAAGATTAGCCCAACTCCTCAACAGAGATTGCTGTATTTTCCAGTTACAGGAGTTAATTTTCTTAGTATGAATTTTGGGACAGCTTGTCTTATGCACTGGACTCATTAGAAACCCTCCTTGATCAATGATCAGAGGACAGTATGTTTTTATTTCTTCTAAAATTCATTAAATGGTTCTATTTTATTTGAACATTCTCTCAGCTAACCAGGAAAGTCCATATAGGGAATGCTTAAGGAATCCTAAATTCTACCATGGTTCATGTAATGTGAACTGGCTCCATGTATAATTGTTCTGCCTATCAGGAATTAATAATTCTTTTTACATCCTGGTCAAAGAAAGTAAATACAACTAACAGCTGCATGACAGTGATGGTGAGCACGTCTAACTGCCCTGACAAGTTCTTTTATATAAGTCCAGGCCTCTGGAATTTCTCACATAAAGCTAACATTAAACATTATAGCACTTTAAAATAGCATTCCTTCCACCAAAATAAAAAGCTTTGCATTTCTGACTTGTAGTATCCAAATGCGATTAATTTTTTCAATTATTTTTTTAATTGAAATCTCCCTGAATTGCTTTATTGACATCTTCAAAGCAGGAAAATGTGAAGTTCTACTGGCTTCAGTTCCCACTGCCAAGTAAGATGTGCAGATGGCCATAACAGCTAAAGAGGAAAGATAAGCAACAGGGAACCTCCTTTTTGCACATTATAGGTACATTTGGCTTGGGCCAGAGGAGAGATTGGTATCTCAGTGATTTAGCATATGTCTGCATTGAGGAAATAAGTATTTGTACCTTTTAAACACCAGTTTGTACTGATTTTTTTTCTACAGAATCCACAATCCAGTCTTTTTTTTTTTTTTTTTTCTGATTTTCCCAGGAACACATGTTCTCTAATTCCTTGTCTTGAGAACTGAAGGGTTTTGAAACCCTTATTCTGATTTTGTCTTACTGAAAAATTAGTTTGCTGGAGGAAAAAGAGAGAGAGAGAGAGAAATAATCACAAGATAAAAACAAGAATTACACAGAAAAGCAGTCTTGCTAAAAAGTAACATAGGGTGGGCTGGGAAATGTGTAATAGCTTCATGGATTGTTGCTCTTACTGCAGAACAACTTTTTCTATAGCAGAGCTTAAAAAGCCATCTGCCTTGCCAGGGTCTCATCAAGGATTAATTGTTAAATTATGGAGAAAATCTTCCTTAAATCAAATTGTTACCGCATGTAGCACAGGTTAACGGGCTCCTGAGCCCCGAGATTCCCTGTGTCCAGCAGAATTTGGCTGCCAAATAATTCGTTCCTCTTTCCCCTCTGTAATCCTTCCACATATCCAGTACCCTTTCTAATTGCCTTCTCCAATGCTTGCATTTTATATATGTCTACCTTTTTTTTTTGTCCTCTCCAGGACTACTTTGAAGAAATACAAGACCTTTGAAATGGGTTTGTTCATTTTATTTGGGCGAAGTATCCTTCTCAACCTCCTGTCCTTATGTACTGATTAGTGCTGTTGGGAGCCATTAAACACTTGCAGCAGTCTGCCTCTGAGCAGGCTGCACTTCAGGACTGAGAGAACTTGCACTGTAATATGTTTCTGGAAGTCAAAGTCTCTGGGTAAAGAGAAAAAAAAATGGGAAGTTATTCCTGTTTAGTGTCCCTTCATGCCACCTCTTTTGCCATGTGAGAGGATGTGGTTTTGAACGATGGGATGCACAGCGGGAAGAATGGGAACAAGGAGAGGCAGATCTGATATCTATTCATAACTCCAGAGAATGTTATTTAATAATCACAATAAGAAATCATTGGGAGTGCTTATAGTGGTAATTCCTTAATATAAAAACTGATACAAATAGCAGAGTAAAGAATAAGAGAAGAAAAGGAGATGTAAACATAAAGGGTGTTGATTGTTTTCCTAATTGCATTTATCTTTTATTAGAAGAACAAGTTTAACACCACAGGAGATGCCCCACTCAGCCAGACCTGTGGTTCATCCTGCCCTTGGCTCTGCCTCCAACAGTGGCAATACAGAGGTAATTTTGGGGAGGGTCAGGAGAATGGGCACTCTCTGCAGTCAGTCCCTGGCCTCGCTATTGCTCCAGCCTTCAGGACTGTTCTCTGTGTTAGAGGCTGCACCCTGTCCAGGCCTTTTTATCCATCTGTTTCTGGATTTCTGGTCTATTGTTTTCTGGTCTATTCTCTGAACCTGCTCCCTTAGGTTTGACAGCAAGCATTCCCTGCCACTCAAGGTAGTATTTTCACTAGTTTTAAGCCAATCTCTGTATTGCCCGAGTATTCTCTATTCCTAGTAATGCAGGATCCACCACCTGAATTATTTAACCAGCTTTAATCTTATTCCCTCTCTTGTAATTTTTAATTTTTAATTCATATTGAAGAGTTTCTGTCTTTTCAGTCTTCCCTGCTAAAGCAGATTCTCTGACTCCTCCATGGTTTCAGTTGCCTTTCTTTGTACCTGAAAGAGCATACTATCATGCACAATCCAAAATAGTTTGCAGCTAGTTTTGGTTTTTTGAACAAGCAAAAAAAATATATTCAAACTTTGGATTTCTCTTCAGATATTTTCTGACACATTATCAGACTACTTTTTTTGCTGAATCTTGACTCTATTTGAAAGCTAAAGACAAAATGTTGGGTATCATCACATGTTTTCCAAGTGTGTTTTCTAGTACTAAACCATTGAACAGCACCTGAATAAAGTAATTCACATATATTAGAAATATCTGTTTACTTATTCTTTTTATACAAATGTCACTAAAACTTTGTGGTCTGTGTTATCTATACTTCTCTTATATATCAAAGCATTTAAGAATTGTCATGCTTACAGATACACATGGAAACTTTTTTTTCTACTCATTCTTATCACTTATAGATAAGGTCCTGAATGCATTTGACTTGCCTGCCACCACTAATATACCTTAAAGTAAAAGTAGAGCCTGATAGCTCACTTAAAGGCATTTCTTCAGTGTTCTCTCTGGCTCTTTTGAGTATGCCTGTATCCACTGTTGGGTATTTTTCTACTCCTTCACATTGCCATTATATTTTTCTGCATTAGCAGTTTCAGGAGCCAGTATGGATATAGAGTCTTCTACCTACCCTATTTACAATTCCCATACATCTTTGTATACTTCCTTCCTGTGCAGATGGAGATATACTGACCTGTAAGTCATGGGGATCTACTGGCATGCTTTCTTCAATCACTTAGAGGAAAACTGGGTTATTTCTTTAAATTTTTATTTCTTTCCAGAGGCTTTTAAACTGCACATCAGGTTTTTGACATCTCTCTGTGTTTGTCTGTTGTTTGTTCCAATCTTAAAATATAATCTATATTAGCTCTAACATCTTTTTTGCCATCAAAAATTTATTCTGTCTTGTTTTGAAATACTTCAGACACAAGGTGTGAACCAAAATATGCTTTGGGTAAACAGTGTCTTAGTGATGGCTGCTCAAAGTCTGCAGACGTAATTTTTTTTTTTTTTTTTTTTTTTTGGTGGAAAAAATAAACAGCTATTTCCCCTAT